>VZQC01012520.1:126494-169247 GCA_009823505.1 Rhizomys pruinosus
CCCCTGCTGGATGGTGGGACCCATGAGCTGTGTGGGTTTGGGCACAACTGCTTGCAAATTGGTTTTACATGAAGGATGCTTGTACTCACAAATTATCACTTATTGTTAAAAAATGAAAACAAAACAAAACAAAAAAGCAGAGAAAGATGCAGAAAACTTACGGCAGAATGCATGATCTGGGATGGGTAGGGGTGAGGTGGGGGGAAGGGAAGGTGATATATGCCTGAACTGAATTGGAAAATGATGTATGAAATACACAAAGCATCAATAAAAAAAGGGAAGTTAAAAAAAATAAAAAAATAAATAAGTAAAATAAAAAAATATCCTCAAACTTAGGATAGCATCAGGGTTAGGAAAACCCTAAATTGACCTTTGACCTAGCCCACTGAAAGCTATGGCCTATGAATTATTGGCTTCTTCATTTCTTTCTTGAACCTGGGAATTTTAGTGTAAAATTGAGCAAAAAATGCCACTTAGTTGTGGGTTGAATAAAGAGTACTTCGTTAGCTGGCAGTCAGAGAGGGGGCTAATGCTCAAAAGAATTTCTGGCCCTGAGGAGAGGCAGAGTAGGGTTTATAAAGCCTAAAACTGCAAATGTATCATGCCAGAGGCAAAACCAAAAACCATGTTTATATTAGATCACTACAGTTACACCAGACCAGGGGCAGGTCAGGTAACAAGTAGATTTTCAGTTAACAAAAAGTTTCAGTTAGGGATTACATATTTCTCAGAGAAACAATGTAATCATTGAAACTACAGGTCTGGCTGGCTGCTTGGTATGGCTGGGCAAAAACAGAGCAAACCAAAAGACAGAATAAAATGGAGTTAGTATTTCCACTCCAATTAGAGAATAGGGAAACAGCAAAACCTATCTTCATGATCAAAAAGTCATTGATTTGGGGGAGGGGGTCCTCATAAAGTTTTCCCCTAAACTCATGTAATCTAAAATTCATTTTTACTTTTCTGGAATCAAAAATGCATCAGGAATAAGGATATACAGTCAGATTTAAAATAATTTTTTTTCTTACTCAAGGATTCAATCTTTTCTTTAACTTTAATATGTAAAAAAGAGATATTTTCAGGCTGGAGATATGGTTCAGCAGTTAAGGACAATGATTTTCTTGCAGAATACCGGGTTTTAAATCCCAGAAGAAACACGGCATGGATTCATGTACACTCAGGCATAACACTCAATCACAATATAAAAAGAAGTAAATAAATATTTTAAAGTGCTACTTTGACATTACAGAAAAAAATGGACTGGATGTTTTTCTCTTTTCTTTTTATTTGATCAACATGTTTGTGTAAGCAAACCTCTTCAACTGGACTTGGGGACCCTGAGTTGTACAAAAACTGAACTCAGATGTTAATTAAATTGGCTTTATATGTACACTCATTTTGTTTATTGCTTATGTATACTTACTGGTCAAATAAAAAATATAAAATGCTACTTTCAGGATGCAATTCATAAAGCAGAGGAACTAAATCTAATATTAGAAATCTTTAAGTATCAATCAAAGGAATTATATTTGAACAAGAATGCCTCTTTGAAATGGGCCACCAGTAAGGCTACATTCAGTAAAATTCTGTCGCATAGCTAATAGAATACTACATTGCACATTATTACCGAATATAAACAGATTTAACTGTAATTTTCTTGATAAATTTTTGGGATAGTATAACTAAGGGACACTCAAAACTCCATCAGAAAACTCTGAGAAATGATTAACAATTTTGGTAAAGTGTCAGGATACAAAATTAATCTAGAAAAATCAATAGCCTTTCTTTATACCAATAAAAAGCAATTGAAGGAGGAATACAAGGAGACCTTCCCATTCACAATAGCCTCAAAAAAGTAAAACATCTAAGATCAAACCTGACCAAAAACACTAAAAATCTCTACAATGAAAAGTTTAAATCCCTGAAGGAGATTGAAGAAGACATGAGACGATGGAAGGACATTCCATGGTCATGGACTGGAAGAATTAATATAATAAAAATGGCCATGATGCCCAAAGTAATAAACAGTTTCAGTGCAATCCCAATTAAAATCCCCATGAACTTCTTCACAGACCTAGAAAAAACATCCTAAAGTTTATATGGAAAAACAAAAGACCCCAGATAGTCAAAGCAACCCTAAGCAAAAAGAGCAATGCAGGGGGATTACTATACCAGACTTCAAACTATATTACAGGGCTATAGTCATAAAAACAGCCTGGTATTGGCACAAAAACAGGGCCTGTAGAGCACTGGAACAAATTTGAAGATCCAAACTTGAACACATGGAATTTCAGCCACCTCATATTTGAGAAAGGAGCCAAGAAGACTCAATGGAGGAAAGACAGCATCTTCAGCAGACAGTGCTGGCAAAACTGGATCACCACTTGTAGAAGAATAAAATTAAACCCCTATATCTCACCCTGTACAAAAATCAACTTCAAATTAATCAAAGACCTCATTGAGAAACCTGAAACACTGAACATAATAGAAAAAAAAATCATTGGGAGTAACCTACAAGACATAGGCATAGGAAAAGCCTTTCTAAATCAGACAGCAGCTGTACAGGAAAGGCCAACAACTGACAAGTGGGAACTTATTAAACTCAAAAGCTTCTGTACAGCAAAAGAAACAATCAAAGAAGTGAAGAGAATACCCACAGAGTGGAAGGAAACATTCACCAGTGATAAATCTGACAGAACATTAACATCCAGAGTATATAAACTACTCAAAAAACAATGGAGCAAGAAAACAAAAAGATCCACTCAAAAGATGGAGTAAAGAGCTGAACAGAAACTTCACAAATGAGGAAGTAAAGATGGCTGAGAAACATCTTAAAAAGTGCTTAATGTACCTAATAATTAGGTAAATGCAAATTAAAACCACATTAAGATTTCACCTTACTCTGGTAAGACTGGCTATGATAAAAAAAAAGGGATATCAAATGCTGGAGAGATTGTTGGGAAAGGGGAACACTCATCCACTGCTGGTGGGAATGCAAACTCATACAACCCCTATGGAAAGCAGTGTGGAGAACTCTTAAAAGATTCAAAATGACTCTACCACTTGACCTAGTCATACCACTTCTGACCTAGTCATACCAAAAGACTCATCCTATCACAGAGATATGTGCACACCTGTGTTTATGCAACACTCTTGGCAATAGCAAAGAGCTGGAAGCAACCCACGTATCCCTCAATGGATGAGTGGATAAAGAAAATGTGGTACATCCACACAATGGAATTCTATGCAGTGTTAAACAAAGAGGACATCATGAAATTTACAGATAAATGGATGGAACTAGAAGACATTATGTGAAGTAACATAGTCCAAAAAACAAACAAAGTATGGTGTCCCTCATTTGTAGATCCTAGCACCAAATCTCTAAGGCCAACTGAATAATTCTTTTTTCTTTCTTTTTTTAGTAAATATAATACCTGCTGCTACTCATCAACTTGCTATGTAATACAGGAATGTATTTTTTTTCTTTGCCTGCATACAAATGTGAATCTCTAAACATGTTTTTGAATTAACCTATAGATTAATTTTAGACGTCCTAATTTTTGGTATGTGTGTTCTGTATATAAACATAATTTGAAGTGATACAAATTGGAAGGAACAACAACAACAACAAAGACCATGTCACAGAACTGACTGAGACAGTAAACTTCTGCCCAAAACAGTAAACTTCTGCATCAAAATATTTCAAAAAGACTGAGAAAAAGATGCAAGACATGTATGGCAGAATGCATGAGCTCCGGCTGGGTGTGCAGCAAGGAAGGGGAATGGGTCTAAATTTGGTGAAGAAATTTTGTATGAAATGCACAAAACCTCAATAAAAAAAGAAAAAAAATATATATTATCAATAATTCTTAATTAACTTGCTTTCTTTTTGAATCAGATAATGTGAGAGTAAGGACAGTAAGAGAAATAACTTTCAAAAGTAAACAAATATGCAGGTGGTTCATACACAGCTAAAAGTCGAAAGTCCTAATTGTGAATTGTTGTACTGAGACTACAGATGTTTATTTAAAATGAAAAAATCTTGGGGCTTGAGAGATAGCCTAGAGGTTAAGAGCGCCAACTGCTCTTGCAGAGGACCCGGGTTCGATCCCCAGCGCCCACAGGGAACATGAAAACCGTCTGTAATTCCAATTCCAGGAGAACTCCAGTTCCAGGGGAATGCAAGTCCCTCTTCTGACATCCGCGGCATTGCACGACACGGTTACACAGACCTACATGCAGACAGTACATTCATACACATACAAAAATAAATAAATTAATTAAATTAGAGTGAAAAAATCTTTAAAAACAAAAGCCTTGCCTGGCATAGTGGTATATGCCTTTAATTCCAGCTTTCAGGTGGCAGGGCCTAGTCTATGTAGGGAGTCCCAGACCACCTGGGGCTACAGGGAGACCCTTTCTCATGATACCCTGTGTCAAAGACCAACAAAAATGGCTCAAAATACCAAAGATTATTTTTTCTTATATTGATAAGAATTTTAATTGTGAGCCTCAAACTTCCCTGAGTACATAGAGGGAATTTTCATTTTTTTTGACAATTAATTTTTGTAAAATTTATTTATGTATTGTGCCTGCAAATGTGTGCGTATGTGTGTGTGTGTGTGTGTGTGTGTGTGTGTGTGTGTGTCCTTGCATACACGTGCCACAGACTGCATGTGTAAATGAGAGGACAACTCATGGCATTCATTTTTCTCCTTCTCCTGTGTGGATTGAAGGGTTCCACCTAGGTTGACAGTCTCGGCAGTAGGTGCCAGTACCCATTCAGCTAACTCTCTGGCCAAACTTTCAATTCTCATTTGTTACATGTAGATAAAATATTTTCATCATTGATAGAGAAATTACTATATTTGATTACAGAACGTTAGCCTTGTCTTTGCACCAGGTGTTACAGGATGTAAGATATGTGTACAATGCAACCTTTTTCAACTCTGAAATGTATGAGATTTAAAATTCTACCTGGCCTCAATGGTTATGAGTGAAAAATTATGAACCCACTTCATGACCTGTTTTAAAAGACATATTCCATCTCTAACATAGGTACAGAATCACCAGAAAAAACTTTTATTTCACGTTGCTTAGGGATTGTTTTCCTAGTCAGGCATAAAGCCTGAAAGTGTATCTGTGTATCTGTGTGTGTGTATTTATGTGTATTTGTGTCTTGTGCTATTTGTGTGTATTTACTAACATGCATTTTTGTGTGCATGTGTTTGTATGTGTATATATATATAAATGTGTGTGTATTTCTTTGTGTTTGTGTGTATGTGTGTGTTTATGTTTGCATGTGTATGTATGTACATGTGCGCTTGGTAGACTCAGTGGTCAATAGCCAAAGAGCAAATATTCCAAAAATGTGTTTTTCTTCAAAAAGCTCTGTCACGGGCTGGAGAGATGGCCTAGCGGTTAAGAGCGCCGACCGCTCTTGCAGAGGACCCGGGTTCGATCCCCAGCACCCACATGGCGGCTGAGAACCGTCTGTAACTCCAATTCCAGGAGAACTCCAGTTCCAGGGGATTCCGAGACCCTCTTCTGATCTCCGCGGCATTGCACGACACGGGTGCACAGACCTACACGCAAAACAGTACATCCATACACATAAAAAAAAAAAAAAAAAGCTCTGTCACATGCTAGGATTTCACTCCATAGCAAAATTTTTAATGTGACACTTGCATTATTTAATGTGACACTTTACATAAACATGATTAAATTGAACTTTACTCATAACCTGATGGAAGAAAATTATAATATAGTTTAAGTGGTGAGAAAGCATAGACCTCATTTAAAAAAATATCTGTAATTTCTCCAAATCAAAGAATAACCTTGGTCTGAAAGAAAATATTCAATAGATGAGTCATGTTTGATCAGAATGAAAAGAAAGAGCATTAAAACAGGTCAGCTTTAATTATGGACATATTTTGTCTCCTGAAACATGGGTTGGTGTAACTTTAATCTTTGGAGAAGAGTGAAAAGTTACATAACAGTTGCCACTGTATGATATGTAAGATAAAAAAAGATATTAAAATAAAATGGCTTTGTATGGTTATTTTACATTAAATGAATCTCAAAATGCAGTGAGTGGAAGCAATGCCGTGCTTCATTAAACATGAATAATTAATTTATAATAGATTCTGTTGTCTTTCTTTTAGTTTTATTTTATTTATTTATTTATGTGTATGAATGTACTGTCTGCATGCAGGTCTGTGCCCCTGTGTCGTGCAATGCTGCAGAGGTCAGAAGAGGTGTCAGATTCCCCTGGAACTGGAATTCTCCTGGAATTGGAGTTACAGACAGTTCTCAGCCACCATGTGGATGCTGGGGATGGAACCTGGTCTTCTGCAAGAGCAGTCGGTGTTCTTAACCACTAGGCCATCTTTCCAGCCCCAGATTCTGTTTTTCTTTTTAAATAGACATATAATCAAATAGTCTTGGAAAAAATGCATTCATCACTTAGGAAAATATGACAAAAAGAGGAAATATGCAAGCAGAAAAACTGACCAAGTAGCAAGAATCTCCGTGTGTTCTGAAGGAGAGTAAGATATGATGAGAAAATGACGGTTGTGAGACAGTCCATGAGGAACAGATGGACTTGCAACCATACACCTATACAGGTGGAATCAGATGTCAGACCAGGTCAGACTGGATTTGTAACAAAGATGGTGTGCTTTATACTCCCAAACTCAGAGGAACACAGCAAAACATTGCAGTCAGCTGATTCTAATCAGTGTTTCATTTTGGCAAGACTGATATCCACTAAATATAAAGGCCTGGATTTGTAGATAAGCTGTTTTAAGATTTTATAGGTCACTATGTAGCATGGGAAGTTGAGAATGACCCAAATTCATGAAACAAATGTATTAGGATTGGAAAAGCTAAATGCAATCTCAACTAACAAATCACAAGAACTTATTTTCAACCTGAATTATAATTTCTCCCTTTTGCTCTGCTTCCTATGGCTAAAAATGAGAATTTACTTAAAATTGCTTGTCAAAGTTTATAATTTAATGAGTGCAAATGAGCCCAGGCTTAAAATTATTTTCTAAATGCATTTCTTTTCAGCAAGTGTATCATTTTAATAATGAGTTGTAGCCAGAAAAGTTGGGTTTTCCTCTTTTGACAAGAGCCCACCTATGTGAATGACCTTGCCACTGTGCTTTCATGTCTAACTGTAAAAATACCATGGTAAACACCATTAAGACAAAAATAACCATGAGTCATAGTAACGACATGAGGTAACATTCAATTTGCTGTTCAAATTACTTCTGGTTTCAGATTTTATTGTATCTTGAGAACAAATCATGAAGTCAGATGTGACCTACTCAAAGATGTTTAGTACATTATGTAGTTATGCTTGATCTTCTTCCTCTACAGTCTGATGTAATGCCATGAAAATCAAACTGCACCCAATGGTGACTCAGGAAGTGGAAGGAGTTCACCAAATCAGTTATGGCTCTTTGAAACATGGCAGTCAGTTTTACTCCAACAATGGCAAAATGTAGCAAAAAAAAATCCAGTAAAATTAATAGTAAAATCTTTCTCTAACTTTCATTTTGTTTCCTTTTCTCTCATCAGTCAAGCACTTTACATAATTATAAATACATCAACATCAGGATCAGGTATCCTTGATGTAAATATCTTTTTGGTGATCTTTTTAAAGTACATATTCATACAAATATCATCTTCTATTGCTTCTGTCACTCACTCACTACATAGATTTCCTGCACTTTTATTTTCATAAATATTGACGTATTATCATCAATAATTTGCATAATGCAACATTGCTATATTATGTTGAAATAAACACTTTATTTTTTATTAATTCAGGAAACTTTTAAATAATATAAGTGATTATTATACTTAGTTAAAAGGTAATATATTTTTAATTTTTTATTTCTTTGTTTTATATGGGTGTGTGGTGTGGACAGACCTGGCAAAGAAGACTACTTTAGGCATCAAAATCTTTCTCATGCTTAGGGGCACCTACAGGCTCAAGATTATATACTTGACTGTTGTCCTTCTGAGGGAAAGGAAGGAACCAGGGAACCAGCTACCTCTTCTAACCAACCAGTAGGCATCATCTGCACAATGGGGATGGGCTCAGAGGATATAAAGGAGAATGGCATGAGGTTGTCGCTCTCACCTGCTGTCACCTTCTTGGGCAGAGATCACAGGGGTCTGTCTCTGGACCCTGTATGGACATGAGGGAAGCACCACCTATTCTGTGGTGCTTCTCCTCACCTATTTGCTCTGTAAACAACCCCAATTAAATTTTCTAGAATCTTACAAACACTGTTTTGAAGAGTCATCTTCACCTTGACTTTGGGACCTTGGGAAGGGGAGGGAGGGTGCTGTGTGCACACATGCCTTGTGAAAGGAATTTTAGCAACAAATTGGCATAATCTGGCAGGATAAACAAAAACCAATGGGCATTTTGGGAAGAACAATGGAGTTTCATCTGTTATTGGGAAAGAGACCAGTAACAGAAGGAAAGCTAGCTGAGGAGAAAGTGTACGGAAAGGAGATTTTGATATGGTGTGATAGTTCCATAGGCCTGATGAGGGTAGCAGCAGTGGCATGGATAGTACAGTGGGTAGTGAGATTTGTAACTAGGGTGAGACCAACTAAGTAGATGATGGTGATAGGGGAAATCCTGGGATGGCAATCCATTTGAAGGTGGTATGGAGTGGCATGTCCACTTGATGGAGGTAGGACTCTCATTCACCATGTGAGGGTGGAGATGGTTTGAAAACAGTGGAACAAACTTTGCAAGCCCTGAGAGTAGTGTACCAAGTGCAGAATTTGCATCAAGCAGCTTTAGAGCCAGACTGGTCCCTGAATTGTGTAATTAGAGATCTATCCCAGGTGGAAGAGGCAGCCCAGAGGGAGATTGCAAATTCAAATGAGAAATTAGAGAGAGAAAATAAGAGGCTGGCCTCCTCAGTATTGGCCTCTGAACCTGCCAGTAAATGGCATAGAACAGCAAAGAGGTAGAGAGTCTAGCCTGCCATTATTTACAACTAGTAGGGCAGAAGGAAAAGAGAGCCCAGATTAGATCAATAATAAAAGGCTCACCCTGGGACTCTAAAACCTAGAACCCATGGGAGAAGGCAGATAGGATGAGGAAGAGAATGACTTAAAAAATGGGCAAGATGCCCCTTGAGTTAAACATTTAACACAAAGAAAGGAAAAAAAGTATGTTTCAACATTCTGATGGAAGTCTTAACTATTGCCCACTATGAGAAAATAGGCCAGTCAAAGAATATTTAACAATGGAGCTCTGCAGCCCACTGGTAGAAGCCAAGGTGGCTTGCCCTTCCCTTCCTCCTGCTCCCCACTTCCTTGCCCAGAGCACAGTAGCTTTTAGTATATAAACACATTGCTGGCATGAGTAAAACGGAGTCTATCTCCCAGACCATCCCTTTGAGTCCATGTCTTTTTTTCTCCTCGGGTAACTTCTTGAGGTCCCCTCCCCTCTCCTTGCCAGAAGCTTAGCCTAGGAACTGTCTCCTGACAGCAGGAGGCTTGTAGCCTTGTGAAGCTGTCAGCCTGGTTCTAGGAGGGAAGAACATCATGTGGACTGCAGCCACACGTGATTAAAGGACCAACAGACTATATATATTTAACTAACAAAGAACTAATTATTAATGTCTTCCATCAATGGTATTGTACCCAACATGAATATTTTGAGAAAACAGTTGCTACAAATGGATAAAAATCTTTCCATTCTGAGTTAGAACTTGTTTATGTTTTATTGACTATATAATATAAATGCCTGAGTGTTTTACAGTTGTGAAATTAGGGTGGGTAACTTGAAGGCAAAAGTGGCAATATTTGTGTCAAGCCCATGTCCCTAATCAAAACAAAACAAACAAATAACAACAACAACAACAACAACAAAAACCAATTATGTCTTAAGAGCCTCTGGAAGGATTTAAAGCCTAAGCAACAGTCCACATACAGGCACATGAAAGATAAAATAACTGCCAGGAGTGGATAATACCCACCCCACAAATTAGAGTACCTTTCTCTGCTGAGAAAAGTTATGCTAGGCGTGGAGGCAGTTTGCCCATCTGGGCCTCCTGCAGCAGTCAGGTGGGGTCAATGAAAAGATAACAGGTGTGGCTATAGCCAGGAGTCAAATCCAGGGCCTGTCTCTGACCCTGGGAATCAACAGGAACAGCAGGGATGAAAAGGGACCTATTCCTCCTTAGCACTGGACAAGGCAGCTTGAGCAAGGCTCAATGAGCTTGTCATGAATAAAGAAATATAGGGAAAGGGACATTAAATATAAGAATCCCAGGAAACCAAATGACCTCAAGAAAATCACTACAGATAGAAAAAGAACTGTAGGAATGAAACTTTGTCTGGCTTGAGGCAAGGAACTGCAGACCCTGTCCCAGAGAAACCTCTGAGAGTTATATGATATCTCTATGAGCATTCAGTTGTCTCTGTGGGTTATCTATAGCTCCATGAGGTCAGGATATTGCAGTGTTTTCCTGCATCACCTATCTCTGCAAAGTTCCAGAACTGGATGGCCTCTTCCCTTGAAGTATTGAGCAGAATGTCACACTTCTAGTTTACTGGTTGCACAAATACGAGCTCTGCAGCCCAACAGTAGGAGCCAAGGTGGCTCTCCCTTCCCTTCCTCCTGCCCCCCACTTCCTTGCCCAGAGCACAGTAGCTTTTGATATATAAACACACTGCTAGCATGAATAAAACTGAGTCTATCTCTCAGACCATCCCTTTGAGTCCATGTCTTTTATTTCTCGTCAGGTAACTTCTAGTTGTCAACACCCCTCTCCTTGCCAGAAGCTCAGCCTAGGAACTGTCTCCTGCCAGCAGGAGGCTTGTAGACTTGTGAAGCTGTCAGCCTGGTTCTAGGAGGGAAGAACATCATGTGGATTGCAGCCACACATGATTATAGGACCAACAGAAGATATATATTTAACTAACAAAGAACTAATTAAATTAATGTCTTTCATCAATGGTATTGTACCCAACATGAATATTTTGAGAAAAAACTGCTACAAATGGATAAAAATCTTTCTATTCTGAGTTAGAACTTGTTTATGTCCATATAATGTTAATGCCTGAGTGTTTGACAGATGCGAAATCAGGGTGGGTAAGTTGAAGGCAAAAGTGGCAATATTTGTGTCAAGCCCATGTCCCTAACAAAACAAAACAAATAACAAAAAAAATGTATTAAGATCCTCTGGAAGGATTTAAAGCCTGAGCAACAATTCACATACAGGCATACAGAAGATAAAAACCTGCCAGGAGTGGATAATACCAACCCCACAAATTAGAGTACCTTTCTCTGCTGAGAAAAGTTATGCTAAGGGTGGAGGTAGCTTGCCCATCTGGGACTCCTGCAGCAGTCAGGTGGGGTCAATGAAAAAACAACAGGTGTGGCTATAGCCAGGAGTCAAATCCAGGCCCTGTCTCTGACCCTGGGAATCAACAGGAACAGCAGGGATGAAAAGGGACCTATCCTCCTTAGCACTGGACAAGGCAGCTTGAGCAAGGCTCAATGAGCTTGTCATGAATAAAGAAATATAGGGAAAGGGACATTAAATATAAGAATCCCAGGAAACCAAATGACCTCAAGAAAATCACTATAGATAGAAAAAGAACTGTAAGAATGAAACTTTTTCTGGCTTGAGGCAATGAACTGCAGACCCTGTCCCAGAGAAACCTCTGAGAGTTATCTGATATCTCTATGAGCATTCAGTTGTCTCTGTGGGTTATCTATAGCTCCATGAGGTCGGGAAATTGCAGTGTTTTCCTGCCTTGCCTATCTCTGCAACATTCCAGAACTGGATAGCAGGCCCCTTCCCTTGAGGTATTGAGCAGAATGTCACACCTCTAGTTTACTGGTTGCATAAATAGGAGCTCTTCATCCCACTGGTAGGAGCCAAGGTGGCTCTCCCTTCCCTTCCTCCTGCCCCCCACTTCCTTGCCCAGAGCACAGTAGATTTTGATATATAAACACATTGCTAGCATGAATAAAACGGAATCTATCTCCCAGACCTTCCCTTTGAGTCCATGTCTTTTATTTCTCATCAGGTAACTTCTAGTGGTCAACTCCCCTCTCCTTGCCAGAAGCTTAACCTAGGAACTGTCTCCTGCCAGCAGGAGGCTTGTAGCCTTGTGAAGCTGTCAGCCTGGTTCTAGGAGGGAAGAACATCATGTGGATTGCAGCCAAGCAAAATAACCTCCCCCCCCCTCCCCCCCTGTCTTCCGGACCTACCCCGGGCGAAGGCGTATGGAATACTCAGCGCTGGACAGGCCCATCGTCAATCTCCAATTACAAGGCTCTGGTACCTGCAGACTACAACCTATGCCTTGGAAACCCAAAGAGTGTAGTGTTCATCTAAATTCACTCGATGAATACCAACCACCACACTATGATACGCCGAGAGTCTTGCCTTTTTCCCTCTCACGAGAACCTTGCCGCACCGTTGCCCTCCGGGTTAGGTCGGTCCTTGGGGCACCCTGCCCGCCGTCCGAAAAACGGTGGCGGTCCATGACCTACCTCAACACGGTCTAGATGGGAGCTACTCCCGTTAGAGAGGATATTGTGTTATATCTTACCTCACCGTGGAGACACCACCATTATGATAATACGTTGGCTACTCTCTTGTCGATTCACTCCGAGCCACATCCTAGGACCAGTAGGATGTGGGCCACAGGAGGCGGACGTATCATTCAATACTCTGTCGGAGGCCAGGAACCCTCCACAAAATGGCGTCCCTTTAGACGCCGCGGACAAGCTGCGCCTTTGCAAATCGAGTCAAACAGGCAAAAGATCTAGGGCAGGCCTATACCACTATACGTACTCTTGCCGGCCCCACTGAAACCCTCCCGCCCTCCTATCGCTCCACACGACTGTAAGAATGAAACTTTTTCTGGCTTGAGGCAAGGAACTGCAGACCCTGTCCAGCGCCTCTGAGCGAGTTATCTGATCTCTTCTCGTGAGCATTTCAGTTGTCTCTGTGGGTTATCTATAGCTCCATGAGTCGGGATTGCAGTGTTTTCCTGCCTTGCCTATCTCTGCACATTCCAGAACTGGATGCAGGCCCCCTGTCCCTTGAGGTATTGAGCAAATGTCCCCTCTAGTTTACTGGTTGCATCAGCGCTTCTTGCATCCCCTGGTGAGCACGGTGGTCTCCCTTCCCTTCCTCCTGCCCACCACCGTCCTTGCCCAGAGCACAGTAGCTTTTGATATTAAACACATTGCTAGCATGTAACGGGATCTTATCTTCCCAGCCCTTCCCTTTGAGTCCATGTCTTTTTTTTCCATCAGTACATTCTAGTGGTCAACGCCCCTCTCCTTGCCAGAAGCTTAACCTAGGAACTGTCTCCTGCCAGCAGGAGGCTTTGTAGCCTTGTTGAGCCTGTCCAGCCTGGTTCTAGGAGGGAAGAACATACATGTGGATTGGAGCCCATCCATGATTAAAGGACCAAACAGACTCAATATTATCATATATATATATTAAGGAATATAATGGATCTACATTTTTTTTTTTAATAACAAACACTAATTAAATTAATAATTTTCCACAATGGTAATTGTAACCAACAGAAAATTTTGCGAAAACATGCACAAATGGATAAACTCTTTCCATTCTTGCGTTTAGAACATCCTGTCACTCCTATGTTTCTTACTTCGACCACTATATAATATTATCAGATAAGATATTTACAGACATGAAAAATAATGAGACAGAAGGCCTAGTCAAATGAAGAAACNAAGGATGAAAAGTAAATTCACAAAGGGACACTAGGGCTAGGTTATAATTATGAAATCCTTGGGGGCTTTATGGTTTGGTAAGGCACAAGTGACGCCCACAAGGATGGTCAAAAAAGGTCTACAATGGCCTGGGCCTGTAGATTCCAAAGCAAATGAAAATAAAAAAAAAATAGAGGGTCCCAAAACTGTACAACTGTCCAATAAAGATATCAGTACCAGGGATGGGTTATCCCCTCTATGAGCTGTTGACCAGGGAGGCCCTGGAGGCTATTGCCACTAACATTGGTTTCACACAGGGAACAGACAATAAGACCCTATTGATGAAGACATAGCATGATGTGACCATGGAAAAGAGAGATCCAGCTGAGACCAAGCTAAAAACTTCCTGCCACTGGATGCCTGGCCTTCATAGTCCTGGAGAGCACTGTACAGATCACTATAGGAGAACAGTCCCAAATGTTCAGCTTAATGACAGACCCCAAATGTTGCACTATCACATGCCAAGCAAGATGTTCCCTTTGGTGCAATAGTACATGTACAACAAATAAATTTCCAATTTGATTTAAGGCGTGCTCCTCAGGTAGGAAAACATTTCTGATATTGTAAGCCATGTTGACTCACCAGCATCAGGGGAATTTATAGGTGAGGAAGCTACTGCAATTGTTTTTTTTTTTGAGGGCTGTGATGCCCCTTCTAAGGTACCATCCAAGCATTTGTGTTTTTGTCCATAGATTGGGTTATAATAATGGTCATTGTTTGTTTAGATGTTCATGCTTCTTTCTATTTGTGTTTTATTAGTAGGAAAAAATGAAATGAGCCAGCAGTTAATTAGTAGTAGATAATAAAATACCCAAGATCTTGATGTCTCACCACAATGGAAAACATGTTGTCCTACATCTTTCACCCCCTCCAAGAACAGGGACTCTTGTGGAACAGGTGACAGAAAGAATGGAGGAAGTGGGGTATGATGTGGATGGTCTTCCAAAGGAAGACTGATTTTGGACATCAAATATTTTTTCATGATTAGGGTCTGCCCAGGACTGTAAACTTGACTCTTGTCCTTCTGAAAGAAAAGGAGTGTCCAGAGAAACAGGTACCCCTCCCAACTAGCCAGTTGGCCTTGGCTGCATAATGGGGAGGAGCCAAAGGCATATAAAAGAGACAAAATGTGGTGGTTACTCTCTCCCATGGTCACATCTTTGTCAGAGGTCACAGGTCCTTCCCTGGACCCTGCATCCACATAAGGGAAGTATCATCTTCTCTGTAAGTGACCCCCCTCACATTTTGCTCTGTAAATAAGCCCAATTAAACTCACTAGAATCTTGCAAAATTGTTTTAGAGATTCTTCCTCACCTTGCATTTGTGACCATGGGAAGGAGAGGCATGGCTCCATGTGTCCATACCTCTCAAAAGGAATTTTAGCAATAAGTGTTATGCCTGCAAGAGCAACAATGTCTTGTAGTGAGTGAGGAAGATGGAGTCCCTGGAACTGGAGTTATGTACCTTTGTTGCTGCCATGTGGGTCTTGGGAATGGAACCCCTGGTCTTCTCTAAGAGCACCCAGTGTTTTTTACCCCTGAAACAGCTCTCTAGTACCAAGGCTAATATTCTGCAGAAAAAAAATTATTCTATTGTTCACATCTATACACCCAAAAGTGAGTATCAAATAGCCATTTATAACAGGTAAACTAAGATGAATTATAACCTTTCTTAGATTTCCAAAACCCATGAACTACCAAGGAAACTGTTCCTTAAATAAATAATCCATTTGGTTTAAGAGATGGTTGTGACTGGATGGCCCCTAAGTACATAAATAGTCCTTAGCTGAGCCACCTATTTGGTGCGCCAATAACAAGCCTTCATTAACAAAGCTCACTTTCTCTGATGGTGTCCAAAACTTAGCCTCCACTCTAGACTCTACAGCCTAGATGTGGACTCCTGCAAGATTTTCACACCCACTGTTACCACCTCATCAATTGAATCAACAAACTTAGAAGACAGACATTTTCAGAAACCCTGTTTCTAAATGATTTTAACATTGCTCACGGGTGTCATACTCACCATGATTTACAGATAGATAGATAGATAGATAGATAGATAGATAGATAGATAGAGATATAGATGTCAAACTTCAAATGGAAACTTTGTTTAAACATTGATAATAGCACTTAATTCATGTAAGAATGTTTAGCAGGTTAAGGAACATCATAAAGGAATAAATAAAATTCAAAATAAATGTGTACTTACTTTGCACAAGTATGACCCCAAACATTAGTAGAGAAAAATTCTTTTCTATGTGTTTTTTTTTTTTTTTTCGATATCTCTGTTTTATTTATCTCTTTCTGGCGGAAATTATATTTTTCTCAGTTTTTGTTTTTTTAATTTTTAAGTTATTTTTAGTGATGGTTTGTGTAGTCAGAGTCATGTTTCCAATTCAGTGGCAGCATAGAGCCCAGTCCGTCGCACCCCACCCCACCCTACTCATCCCAGATCATGCAGTCTACCATAACTTTTCTCGGCAGCTGGCTGTTTTTGTTTTGTGTTGTTTTGTGTTGTTTTTTTTTTTTTTTTTTTTTTTTTTTTTTGTGAGTACAAGCATCCTTCAAATGAAACCAATTTGCGAACAGTTGTGCCCAAACACACACAGCCAATGGGTCCCACCAGCCAGCAGGGTGCCCTGTATGTTCTCAAGTTGATCAAATGAGTGGTCCAGGCTAGAATGTTGTAGTTTCATCATCACCATTCACCCAATCGCAGCCCCTTACATTCTAACACTCTACCGCACCCCCTCTTCCGCAGATTGTTCCTAGGCTTAGAAAACAGGGGCACAGATGGATGAGAAGGCAAACAGTCCTCGTTCTCTGGAGCTGTTGTCTTGTCTCTAGTCAATTCTGACCGTTTTCTTTCATGGGCTGCCAGCTTTCCATGCGAACCTTTCGATCCTACTAGTGAAGCGCATGCAATTAGATAGATAGGTATTTAAACAGTACTAATTGTTATGGGTAGGTTACTTTGGTATAGACAAACATATGTTTGGGATGATATGTTAATCCATGGATTACAATTTTCTTCTTCTGTTAAGTATGGCACGGTCTTCATGTGGTTTATAACAGCTCCTAAACATTAAGGATGTAAGCTTGTGGCACAGCCGTGGGTTATTCCTGCTCCTCCACGGAGAGAGGCTAGTGCCAGCAGAGGAATTGACTCCTCTGGGCATTGAAGGGAAGAAATGCCTCAGCTTGCTGCAGACAATCAGCCCCTTCTCTGGATCCTACTAGTAAACAACTATTTTTAAGGAATCCTAACGAAGCTTACCTTCTAGGTGCTGTGCCACAAATGTTTTAATATAAGAAGACTTTCTTAACTCCCACCCCCCATCGAATAAGGAGAATATGATGATGAATGAGGTCATTCTCCAGCTGTATATTGGAGCCAGCTGTTATTAGAGGTTCTCTTTTGTAAAATCAGGTAAAACTGCTCTTTAATTGAATGAATGACATAGAAACTGTGAAAAGGTTATCTCTATTCAGAACCAAATATAATGCTAAAAGTCTCCTTAAGCTATTGACTTAAGCAAAATATATTAATACAGGAAGCTCTGACATCAGCAATGGATTGTTCTAACCAAGGAGATTTGGCCACGGGATCCAAGCCCCTACAAAAGGTAAAGGCCTCCTTGCCTCCTAACTGGGATATCTTGCAGGAAGAGAGGCAGATAAGGCCCTGCTGTTTTTAGACCTGATATAAAATAAACAGAGAAAGATGTATGTGAGACCAGACTTGCAAGTATACAGATGGTCTCTGGAATGCCAGAGAGTGTTACCAAAGGCCACTAAACCAATAAAGCAAATATAGGTCTCCTTGAGTCAAGCAAGACTCCTCCATCAGCACCAGCTACACCTCATCTGCCTGGAAATACTGTGCAGCAGTGGCAGCCATATGTCTGTATATCCCAAATCTAATTGTCTATGTGTTTTTCTTTCCAGATTACGTAAGTTATAACTTTATTTTTTTTAGACAGAAAATACTTCTTAAGATGGAATTCATCCAAAAATATCATCAATGGATGACCTCCAGGTTCACTGAACTTTGACAACCAAATTATAGTATTTGGTTTGCTTTGATGGTCTGCCTCAGGATCCTAGCAGTAGACACTTGACATGCTCATATTAGCAGATTTTTTAGAAATTTTTTTAATTTTTTTTATTTTATTTATTTTTGTATGTGTATGAATGTACTGTCTGCATGTAGGTTTGTGCACCCGTGTCATGCAATGCCGGAAAGGTCAGAAGAGGGTCTCAGATTCCCCTGGAACTGCAGTTCTCCTGGAATTGGAGTTACAGACGGTTCTTGGCCGCCATGTGGGTGCTGGGGATCGAACCCGGGTCCTCTGCAAGAGCAGTCGGTGCTCTTAACCGCTAGGCTAACTCTCCAGTCCCCATATTGCAGATTTTTAAAAGGCCTAAGAGGCCTCGTTCCACAGTGAGAAGGAATCACCAAGGCCAACTGGCAAGGGTAATCTCACAAGCATTTGCTGTCACAGTTGCACAGACCCGAAAGTTTACATGCTCTGAGCTTGGGTTATTACTCTGCTGTTGAACTTCAAATTGTTAATAGATTTTTAAAAATAAGATTACACATTTTCTTTCATAATAGGCCTAACAAAATATATAGCCATTATTTTCAAATGGGATCTTGTACCACCTGAAGTAATTTGGCTGCAGATGAGTCTCAGACAAGTGAAGACTATGGCATGAACTTTTTCTGGGTCTCCACTCAGTCTCTGAATGTGGAAGCTGCAAAATCATATGAATAGATGCTTTAAACCCCAAATTCTTAGTAAAATAAGGGGCTGGAGAGATGGCCTAGCAGTAAATAAAGAGTGCCACCGACTGCTCTTGCAGTGGACCCAGGTTCTATCCCCAGCACCCACATGGTGGCTGAGAACCATCTTGGGCTCCAGTTCCAGGGGAATCTGACGCCCTCTTCTGACCTCCTCAGCATTGCATGACACGGGTGCACAAACCTGCATGCAGACAGTATATTCATACATGTAAAAATAAATAAAAATAAATAAAAAATAAATAGTAAAATAAATCTTTCTCCTTTTACAAATTACATATGTATATAGTTTACATTTACATCAACATATTCATGTACATATACATATGCATATATGAAGAAATAGAGAAAAATGTGAGGTAGACAGAAAGAAATTTACCCCTCTCAAACTTAGACATGAAACAATAAACGAGAGGAAATGGAGTGTCAGAAAGATACATCAGGGAAATAAATAATCTGGCCTTACTCTCCTCAACCATAAAATTTTCTTTCTAGATTCTCTTTTTCTCAAATCTATTAGAAGCCAGAGGGCAAGGAAATTTGTTCACGCAACCCACAATTGCCAGACTGTTGAGAAACAGAGTCAGATGGAGAGAGGCAAGGGTATATTTAGAAGGCAAAATAGCAGGGCCCAGCATCTTATCAAATTCTCTAAATGTGACATTCTAAATATAGCTCTTCGCATGTGCAATGCACTTTTACTTGTCTGATTGGTGCCTCCTTATATAAACTTTGTTAGGGTTCGGATTTGAAAAGCCACCACAGAACTTATGTCAAAGCCTTCATCCTTAATAGCAGTATTCTGAGGTGGGGCCTTCAGTAGGACTTTCAGGGCACACATTCCATGGAAGAATTAATTTGTGGATGGGTACATGTGTGATTGATATGTGTGGGATATATGGAGGAAGGGCTTCAGGATAAATGCAAGCTCCCTCTTTGCTTCCACATGCACACTTTGCCATGCTTTCTTCTGCACTACTAGCTCAGAAGCCATGCAGACAGATGACAATGGGCCCTGAGACAGACAAAGTAGAACTGTCTGCCATTAAGATACATTTCTGAGTTATTTCGTCACAACACCAAAGCGCTGACTAATACAAGCTTCTTTCAACTGTGAGGAGTTACTAAGGCATGTTTTAGTTAGATGTGAATAAGTCAACAGTCTAGTGTTAATTTTCAGAGTGGAATGAAATCCGAAAATTGTGAATACCTTCTCATGTCTCATGGAAAGGTGTTTATGAGCAGGGTCTTGCTGACACTTTTATTGAAACAGTCTTTCCAGAAACAATTTGGGAAGTAGAATCTAGAGATTATCAGAGACTCTTGCCTTTTAGTCTCAGGTCCGAAATATCTCACACTTCTCAAGTATTCTTCTCCCTGTTATTAAGGAGAATACCAAGACACCCCAGTCCCTACCAGTCTCTGCTTTCACTGCATTGATATGTTAAAGAAGCTCATGCAGATTCATTCACTATTTTGGGTGGAAGGCTTAGTGGGATCCTGGGGGATTAAGGTCATATACTTAAATCTGAAGAGCAAGTGGCTCAGCGAGCCTACTTATATTATTTAGAGCATCTTTAAGTACAGGGTTAAGTAAAAGTCATTACTCCTCATTCTGTCCATATTGTAAAAGTCATCCCTGCACAAATTCATGAGATATAGTTTTTATTCTCTCATCACAGATCAAGAAACGAGAACTTCAAAATGTTTAAATACTTACAATATTATAGCTAGTAAGTGACAAAGCTGATTCCAAACAGTTTTTCTGAGCCCAAAGACAGCAGTCTTAGCTATGTACTAAATTGATGTGGGTGTTTATATCTCAGTGAGCATTTATCTCCAATACATACACTCACATAAGATGTCAAAAATAGGGGCTGGAGAGACAGTGCTTAAGAGCACTGTCTACTCTTGCAGAGAACTGGAGTTCAGTTCCTAGCACTCACATGGCAACTAGCAACTGTCTGTGACTCCAGATGCAGGGGATCCGATGCCTTCTTCTGTTCTCCATGGACACTACACCATATGTGTGCACTTACATATATGCTGGAAGTACACTCATATACATAAAATAAAAATAATAAATAAAATATTTTTAAAATATCTTGAAAACCTTCTCAGTATTTGTCCTTATTTCACACGGGTAATTAGTACACTCTCCTTGTAAGGCTATTCTTTGTTTTGATAAAAAGTTATCTCTGCTGAAATACCACCTAATAATATCACCTTCAAAAATAAGTAGAGATTCCTCCAAATTCTCTGCAGTTTGCTTTTAGATTGCATTGAATAGTTTTTCATAGCTGATTTTTGTGAATAGTTTTTCAGTGTGTTAGGAATGAAAAATGAATAATAGGTTTTTTTCCCCCAAATTTCAGCATGTCTGTCAGTATGAACAGCTAGTAAACAAAGAGCCTCAAGTTTGAGAGTCTGGCTTTTTGATCATTTCCAGCAAGATACTCAGTACGGTCAAAGACCTGGCTTGGTTGTAAAGCTTCCCTTCTGGGAGAAAAGCAAGGAGGCTTCTACTCAGCTCCAAGTCCTGACATTTTAAGAAGGACATGCAAGTAGAGTCTCTCTTGTGAAAGCCTGGGCAAAAGTATAGCAGTGACCTTCGGGACCAAAGGCAAAATACAGAGCTGAAAGGTACCAGGTTGAAAGTTCCAGAAGGCACACTTCTGCATCAAAGCTTACACTAGTGTGGCAGAATTTCATTCAATGGTACAGTGAGCATTCTTAAACCAGAAATGAAGATGAGAACAAGTTTGATCGTATGAATGTGACAGTCAGGTAAGAGGTGCAAGGAACATGGATGAAGCTTATCATTAGAACTTGGAGCTCATGGGTTATAATGAGCTGAGACATGCCTGAGATATTTCCAGACTCAAGATGAATAACCTGGAACAACTGATGGAAGCAGATAGGAAGGTACAGACTGTGTTCACAAATTTGAGCAGGGCAGTCTTTATTTCAAATTTCAGACTATTTATGTTTAAATACAGGTGCAAAGCAGAATCTAATCTGAAGCAGATATGTCCTTTGTAAACATACTTAGTCATTGACAGCAAGCACTGGCTTTGCTTTTCTTTATTTTGTTTTATTTTGTTGGGGTTTTCATTTTGTTGGGATTTTTTAATTTGAAAAATCCCAATGAGATTAAATACTCTTAGTAAAAAAATAAGTAAATAAAAGAGAGTTTATGAAAGAGTATATGAAACATTCACCCCAAATCTGAGCACCTCTAACAATTTTTGTTCTTAAAGTGTTCAGAAATTGTCAGTTTCAAATAATTTATGAAGCTCTGTATATTTGATAAGTCTCATGCAGCCCACAATGTCTGTTACCAGGGTGAGTATAGGTGTTACAGAACTGCCCCTTACAAATACATAAACATGTGAATCACTTCCCTAACCACAGAGCAAGGTAGTCACAGATCAGAACTTATCCAGGGTAGCCTCTATACCAAGGGTTCCCGAGGTTTAAACACTAAAATTGTAATTCATTCTTTTTAGAAAACACATAATTAGAAGTTATATAACCAGCCTTTGATTATTACATCCTATAATATTTATGAAGGAAATTGATGAAACTGCTACAGGTGACCACAAAAGAAGAAATAGAATTTGGTACTGATTCAAAGAGAAGAATGATAGGCATCACAGAACATACAATGCTGGACTAGACAAATTGTTAAAAATTCATGACACTCCATCCACACTAGTTTTAACATTTCTGAATGCCCATATATGGGATTTATACTTATTTTTTTAGCTCTGTCTTTAAATGAGGCTCTATAGTATTTAACAGTTGTATATGCTACTAAAAGTTGGAGATTAACAAATATTCAGTCAAGAAAAGAAGTGGTTCAAGAAAACTCTGCTGAGTAAACTGCATTCATGGGTGGCTATGCTCAGGGCAACAAAGGTACCCATAAAATTTTGGAAACAAATTTCAGGAAAACAGCCTGAGGACGACATTAAAAAAATAAACAAACAACAAATATTTATCATGGAGAGCAGGTGGAAAACAAGAACCCAAATTGATATCTGGGCATGGTGGTCCACACCTTTAATCCCAGCACTCGGGAGGCAGAAGCATGCAGATCTCTGTGAGTTCAAGGCCAGCCTGGTCTACATAGGGATCTCCATGCCAGCTGGGACTAAAGGGAGACCCTGTCTCAAAAAGACCAAAATAGAAAGAAAGAAAGAAAGAAAGAAAGAAAGAAAGAAAGAAAGAAAGAAAGAAAGAAAGAAAGAAAGAAAGAAAGAAAGAAAGAAAGAAAGAAAGAAAAATTGGTAAAATAGTAAACAAGGTCCAGGTTTTCAATGTTTAATTTATTTATTATTATTTTATATGAATGAGTATTCATTCATATGAATGAATTGTCTTATCTGCATGGATGTAAATGCACCCATGTATGCAGTGGCCATGGTGCCAGTCAAAAAAGAGTATTTGATCTCCTGTCACTGGAGTTATGATTAGTTTCTGGCCACTTAGAACTAAACCTAGATTCCCTGCAAGGGCAGCCAGTGCTCTTAACTGATGGGCCATCTCTCTAGCCCCCAGGTTTTCTAGTTTTAAGAAACAAAAGTGAACAAACAAAACATGTGAAATATAGAAGAAAAAAATAAAAAGAAAATGTGACACATAGGAAGAAAAACTCCAAGGAATGAAAACTACCTGAGAGGGAACAGGCATTGAAATTAGAAGATGGATTTCAAAGCAGCCATTTCTGTAATAATATCTCTAATGTATCTGTAATAATAGCTCCATGCTTAAAACCTAAAGCTAGGATGATATGCATTATAAGTTACTAATATAAAAAAAGCACAATTTTAAAAACTAAAAAGGCCAAGTAAATATATTAGAGCAATAAGCATAATAACCAAAAAAGAAATTTCACTAGAGGGACTCAACATGAAAAGTGACCTGAAAGAAGAAAGACTGGCCAAAAATGTTGGATCAATAGAGGTTAGGCAATCTAAAGAATGAAAAGAATGAAGCAAACCCATATCAAGAAATCAGAGCACTTCAGTGTATAAATATAATGCTCTTGGGGCACCAGAAGCAGAAGAGAGAACAGACTGTAAGATGCATTTGCAGAAACAGTGCCCTCCAGTGCTTCCAAATGGGATGGGAATAATGTGCTTGAACTAGCACATACTTCTAGCTAAGAAGCTTGACACATTCAAGGACAGATAACAGCAAGATGTCCACAAGAACAGTCACCATGGTAGAAATGCTGAAATCTAAACCCAAAGAGAAAAACCAGAAGCAGTGAGAGAAAAATAACTCATCCCAGATGACTCCAATAGGAACAAAAACCTGTTTCACATCAGAAACAAGGAAGGCTGGAATATAGTACCCCTGTGGAGGAAGAGGAGTGACGGTCACCCAGGAGTTGCATACTTTATGCTGTCATTTTTCAAAAATTAAGCCAAACGTGGGCATTCACAGATGCTTTTGAAAATGATTGAATTTGATGTATGAAAAAGTAAGAAATAATAAAACAGAAATACAGAACTTCTCCAAGCTGGCAAAATACTGGTGATCCCCTGAAAGTAATTTAAATTTGCTCCAAAGATTATTACATATTGTAGAAGGGAATATAAAAGTGTGGTTCTTAATCTTTTGACATAATTAGCAAATCATAAAACAATATATATGGCTATATTTTGACTTATATAATAATAATGTTTGCCATAATTTCACAGAGGTTGAAGAAGGAAGTAAAGTTATAAAGGATTAAGTAAAAGACACAATATGGTAACTGATATACACTATCCCTTTATTAATTTATTACAATACCTGAACTAATCATTATAATGTTTCTTAGGCTTTTGTTTTGATATTATCTTTAGGTTTTTTTTTGCTTGTTTGTTGTTATTGTTTCGGGTTATTTGTGTATTAGTTTTCTTTCTTTTTTGCCAGGGTTGGGACAAACTTGTCTTCTTCCTGCCTTCACCTCCTGATCACTGGGATTAAAGGAATGTGCCACCATGTCTAACAACTTGTTTTTTTAAATATACATAATCTTATTTATACTAATAGTGATAGTAGAATAATAAAAACAAAAGAAATAGTAGAACTATATTGAAAAAGATTATTTTTTACTTCTTCAGTTAAGTTAGTGTTAATTCAATATAGGTTTGGATTAAAAGAACATACAGGTTCTATAGCAATTTCTAATAAATAAATTGTAAAAAGTTTTGTAGATCTCCAACAGTCCTCTACTTCCTGTGCTTGAACATCTGAGCCTCTGCTTTCTGCTCCTGTTCCTCCCCCTTCCACCATGGCCTCCCTCCCAAGATGGACTCTGATTTCCCTGGAACCATAAGCTCAAATAAACTCTTCCATTTACAACTTTAAAATTTTGAAAATAATTGTGTGCGCGCGCGCGTGTGTGTGTGTCTGTGTCTGTGTCTGTTTGTATGTATGTCTGTGTCTGTGTGTGTATATGTGTGTGTATGTATGTCTGTGTGTGTATGTGTGTCTGTGTCTGTGTGTATGGTATGAGGCATGTGAATGTAGCTGCCCATGCAACATGAAGCATACAGTGATGTCAGAGGACAACCTTCCAGGAGTTGGTCTTTGCCTTTACATATTATTGAGCCTGAGTCCCACTCTGGATTTTGCTGCTGCATATACAAGGTTACCTGGCTCAAATGCTTTCTGGTAATTTTCCTTTCTTAGCCTGTCATTTCTAATATGAATCCTGAGATTACAGATCCGTGCTGCACCACCTGGAATTTTGCTTGCATTCTGGGGTTTGAACTTAGGTGGTCAGACTTGCATGCAAGTGTTTTTGTTTTTGTTTTTGTTTTTCTTTTCAAATAAGCCATCTTCCATGTACCCGAACAATATCTTAAAAAGTTAAAACGCTATGCTAGGGAATATTCATATAATGGAGAAGTGGATGATTTAAAGAGTAATAAAATTTGTGAAACAGAAGATTTAAATTCATTGAGCTCTATAATAATATTAAATGTGAAGAGATCAAGCAATTGAATACAAAAATAAGAACTTTGCAGGGAGAGTGCATGTTAAACTAGGGTCAAACATGATCTTCTAAAAGAATAAACCCTATATGTTATTGAAGCTGAAAAATACAAACCCTGTGTCTGTTCCCTGTTTATGATTTCTGAATTATCACATTCATATTGCATGTCTGTGACAAGTTGAAACTGTTTCCTCGGTAGCAAAGTAGTACAGTAGTAAGACCATTGTGAAGATTACATGAGTGTATGATACCTGTGTACAAGAAAGCAGTATAGATATTAGAATTTTTTCATATTATTATGACATTTTGGTGGCATATAATATAGGTAGAAGAGTCAAATGAGAAAGACATTCCTGTCCTGATCTCTAAAAGGATGAAGTCAAAGAGATTCAAGGTTCCATGTTCCAGGATAAGCCATTCCCAAGCCCCATCAAAAAAGCACCTCTCTTTCTATGAGAAATGGTAAAGCTAGTAGAGATATTTTGAAGTCATAGGCCCTCACAATGGATTTCATATGTTCATTATATTTCCTTCCTTTCCTTCTATACTATCTGCTAATAAAGCTAAGTGGTTCTACTCTTATGTGGCCTGAATAAAGGAACCCACACGAATTATGTGTTTGCCAATCTGCTACAATATGAAAATGCCAAGAGAGACAATGGACACTCATCAATGTGTGAGAAGACTTTTGATCCATGAATAGAGGTTTTACTTTCAATAACTGTATATTTATAAAGAGTTATTGACCATGTTCTTTCAGTGTCATGAAGATACAAACTTAACAGATGCACTGAAATTCACAGTGTAAATTCTAGAAGTAACCAGAGAGAAAGCATGCCTAGGCAAATTCTACTTTCTCTGATCTATGAAATGTTACTTCAGTATCCTTCAAAAGAAAATTAGATCACTGAATCTGCAGGCGTCACAATACTTAATTTCTAGAAAAGATTCCAAGACAAGTTTACTATGAGTGATGCCACACAGTGTAAAGTAAGTTACACAAAGCTCAAATGCAAAAAGAGGTGTCCCAGTAGTAATCATTTTTTCTCAAATCCAAGTAAGGATATTAAAGTATTGAAGAATGATAGAATAATTATCACTTCATCACTCTATTATTTTGTTAAGGTAGGTCAGAAGTCAGGAAAGCCATGCATGCAGGCTTTGTTTTGCTCCGAATCACTACTGTGACAATATATTGCTCCTCAATTGCCAAACAAATTAGGTCATTGACTGGATAGTTAGAGCACCACACAAAGATGAGCATGGTTATCTCTTGATGATGCAAAATAAATACTGCATATCATGTAGAGTTTAGTTCATTTAAAGTGAGTCTTCTTATGTTCAGCTGTTTATGAAATGGCAATTGAAATTATAATGTGCACAAACATTTTCAGTATTTAGATGGGTGATTTCAATAGGTTTATGGAGAGATTTGACTTACAGAAAGCTTCATAAAGATGAATTTAAACTAATTTTTCATAATATTGGAATATGCTGACCTTTCTTGAATGCCAGGCACATATAGTAAACACCAACATAGTGCAGTCACCAACTGGAATTAAGCAGCAATCATTGGGAATTGATATCTACTAAGGGTTTATTTTAGGAGACTTGTGACTTAGGAACACCATGTTCATAGAGAAATGCTGATTACTGTTTCTTTGAACAAAAAACTAATTGAAAGTCACTTTCAAATTTAAATGAACCAACAAATTTTAGATAGACAGACAGACAGACAGACAGACCGATAGATAATTTTTTAATGGATGACAACTCTCTTAAATCTGCTGAGGTATATTCTGGATGCACTCTGATAATGAAAAATTTCCAAGCAATTCTATATTAATTTTTTTTGCTCATTGAAGGTCCATTCAGAAGGACTTTGAATTCCTCAGAAGTTATGATAAATTCCTAATGGAAATATGGCTAAGAATGTCTCAGCAGTTAATTCTCTAATAGTTACATATATAACACAGAAGTTTTAGCAGTGGAGGATTTTGCAAAATGTTTGGTAAAAGTAACAAAATAAATTTTAAAAATAACAGGAGAAAGACTAGGACTTTATCAAAGCATAAATTAACATTTTGTTGATGAAAACAGATTAATTTATCTATAGAAAAATAAACTAGGGTCTGGTTATATATCTCAAATGCCTGTAATGTGTGAGCTTGACAATTTAAGCTCAATCCCAAGAACCCATGGTGGAAAGTAAGAACTGATTGTTGAAAATTGTTCCCAGAGTTCTACATACATACTGTGGCACATGAGCACCAACGTTTAACTATACAACACAACACACATGCACACACAAATAATAATCGTAGCAATGAAAACTTTTTTTAAAATCAAGGTTCAGAGATATTTTTGTAATACATTTTAAGAGAATAGTAGAGAAGTAAAATAAACCAGGAGATATGATTTTTGTGGAGAAATGGTCCGTTGTGTAAAATATTAACAAATTTATTTGAAAATAAAAATCATGCCTCAAACATGATATATAAAATCAAGAATATGTCTCTCCGGGTGCTTAATGACCACACTTAATTCCCAGACCAGTTTGGCCAAGGGACCTAAGAGATAACTTTGATCCTTGCCCTCAGAGGTCAACTAAGTCTCAGGGGAATATGCATGGGGGTATCTCCTGAAATGTCCTCAAATGTGAGTCACCAGAATTCCCTGTGCAGGGAGGTCTTGGAGATCCACTAATGGGACTCCAGCCAGTGTCCACCCTATAAAGAGGAAAGTCTGCTCATGCTTCAAAAAGAGAAGCCTGGTCTAGCAAGACCTAACTGTGTCCTTGAGTGGATGGAACTGGTGGTTGAAAATAAACAAAATGAGCCAGGGGATACCCCTCCCCCCCACAAAACCCCTGAGTGACTCTTGAGGATCAGATCCTCAACTGACCTTGAGAAAAAATCTGGGCTGACTGTGTGGCCTTAACCATCCAAAAGGAAAGTATAACCAGAAATAAATAATCAAAAAGGTCTGAGAAATTTTATTTCAGATATAAAACTTGAGAATCCTTCAAACCATCAATGCCAGATGGGGATTAATAAGATATCCAGCTTGTAGACTGAGTGGCTACTGGGATTTCAGCCACTTCAGAGTATAGACTACCGTTGTTTGACTATCCATGCTCTGTCATGGAGGCCAATGCAGGAAGATCAAGACAGGACACACACTTGCTGGACCTCATTTGGGTGACCATGAAGGGGGAGGGACCCCAGTGTGGAGCACGGGGGCAGGATTGATGGTTGTTTGGGTTTGCCAAGGAGGAAACTTGAAGCACTTCCTTGGGGAAAACATGGCATTTTTTGGTAAAAAAAAATTATATTTAACAGTTAAAAATATTTTGTAAAATAATATTTTCTCTTTTTATTGATACATTGATACATGCTACAACCATTCATAATTTATCCTTATGTAATCCTGTGGTGTGTTCTATCATAGAGGAATATTAATATTCATATTTTAAAAAAAGAGAGAATGTAAAGTTATATTTCTTTTTACTTGCATGCAACTTTACTGTTAAAATGTGACTCTCTAAATGTGCTTTGGAATTAACCTATAGTTTATTTTCAGATTTTGTAATTTTGATTTATGTGTGGAATGTATATATGCATATTTTGGAATAATATAAAATCGAATGAGAATGAAAAAAGAGAGAGAAAAACCTATTCAAAGATCTGACCAAAACAGTAAACCTGTGCACCAAAAAAGGTTATAAAAGACTGAGAAAAAGATGCAAGACAGGACTTGTATATGACAGAATCCATGAACTCTGATGGGGGGCAGAGGGGCAAGAGGGGTGGGCATGGATGGGGGAATGAGTCTAAATTTGATTTAAAAATGTATGAAATGTGCTCAGTAAAAATAAAATTAAAAAGAATATGCAAATAACCAAAGTATAAGTAATTAAGAAGACTATGTGATTGGTTTGCATGCTCACAAGTTTTAAGATCTCATTTAAAGTTTTCTCCTATGAAAATGTCAGGTCTTCATTGCCTTTGTAAAATTTTCAAAGAGATTATTCTCAAACATTCACCAAACTACTATACATATAAAGACTTTCAATTTTATGGAAGGAGGAGAAACATTTGTTGTTATTTTTCCACTGTGAACTATCTGGATTCAAGACATACCTTCAGCTACACATAGAGATATTTTGCTTCTATGTGCCTTAAAAATTTGTAAAGGTATGACTGAAAAGGGTATCACTGTGAAAGCTGTCAATCCATGAAGAGAAACAAACTGAACAGACCAGAGTCCAAAATGACAACTCCAAAGAAATTAGACTGTTTTCTTCTCACCCATTTGTGCCCCTTTCCCAAAGCCTAGGGAACAAACTGCGGAAGAGGAGGCGTGGTAGATTGTAAGGGCTGTGGAGAGATAGGGGTGAATCATGAGACTATAGGAATATAGTCTGGACACCTGATTGATCAACATGCCTGTGCATACAAGCTTCTCCAACTGGACTATGGGAACCTTGGGTTGTTCAAAATTTGGACATAGATACTTGCAAAATGCACCAATTACTTAATTGTATGACATACTGAGTAACATCATTGTTATCTGCAAACAACTGTGTCATTGTATTGTAGAATCCCTTAAAAATAAAAATAAAAAAAATTAAAAAAAAATTTGTAAAGGAGCTTGCATAGGACTTGTGCATGCTACCATCATTGCTCTAAGTTCATGTGAGTAAATGACTAGATGTCTGGAAGACTCTGTTTCCTTGACATCCACTACCTCTGTCTCTTACAATTTTTCTACCTCCTCTTAATTAATGATCCCCTAGCTTTGGGAGGTAGAGGTTTGAAATAGGTGTCCTATTTTGGGATAAGCGTCCTCTTGTTCCCTGTACAGTGGCCAATTGTGAGTTTCTGTGTTAATTGCTATCTGCTGCATTAGGAAACATCTCTGGTGAAATTTAAAAGATGCATTCACCCTATGCAGAAGTTGCATTGAAGAACTGTCACAGGGTTAAGCATCTCACCAACACTTATTTTCTGTATTTGACCAGTTCCAGAAATCTGTAATAGTCTCTTATCTGCTGTAAAAAGAAGATGCTTTTTTATTTTAATTTTTATGTGTATGAATGTACTGTCTGCATGTAGGTTTGTACACCCATGTCATGCAGTGCCTCGGAGGTCAGAAGACGGTGCCGGATTTCCCTGGAACTGGAGTCAAAGACGGTTCTCAGTTGCCATGTGGGTCCTCTGCAAGAGCAGTCGGTGCTCTTAACCGCTAGGCCATCTCTCCAGCCTCAAGAAGATTCTTTGATAAAAAAAGGTGAGAAGGTACAGTTGTCTGTAAATATGAGGACACAAGTTTAGAATAAAGTAAGACATTACATTGTTCTAGGGATGTGGAAAATGCAGGGTTTCCTTTGGGCTCTGTGAACTCTTCAGCCATGTGTATTTGGGTATGGGGTATGAACCCACAACACAAATCTATGGAAATTTGGGCAATTAATGGCTCCTGGGAAGGAGAAAGACAATGTCTTACTGGGATGAAACTTTTGGTGGACCCAGAAAAACCTTTAGAGATATAAATCATAGTCTATAGACTGTATTACATATGAAAGAACATTAAAATGGGCAAAAGAGAGTGGGGAGAGGTGTGGAGAGAGGAATCTAAATACCATCGAAATATAATGTATGCAAATCACAAAAAGTTAATAAAAATTAAAATTAAAAAGAGAAAAGGAAATTTCAAAATGTGGATAGCAGCACTTTATGCTTAGGTCTACCCTCAAAATTTAAAACAATAATATTTGGGGGCTGGAGAGGTGGCTCAGCAGTTAAGAACACTGACTGCTCTTGTAGAGGTCCCAGGTTCAATTTCCAACATCCACATGGTGGCTAAGAACCGTCTTTAGCACCTGGTGTGGTGGCGCATGCCTTTAGTCCCAGCACTCTGGGAGGCAGAGGCAGGTGGATCTCTGTGAGTTCAAGGCCAGCCTGGTCTACAAAGTGAGCTCCAGGCCAGCTGGGACTAAAGGAAGACCCTGTCTCCAAAAAATACAAAACAAACAAAAAACAAACAAACAAACAAAAAAACCCCAATAATATTTGTAAAACATTTACAATAGTGCTTCAAGCAAAATATAGTATGGGGCAATGAGATGACTCAGCATTTAGAGGTGCTTGCCACCAAACTTAATGACCTGAGTTCAAGCCCCAGAAATTACATGGAGGAAGGAGAGAACTGAAAAGGTCTCAAAAAGCAAGCAAACAAATAAGAAAAAAAACAGCATGAAGAAAACACGTCACATAAACATACATACACACTCACCTATATGGATATAACACGTCATATAAACACGTCATATAAAAATACATACACACTCACCTATATGGATATAACAGTACTTTATTTATAATTAATTATTTTATTATTTTTTGTGTATGTGTCATTTGCCTGGATGTATTTATTTATTTTTTTAATTAGTTTTATTTTATTTTATTTATTTTTATGTGTATGAATGTATTGTCTGCATGCAGGTCTGCGCACCCGTGTCGTGCGATACCGCGGAGGTCAGAAGAGGGTCTCGGATTCCCCTGGAACTGGAGTTCTCCTGGAATTGGAGTCACAGACGGTTCTCAGCCGCCATGTGGGTGCTGGGGATCAAACCCGGGTCCTCTGCAAGAGCGGTCAACGCTCTTAACCGCTAGGCTATCCCTATAGCCCCTGCCTGGATGTATTTAAATGCACTACTTGTGGATATTGTCCACAGAGGTCAGAAGAGCATATTGTATCTCTTGAAATTGGAGCTATGCAAAGGTGTTTACAGTCACTTTGATGTTGAGATCCTACCCTGGGGCCTCTACAAGAGCAGCCTTTCTCTTAATGTCTGAGCTGTGTCTCTATTCCCCTTAGCATCACTTTTAAGATAAAAACTGATCTAAATTTGATGGGGATATGTTGTATGAAATGCATAAAAGCTCAATAAAAAATTATGAAAAACCCCTAAAGAACAAAAGTAAAATATATCCTTTTAGGTGATTAAAGAATGCAAATTAATGAAACTAAAATTGAGGAAACAATATGTATAAAATTTTAAAATTGACAAAATTCATTCACAACAATGTACTTGTATTATCAAAATCATACCCAATAGAATTAACTGGAAACAAAGTTAAAAAGATAAAACAACTGACAAATACATAGAAGAACAACACAAGTGCTTCTGTTAACTTTCCTAAGACTTTTAAGGGCAGGGCTCGAAAGAGAACTTAGCCAACTATAGCCAAGTAATCTCAATCATATCTTTTTTTTCATTTCTGAAATACTCGCTGCTAAAGAAGCTTTCTGGAACTAGTGAAGTGAGGTAATATAAAGCAAATAACAAGAGGTCAGGAAAGTAAATCTTCAAAGTTTATAACCAGGTATTTGATTAGGGGACAGTTAGACATTGAGGCTCTCCAGGATTATATAAACATATCGGAAGGTAGTGAAGTTACAGTGTGATATTGTCAGCTCTCATATTCCATTCTGTATGGACAGAGAACAAATTAATCTTAAAAAAAACTCCTTACAGAAAAGCATCTGAGTCAACAATGGAAGTCTCTCATGACAATAATCATAGGGTCCTCACTGGAGAGGAAGGCAGTTTAACAAAATGCTGATAATTCTCCATGCTGAGTCATAGGGAAACTAGAACTCACTGTGTCCTCATCCTTTTGTTTGTATTTGAAAAGTTTCACTGTAAAAAAATAATAAAACTTTTTCTTTTGATTCAATTGACCATTAATGCATTGAAAATTGAACACAACTGGACACTGATTTGTTGGCTATGTTTGAATGAGAAAACACCATTATTCTTCTTCATAAATATTGTTTAAATTTTGCTATAAATTTTATATACAACTTAAATCCTTTACAGAACATAAAATTAAATCATTTAACGAATATTTTTCTAATTATCATTTACATAAAAGATATTTATTGTATTCGAATAGGAGTAGATAAAATATCAAATCCAGATTTGAAGTGTTTCCATCCAAGAAATACTATGAAATGTATTCAATATTTAAAAAAAATTCTCCAAAAGGCTCTGGAGGAAAAGACCTTTTTATCTTAGAATAATTTCATTTTTAACTCAGAAAAGAGTGCATATGTGTGTAATTAAGAAAATTTTCTTATTTTAAAAATCAAATTTTCTTGGGCTGGAGAGATGGCTCACCGGTTAAAAGTGCCAACTGCTCTTGCAGAGGACCCAGGTTCGATTCCCAGGACCCACATGGTGGCTAAGAACTGTCTTTAACTCCAGTTTCAGGGGAATCTGACACCTTCTTCTGACCTCTGTGGCATTGCATGACACGGGTGCACCAACCTACATGCAGAGAGTACACTCATACACATAAAATAATAAATTAAAAATTTTTTTAAATCAAATTTCCTACATGTTAAAGTGCCCAGAGCAAATGATGTAATCCTCTATAGTTATATTTCCTTTATATTTAAAAAACAATATTTTTTTCAGAAAAGAACAATAAAAGTTAATTATGCTTTGTTTGATGACAAACAGGATACATTCTAATATTTTTGAATTTCCCTCTAGCTCTTACTTTTACTTTTTGCACAGTATCCCACACAGATTTGTTATAAGTAATTCTTTTTTTTTATTTAAGATTTTTTTTTATTGATGCTTTGTGGTATTTCATACATCATTTTCCAATTCAGTCAGCAACATTTCCTCCTTTCCCAACCAACCCCCACCTCATCCCGGATCATGCAATATCTGCATTAGCAGTTGTTTCATGAAGGCATTGCTTGTACTCACATGGGATTTCCATTATAGCTAAAAAAATGAAAAAACAAAAAACTGATGTAAAGATGCAGGACACGTTATGGCAGAAATGCCATAATCTTAAAGATTGTATTTTTTTCTTTTAAGAAACTTATAGATCGGGCTAGAGAGAGTAGCTAGCGGTTAAGAAGCACCTGAGTATCTTGCAGAGAACCCGGGTTGAATCCCCAGCAACCACATGTGCGGCTGAGAACCGTCTGAACCCTCCTCAATTCAGCCCTGAGAACTCCCAGTTCCTAGGGGCGTGAACGAGGACCCTCTTCTGACTCCGCGGCATTGGCACGACACGGGGTGCACAAGCCCTTGCAGCGAAGGTACATTCATACATCATACAAAAATACAAATACATAAAAACACACAAAGCACACACAAAAAAAAAAAAAAAAAAAAAAAAAAAAAAAAAAAAAAAAAATATATAATAATTATATATATATATATATATATATATATAAACAATACAAATGTATAGCAGATTTTCATTTTGAGGTGCTCAGAAGTTCATTTGGGAATTTGCACTGGCAAATTACCCATGCAAATGTGTTCTGCCTCTCCAGCACTGAACAAAACTACTAAACTATATTTGGAAGGAGCAATAGTTTACTAATTCAGATTCTTTTTGTGCTTTCGTGATGATAATAGACCTTACAGATATTATAGCACATGAACAGTGGGAAGTAATGACAATAATTTTATCAAGTACAATAACTAAAGTAATTTTCCATAAAAGAAAGAGTGTCATTTTCCCAAGTTTCTCATGTATAGTTTATAACAATTTTATTCTGTGAAAATTGAGGGCACTATAGAATGCAACAATTTTACAGTTCATTTTATCATTGATAATATGGCTAGCTCTGCTTTAACATGAAATAATGCCTTTTTAAAAGGATAAAACTTTAAGAACTGTGCATGAACTACTAGGAAAGGCTAAAATTTACTTCTAGCAAGAAGCATCTGAAGACTTTCAACCTGTATGATATTAAGATATGGTATGGCAGAAATAGGGTTGTCTAAAGCAGGAAGACAGGATGAAGCATTAGATGTGGATGAGTATCCCAAAGAGGTGACCAACTTGTAGATATCTGAAAAGGACCTTCCTGTACTTGATGAAGTTAAACAGAGCTCTGCTTCCTGGGTCCATATTTATCATTCTGGTTTCTCTGTTCATGCTTTTTCTTTTGTATTCACCTAAGTGTTGATGGCAGAGTAAACTGTATACCAGCAAACACAGATGCCACATCAGTCCTTTGTTAGCAAGTCCATCGGCATTGGCTTGAATGAGACATGGTCCTCAACAGGCTCCTGTGTTTGACCACTCCGTCCCCAGCTACTGGCACTATTTTGGAAGATTGTAGAGGATTGTAGAACTTTTGTCTTGTGGATATGGGAACCTAGCTAGAAGATGTGAGTCAATGCAATATAGGCATGGTGGTTTATAATTGAGCCCCAGTTCCAGGTTGAACTCTCTGTGTTTCTTCATTCATCCAGATAGGATAGATTTCCCACCACCATGCCTTCTCTGTCAGGATGGACTGCACTTCCTAAAACCTGAACCAAAATAACCCTTTCCCTCATATGTTGTTTTTATCTGGTATTTGCTTACAAAGATAAGAAAGGTAGCTAATAGACTGTCACTTTGGATCAAGTTTAAAACTTTAAAGTAAGTATCTAACTATCGGAAAAAAATGTACGTTTAAATAAACATATGGAAAGGATAACTAGATGCACACTCTGATGATAATATTGCATAAAAAGTTTGAACAGATCAATATATCCTTCATTGATGGCAGTAAAGTTAGTGAAGTCATCTGCTCTGTCACAGTCTAGGAGGCATGGATGTGTGGTCAATCTGTTGGAAAACAGAAAATGTGCCTTAAAGAACAGCCACTGCATCTGTAAGCCTGAGAGAAAAGGTACTTACCCAGTCAAATTTACAAAGCAGCCATTCTTATAGCAGATCAAACTACAGGCCTCAAATGAAGCTTTCATAAACACTGCAAAACTGCCTGTTCCCTCATGTTAAGATAAAAAAATAGGGCTGCCGGGCATGGTGGCGCATGCCTTTAATTCTAGCACTTGGGAGGCAGAGACAGGCAGATCTTTCTGAGTTTAAGGCCAGCCAGGTCTACAAAGTGAGTTCCAAGACAGCTGGGGTTACAGGGAGACCCTGTCTCGTGTGTGTGTGTGTGTGTGTGTGTGTGTGTGTGTGTGTGTGTGTATGGCTAATTTCTTAAGCTTTCTCACAGAACAATCTGAGAAAAGCCAATTTTGCCTTATGCCCTAGTCTGATCCTTAGTTGATGTGTTCAACAGTATATAAATTAAATCAAAACAGAAAACTTTAAGGATTTTAAAACTCAAAGTGGCCATGAGTCCTTAGTAAGTATAGTTTCACCCTTAAGGTATTATTTACAGAATAAAATACAGCTCGAGTTTATATAAGGAGAGTGTCATCCTTTTAGTTATTCCTTCCTTTTCCGTTGGTATTTATTCTTTTTTTTAACATTTTTTTATTGATGCTTTGTGCATTTCATACATCATTTTCCAATTCAGTTCAGGCATATTTCCCTTTCCCTTCCCCCCCCCCCCCCCCCCCCAACCGAGATCATGCATTCTGCCATAACTGTCCTGCATATTTCTCTCAGTTTTTTTTTCCATTTTTTAGCTATAAGTGATAATCCATGAGTACAAGCATCCTTCATGTAAAACCAATTTGCAGGCTGTTGTGCCTAAACCCCCACAGCCCCACCTTCCAGCGGGGGGAGAGGGGTTGTATGCTCAATCAGGTTGATCAAATGAGGGTCCAGACTACATTGCTGTAGTTTCACCATTCACCCCAATCGCAGCCCTTACATTCTACCACGCCCCCTCTTCTGCAGATTATTCCCTGGGCTTAGAAAAGGGGCACAGGAAGGATTCAATATAACCTGTAGGCTTCTTTAATTTTTTGTTATTTTATGTATATTTTTTGTACCGTTGTCCATCATGTCTTATTGAGATGTTAAAATTTTTCTCATTTGTAGTTGTGAAATGCTCTGAGATATTTATTATAGTCTATTATTCCTGCAATTTTTTACTACAGTAATTTTCAAGCAACATTTGAATCTAAGAACTGAACATTTCATTATTTTAAATGACATACAGAGTAGCTGCTATACTGTCTATATTTGAATAATGTATATTGTCTATATTTGATTAATGTATATATTGTATGTATAGTAAACAGAGATGGAAGTTATTTTTATGTATTCAATAATTATTCATTTAATTATAGTGAAAATTTTTATATAATTTATTATTAAATCATATATATTTAGTTTACTGACTCTTTTCTCAGTGTTTTTACTGTGACTTTATTATAAGAAATACATAGCAGTAATACATTAGATTATACTTTGCATATTATCTAAAAAAGGAAGAACATGAAAAAAATTTAAAGCACAAAACCTCATGTTTAGAATTTATGGTTTCTAAACCAAGAAACGTGCTATTTTTCCTGACAGCTCCTTGAAATTTGGAATGAAAGCAGTAATTTCATGGTACTTGGTGTCAAAGGCTACCAGATGTACCTGCCAGTCAGTCTTTCTTTTCTTTATTAAACATCAAGCAGAGAGAATTACACAAAGTCTATTCTCTAATCGCTATTGAGATATTTTGAGCCCAAGCATTAGGTTTATAGACAAAATTGTAGGTGCAGGAATTCTTTGGGTGTTTTGTACAACTGTACAGCCTATGATTATAGCTAGCTTTGGACTTTACTCAATCTTATTAGAATAGGTTAAATTATACTATCAAATAGCCTAACAATGAACTCATGGGCTTAGCATAATAGCGCTAGATCTTTTTCACCCACTCAGAGTCTAAAATGGATTTCCAACAGAACTTTCCTTCTTAAAAACAAGATTTGGCTTTGCCTGGCTTTCAATTCATCTTCAATTTATAGCTCATCTACTATATTTAGGACTTTGTTCCATATGCTTGCTTCTTAATTTTTCCCATGTCCTATTCTGGTCATATTCAAACATGTTGGCCTAAAGGGTTTTAGAAATCCTTTATTTGTTCATAATTTTGGAATTTTCAACTTTTACAATACTTATTCTCTTGGCTTAGCTACTATATTTCACCTCCAGCTTTTATTTCCAGATAACTGACTCAGGGATCACACCATTGCTAACCCTTTTCTCTTCAGATTGATGCAGATATTTTGTTTTGAAAATATTTAATTTCTCTAAATTGGTGTTGATTTGAAATTTTACTGTAGAAATCTAAAGGATTTGTGAAGTAACATTTAATTAAGTTATCAGAGGATGGAGCATAAAGCCACTAGTGGAGATTTACTAAATGACTCAGCACCTATGTTGTCAGTGCTCAGTGAAAATTTTTAATATTATACTGAGCAAATATTGATGGATCATCCTACCAAGAGACACGTTTATCTAAATTTCTGGTTCTGTAATAATCTATTATGATTATCCATTAGAAATTATGCATTAGAAATTGTGGTATAATGGCTCACACATTTAATCCCAGAACTCAGGATGCACAGGCAGGTGGATCTTTGAGAGCTCAAGGCTAACTTTGTCTACATACCCAGTTTCAGGCCAGCTAGGGCTACAAGTAGATACTGTCTCAAAAAGACCTCCAAGACAAATGAAACAAAGTAACACACAAACAAGAAAAATTTACTGATTGAAATTTTTCTTAAATAGAGCTGAAAAATAATTTAATTTTAGTATATATATATATAGAATATGTATATTATATACTGGTCTTTGTTTTGACGACAGGTCCCCTTTCGTCCAAAGCTTGCATGGAGCTCGCTATGTAGACCAGGTTGGCTTTGAACTCACAGAGATCTGCATGCCTCTGCTTCCAAAATGCTGGGATTAAAGGAGTGTGCCACCACGCCTGACTAGTATATATTTTAGACAAGACTATCAGATGTTAATATTTCTAATGGTTTTATTACAGTTATGTCCTTGTGTACTTTATAGATTTGATTTGCATTCACTAGGAGCAATGCTTAGGCTCTATATTTATTCACATTAAAGCTCTCTGATACTTTGGTAATGAAAACAAGATAAAATTGTGCATGTTAATATTATCCTTCTTTCCCACCAGATATGGTTCTTTCTCAAATTTTTAGTTCCTACTTTTTATACATAGTCATTTAGTCATTTACTAATTGGCATTAAACAAATATTTGTTTGATACCTTCAATATACTAGCAAATACTGTAATTATAAACAATCACCAAAGTTGAGGTTGGAGAGATAGCTCAATTGTTAAGAGCATGTACTGCTAATGCAGAAGACCCTGAATTCTGTTTCTGTTGCTAATGCCTCTGCTTCATAGCTCACAACAGCCTGCAACTTCAATCCCAGGGAATTGGTCACATTTTCTGATTCTGTGAGTACCTGGGCTCACACAGGCACATCAGTTCCCAATTATACACATAAATTAAAGTAATAAAATTAAGATTCGACCCAAGATTGAGTCACTACTTTCAAGGTGCTTTGAAGGGAAATAAGGAAAGAGAAATAAAAATAAAAAGAAATATGGATGATATATATGAGAATAGGTGTAAAATAAGCTGTAAGATTGTTGGAATAAATACATTGAGCTGAATATATAGTACTAATAAGATTTAACTATATGAAAGCAATGAAAGAAACTACCACAAAGTAGAAGAAATACCATAAGCAAGGCTTTTGAGTACCCACATCTTATATGCAAGTAGGCAGGCATGACTGGAGAATGCCACATGGGAGGATGGAGAAGGGAAGAGACAGAGATGAGGAGGACAGATGTGGAGCTGGACAGATGTGGAGATGAGGACCTGAAGTCAAGTGAGCCTCAGAGGCTTTCAAATACACAAGTGTCTGCATGATTTTCCCTGCATTTTAGTTTTCTAAAGATCATAAAGGTAAAAGTATTTTCAACAAACTGAAATGCAACAGTAGAACATTTGGGAATATAATTAGGAACATTGGGAATGTAATTACAAGGCTATAGTCATCATCCACATTAGATGTACAGGAGAAGCTGAACTGACAGAACGGCGTGAAAATGGCAACAATAAACAGCCTCACACCATCGGGGGTGATTTGTGCTTAACTTGATGCTCATTTGGAGGCAAAAAGCACAGTACAGAGTTGCTGTTTTCTAAGATTCCAATTTTAGTACTAGAAGTAAAAGAGACGCAAAGAAAGGCTCATTTAAATAGGAAGTTGAGTCCAGCTTCTATGTTCAGTTTTAGGTGCCAGATAATGTATGTTTAGAGATGCTCCTTACAGAAGTAGACATGGTGATTTGAAACAGAGCACCACATCAATGATAGATATTTGGGAATAGCATACACAAGTGAATCCGTTAGACCTGGCAATAGGTATAAACCAGGTTCAGGGGTTACAAGATAAGGTCTATTTGGATTGGTTTTTGTTTTTAAATCACTAGCCTTTTCATTAGAAGTCATCTAAGAGGCATGTTCTCTTTATTTTGTCCAAGTGTTAGTCAAGCACCATCCTGTTAATGTCAGCATTCTCTACTCCATTCTACTATATGCATGACCCTTAAAAGTGATTTCTAAGATCACTTAATTCTAGAAATTCAAGGAAATAAGAGGAGAAAGAATGAAGCTCATCCACACCAATACATAACTAGTAGAGAGAAGAAAATCATGAATGATGGGAAGAAAGGAACAAAGGGATAAGCAGAACAGAAAAATGGTTGATTTTTAGCAGTCTGTTGATGGGTACATAGATGATAGACTCATAAACCTGCAGAGTCACATTCATACACCAGTGACAGAGACTAAATACAAATTATGACATTATCATATTGGTGTGGGTGTTCTATGGCAGTTTTTCATAAAAGGACCAAAATTTTTGACCATATCACAGGATAAATATATCTGACTCACTGGAGTTTGTAGTTTTCCTTTAATTTGATTGTGCTTCCTTCCTTTTTATTTATTATTTTCATTTTATTGGTCCACTGCCAGAGGAGGACAGAAGAAAGTTCTGGTTATTCCTGGAACTGGACTTTTGGACAGTAGCCAGCTGCCATGCAGGTACTTGGAATTGAACACCAGGTCCTCTGCAAGCACAGTCAGTGCATTTTACGGGTAAGTCATCTCTCCGACCCAATGCTTTCTTCTTTTATTTGGATATTATCTACAATTAAGTTATCTTACCTAAAGAAGGTTCTAAAAATGCACTATTTATTTATTTATTTATTTTACTTGTATAAGTGTTATGCCTGTATGTGTCCGAGTTTTCCCATATGATGCAGTACACTCAGAAAAGAGAAGAGGATATCAGATCCTCTGGAACTAGAGCTAAAGCCTCATTTGTTAGCTATGGTGCTAGAACTAAATGAGTCTTCTGTCAGACCAACAAGTGCTTTAAACTGCTGAGACACCCCTCCAGGCCTGTATGCTTTTTTATACAGAAAATAATTTTCTGCACAACATTAGTAATAGACATGTGAATTTTGATACCTTGGAGCTCATTAACAACTTTTATTCATTTTTCTTGTAAAATGAGAAGTAACAGAGATTTAAAGTCAAAGAGGGAGTGGTGATCATTTATTTGCTTTTGAAATGTAGTACCTGGAGATCTCCTGAGACCAGCTGAAGCACTGGAAGGTAGGTAGGAACTGGATGCTTCAGAAAGGCTGATTGTTGATTGACTTAACCTAGTTAATCCATTAATCCAGTTGTCTTTGGCTTAATTGGCTTTTGTGGCTGTGAGGGCGGAGTTATCCTCCCAGCTGGTATTAAAGGTAGGGTTGTGTGAGTCTTGAGATCTGAGATCTCCTGAGACCAGCTGAAACGCATGTACCCGGGCTCTGGATAAAGAGACCCCCCCCCAACTGGGATTACGAAGGCATCTGAAGGGGGGAAGCAAAGCAAGCCTTCAAAACAGTGAAGAGGCATTTAGGACTTACATTGGAGTACAGGCAAGGAGAAGCCCATATGCCAGGAACATGAAGAAGAGACAACACGGGAAAGGGGCAGGATAATCCCAGACCAAGCTCTGCCAACCCTATGGAAAATTCCTACAGTGGGATCCCTCTGTGGATACCCCAGGATACAGATATCAGAAACACAATTGGGAACATATTTAAAGAACTACAAGATTATAAAGAGCAAATCAAAGAACTAAGAAAAGAGAATGAAGAACTCAAGAAGGACCTAGAGAGAGAGAATGACAAACTCCGGAAGGAAGTAGAAACACTGAAAAGATCCATGCTGAAAAAAATAAGGAAACGAACCAGGGAAGCAAAGAGTCACAGGAAGAGTTTGAGAAGCTCCAAAAAGAAGTAGAAATAC
>VZQC01012520.1:174134-292261 GCA_009823505.1 Rhizomys pruinosus
GAGCTGGAACCAACCCAAATGCCCCTCAACTGATAAGTGGATAGAGAAAATGTGGTACATCTACACAATGGAGTTCTATGCAGCAGTAAAGAAAGAGGACATCATGAGCTTTTCAGAAAAATGGCTGGAGCTAGAGGACATCATGCTGAGTGAAGTAACACAGTCCCAGAAAAACAAATGACAAATAGCATCCCTCATCTGTGGATGCTAGTGCCAATTACTTAGTTGTAAGTATTTCTTGTGCATAGCACCTTGAGCTTTTGTCCAAAGCTGTTGGGAGTGATGCATATTGGAAACAACAACAGCATCATCAACAACAACAACAACAACAACAACAACAGAAAGGACTGCATCAAAGAACTGGCTGAAACAGTGAACTGCTCAAAACAGTCAACTTCCGCATGGAGAATATTGAGAAAGACTGAGAAAGAGCTGAAAAGCATGTTTGGTAGAATGCATGAACTCTGGTAGGGTGGGGGAATGGGGGGGACACGGGTCTATATTTGATTAAAAAAAATATATATATATAAATTAAAAAAAATAAAAAGAAATGTGGTTCCTGTGATTTTTGTTTTTACTGGTCATGGTAAACCTGTGAAAAATGCCAGTGAAAAGAAATAGTATTTTTGAGAAACTACTGAATACCACGAATAACGAATTATTTTACTCATGCAAAGAGCAGAAACAAATTAGCAAATTAGACTGAAGAACCACAAATGAAGACAGATGAATGCATGTTTATATAGTTTCAAAAAATTATGTTTTTTTTCAGTAAGGAAAAGGCTTATTAATAAGTGACACTGGAGTTATTAGAAATCCATTTGGAACAGTTGTAGTCTTAACTAAAGTTAAGTAAAAATAAAAAAAAAAGGATAATTACATAAACATTTAAAATTGGAATAATAAAATACATGATAAAGACTAAAAATGCAAATATAACCCTGCATTTTAATACTCTTCTTATGATCTGACATTAATGAACCACAATAAATAATTTAGTAGAAAAAATAAGAAAAAGCTATTAAACTCTGAGAGTACAGTCATGAAAAATCAATAAGCAAGTTAGAATGAAGCAGAATATTGAAAATGTGAGTGAAAAAATGTAAATTTGAAGCTAGAGAGTGGCTGAGTGCTTAAGAGCACTGGTGGCTCTTGCAAAGGGTGAGGGTTCAGTATCTAGCACCCACAGGTCAACTAGCGATTGTCTGTAAATCTAGTTTCAGGGGATCTGACTTCCTCTTCTGGCTGCCATAGGCATTACCTGTACATAGGTGTACTTACATACATGCAGGCAAAACACTCATTCTCGAAAACGAGATCTCCCTGGAATGAAACCAAGACACTGAACTTAGAAGAACAACTGTAGACATATTCAAAGAAATCAAAGAATATAAAGAACAAATCAGAGAACTAAGGGGAGAGAATGAAAAACTCTGAAGGAACTCAAAGGAAAGAATTATAACCTCCAAAATAAACTAGAGAGAGAGAATGACAATCTCAAAAAAGAGCTAGAGGAAGAGAAATACAAACTCCAAAAAGAACTAGAGGGATAAAATGACAAACTCCAGAAGGAAGTGGAAATACTGAAAAGATCTTAAGCTGAAAGGATAAAAGAAACTGACCAGCAAAGCAAGGGGTTATAAGAAGAGAATGAAAAGCTCCAAAGGTAGTGGAAATACTGAAGAAATATCAGGATGAAATGAAAAAGGAAATTGAACGTTCAGCCAATCAGCAGGGATGGATGGGGAAAAGCCTCAGAAGAAGAATGGATGAAGCAGAAAAAAGAATATCAGACCTACAGGATAACATAGTGCAGCTTTAAACCTCAAAAAAAAAAAAAAAAGAGTGGAACAACCAGGAAATGTGGGGCAACTAGAAAAGCCCTAGAAAAGACCAAAGCTCTGCATCACAGGGATAGAGGAAGGAGCGGTATCCCAAGACAATGATATCAATCAGATCTTCCACAGAAAAATAGAAGGAAATTTCCCCAAACTGAAAAAAGATGGATGCATGCAAATACAAGAAGCACATAGAACACCAAATAGACAAGACCAGAAAAGAAATTCCCCATGCCATAAAATAGTTAAAACATTAGATGCTCAAAACAAAAACAAACTACTGAAAGCTACAAGAGAAAAACAACAAGTTACATATAAGGGGAAAACCCATCAGAATTACAGCTGACCTCTGAGTGTGAACAACGAAAGCAAGAAGAGCATGGACCAAAGTATTTCCAGTGCTAAATGACTTTAAATGCCAACCCAGATTACTATACCCAGCAAAAATGTCAATTATAGTTGAAGGAGAAAGAAAAATCTTTCATGACATAAACAAAATGAATGAGCACATCAAGAAACTAAAGAAAGAAATTAACAAAAGCATAACAGAGTTAAATGAAAAGCTAGACCAAGAATGCAAACAAAAAATAAGTTGAAAGGAAACAGCACACATCTCTCAATAATAAGCTTAAATATTAATTATCTAAACTCCCCAATCAAAAGACATAGACTGTGAGAATGGATTAGGAAACAGAATCAATTTATAAGCTGTCTATAAGAAACCCATCTCGGGCTGGAGAGATGGCCTAGTGGTTAAGAGCAACAACTGCTCTTGCAGAGGACCCAGGTTCAATCCCCAGCACTCACATGGTGGCTGAAAACTGTCTTTGACTCCAGTTCCAGGGGAATCCAAAACCCTCTTCTGACCTTCGCGGCATTGCACAACATGGGTGCACAAACCTACATGCAGACAGTACGTTCATACTCATAAAAAATAAATAAAATTAAAAAAATAAAGAAACCCATCTCAACCTCAAGGATAGACACCACCTTAGAGTGAAAGGATGGGGGAAAAACATTCCAAACAATAGTACCAAAAAGCAAGCAAGAGTTGCTATCCTAATATTGAACAAAATAGACCTCAGAGTAAAATTAATCATAAAAACAGAAAGGGTCACTATATCCTTATCAACAGAACAATTAACCAAGAAGATTTTACAATCTTAAATGCTTTTCTACCAAACTCTGGTGCACAGAACTTTATAAACACAATCCTTCAGGACTTCAAGACACAGATTTATCCCAGCACACTAATAATGGGAGACTTCAGTACCCCACTGAGACCCTTGGATAGGTCAACTGGACAAAAAAATAAACAGAGAGATATTGGAACTGCAAAATACAATACACTAAATGGACCTCACAGATATCTACAGAATATTCCACCCAAACACCAGAGAATATACTTTCTACTCAGCACCCCATGGAACATTCTACAAAATAAACCACATATTGGGAAACAAAAGAAATCTCAATGACTACAAAAGGCTTGAAATTATTTCATGCATTCAATCAGACCACAGTGCAATAAAGCTCAATATTAACACCAGGATAAGTCCTACTCACTACAAGAACACATGAAGGCTAAACAACACAATCCTGAATAATGAGTGGGTCAAGGAAGAAACAAAAAAATGAAATAAGAGCATTCATGAAGCTAAATGAAAAAGACAATGCAACACAACGAAGCCTGTGAAATACATTTAAAGCAGTCATAAGAGGAAAATTTATAGCCCTGAGTGCCCACATCAAAAAAAAAGAGAACAAATAAACTATCTAACACTGCAGCTAAAAACACTTGAGAGACAACAACAAATGAACCTTAAACCCAACAGACAGGAAGAAATAACACAAATCAGAGCAGAAATCAATGAAATAGAAACAAAACAATACAAAAAAAAAAGAAATTAATGAATCCAAAAGCTGGTTCTTCAAAAGGATAAACAAAATAGACAGAACTCTAGCCCATTTAACCAAAAGAAAGAAAGAGCAACTCCAAACCAATAGCATTCATGATGAAAGGGAAAACATTACAACAGATAAAGTAAAGATCCAGATGATCATACAAGAATACTTCAAAAACCTATACTCCACTAAGTTTGAAAACCGAAGAGAAATGGATGAATAACTGAAATCCTGGGACTTGCCAAAGCTTAACCAAGAAGAGACTGACAGCTTAAACAAGACCCAAAAAACTTGAGGAAAGATGTAGTTAAAAAAAAAAAAAAAAACTCCCAACTGAAAAAAAGCCCAGGCCCAGATGGTTTCACAGCAGAATTCTATAAATCATTCAAAGAGGTCTTAAAACCATTACTATTCAAACTGTTCAGAAGAATACAAACAGAGGGAAACATCCCAAATTCCTTCTATGAAGCCAGCATCACTCTAATACCAAAATCAGGCAAAGACACAAAAAAGAAAGAAAACTATAGTCCCATCTCATTAATGAACACAGATGCAAACATTCTTAGCAAAATACTTGCAAATTACATACAGACTCACATCAAAAAGATCATACATCATGACCAAGTTGGATTCATACCATAGATGCAGGGATGGTTCAACATATGTAAATCAATAAATATCATAAAACACATAAATGGACTGAAGGACAAAAAACACACAATCATGCCAATTGATGCAGAAAAAGCCTTCAACAAAATCCAGCATCCTTCATGCTTAAAGTCCTAGAGGAAATTGGACTGAAAGGAATATTCCTCAACATACTCAAAGCCATATACAACAAAACCACAGCCAGCATCATCCTAAGTGGGGAAAAGTTACAAGCAGTCCCCTTATAAGCAGGAACACAGCAAGGCTACCCCCTATTGCCACTCCTCTTCAATATAGTGCTTGAAATGCTTGCTAGGGCAATAAGGCATGAAAGGGAAATTAAAGGGGGACTAAACAGACAAGAGAAAGTAAAACTGTCCCTTTTTTTTGCAGAAGATCTGATAGTTTACCTAAGAGATGCTAAAAACCCCACCAGAAAACTCCTAGAAATTAAAATTTTCAGTAAAGTGGAGGGATATATAATAAGCCTAGATAAATCAGTACCCTTCTTTTACACCAAAAATTAACAACTAAAGAAGGAATATAAGGAGAACTTCCAATCACAATAGCCTAAAAATTTTTTTAATATACCTGGAAATAAACCTAACCAAAGACACCAAAGACCTCTACAACAAAAATTTAAAAACTCTGAAGAAGGAGATTGAAGATCACACCAAAATTCGAAAGACCTTCCATGCTCATGGATTGGAAAAATTAATATAGCAAAAATGTCCATTCTACACAAATTAATATACAGATTCAGTGCAATCCCAATTAAAATCCCCATGAGTTTTGTCTCAGACATAGAAAAAAATCCTTAAATTCGTATGGATAAACGAAAGACCTGGAATAGAATAGCTAAAGCCACCCTGAGCAGAATGTTCAATACAGGGGGGATTACCTTACCAAACTTCAAGCTATGTTACAGGGATATTGTCATAAAGACAGCTTGCTACTGGCATAAAAACAGGTCTGTTGATCAATGGAAGAAAATGGAAGATCTAAACTTGAGCTCATATAATTTCAGCCACCTCATATTCGACAAATGGGCCAAACAAATCCAGTGGAGCAAAGATAACATCTTCAGCAAATGGTGTTGGCAAAAATGGATCACCATTTGTAGAAGAACAAAATTAAACCCCTACATCTCACCCTGTACAAAATTCAACTCCAAGTAGATCAAAGATTTCACCCTGAAACCTGAAACCCTGAAGGTGATAGAAGAAAAAGTTGACAGCAATCTACAAGACATAGGTGTAGGAAAAGACTTTCTAAACCAAACAGCAGCTGAACAGGAAATAAGGTTAACAGTGGACAAGTGGGACATCATCAGACTCCAAAGCTTCTGTACAGCTAAAGAAACAATCAAGGAAGTGAAGATTAAACCCACAGAGAGGGAGGAAACCTTCACCACTGGTACATCTGACAGAGCACTAAGATCCAGAATATATAGACTACTTAAAAAACAAGTAAGAAAACAAATGACTTACTCAAAACATGGAGTAAAGAGCTGAACAGATGCTTCACCAATAAGGAAGTAAAGATGACTGAGAAACATCTTTTAAAATGTTCAACAGTATTAATAATTACAAAAATGCAACTTAAATGGCTCTAAGGTATCATCTCACTCTAATAAGACTGACTAAGATCTAAAAAAGACAATAGTGAAGAGCTGGAATCAACCCAAATGCCCCTCAACTTATGACTGGATAACAAAAATGTGGTACATCTACACAATGGAATTCTATGCAGCAGCAAAGAAAGATGACATCATGAACTTTGCAGGTAAATGGTTGGCACTAGAAGCCATTATGCTAAATGAAGTAACAGTCCTAGATAAAAAAAAAAAGAGGAATGGATTCCCACATATGTGGATGCTAACACCAAATCCCCAGTTGGCAGGCAAACTGAGCAACTTTATTATTATAGTTCTTTTTAACTGAAAGCAACTGTGCTGTTCATATGAATCTCTTAACAGGCTCCAGAATTGAACTACCACTTATATTCAGACATTGTAATTACCATATAGGAGTGGAAGATATGTATTCATACTCTGGAGTAATATAAAATTAAAGGGAAAAAAGTGAACCCCAAAACATATTTTGGAATTAACAAAGTTTATTCCCAAATATCATAATTTTCATACATATGAGTTGTTTAAACAGGAATAATTTAGAGTAATACAAAGGGGAGGGAAAAACAACAACATAGGACTGGGTCAAAGAACTGACTGCAGAAAAATCCTTGGAAACACTGAGAGAAAGATGCAAGACATGTATGGCAGAACGCATAAACTAGAGTGGGGGAGGGACAGGGGGAGTGGAATATGTCCAAATTGGACTGAAAAATGATGTATGAAATATACAAAATTCCAATAAAAAAGAACATATTAAAAAAACCTTAGTGTTTAGCTTTCTTGTACACTGACAACTGCTTTTTTATCTTTACTTATTTTTTAAATTAAAATTTAATTTGGTGAGTTTGCATTGTGCTCTGTGCACATGTCTCTGTGTGTAGGTGTGTGTGTGTGTGTGTGTGTGTAAAAAGAATATTTATTCTTAGACAATGATATTATACAGTTAATAGACTACAATGTACCATAAGGTTAACATTTATTACTTATAGGAATCCTAAAAAAATATGTGTGTGGCTCCCATTATGCTGATGGCTGCTTTATGGAAGTGTCAATACAAATTCCAGCTATCCCCAAGGTGTACTATGTGTCAATAGGAGAGGAAATATTGGCTCAGCACTTACCTATGACTATTTCAATAATATTACAATTTTAAATATTCACACAGTTACATTAAATTTCCACTAACATATATTTCTTGTAAAGAAATTCTTGCACATGCATCCATGATATTGAGAGTAAAATTGCACAAAACAACGTCACTAATAATTAAGGAAATGCAAATTAAAACCACTTTAAGATATTGTCTCACTCCAATAAGACTGGCTAGAATCAAGAAAACAAATCATATCAAGTGCTGGAGAGCTTGTGGGGAAAGGAGAACACTCATCTACTGTTGGTGGAAATGTAAACTCGTACAGCCACTATGGAAAGAAGTGTGAACCCTTGGAAGACTTGGAATGAACTTGCCACCTGACCCAGCCATACCACTCCTGGGTATGTACCCACAAAACTCATTTTACCACAGAGATACTGTAGGAATGAAACTTTGCCTGGCTCAAGTCAAGACCTGTAAGCCTTGTCCAGTAAAACCCCCGAGAGTTATCAGATATCTCTGTGAGTTATCTGTAGCTCTGGAAGGTCCAGAAAGTCCAGCATATTATAGTGTTATCTTGCCTTGCCTATCTCTGCGAAGTTCCAGAACTAGATGACCCCTTCCCTTCAGGTATTGAGCAAAATGTCATACCTCTAGTTTACCGGTTGCACAAACAGGAGCTCTGCAGGCCACCTGGTAGGAGCCAAGGTGGATGGTCCTTCTCTTCTGACTGCCCCAAACTTCCTTGCCCAGAACACAGTAACTTTTGGTATATAAGCACACTGCTGGCATGAATAAAGAGAGAGAGTTTTATCTCCTGGGCTTTCTCTTAGTCCGTGGCTGTCTGTCTTTCTTTGTCTTTCCATTCCGTTGGGGAATCCCTCAAGGTCCCGTCCCCCCTGCTCGCCAGAGCTAAGCCTAGAGATTGTTGGCCTGCAGGCAGGACACAGCCTTGAAGCTTGCAGTCCTGTGGGATTGCCAGGCCTGGTTCAAGAGAGGGAAGAAGATCATGTGGTTTACTGCCATGCACGTGACTAAAGGACTTTCAGATGATTATTAAACTCCCACAAGATACATGCACAGCCATGTTTATTGCAGCTCTCTTCACAATAGCAAGGAGCTGGAACCAACCCAAGTGCCCCTCAACTGACGAGTGGATAGAGAAAATGTGGTACATCTACAGAATGGAGTTCTATGCAGCAGTAAATAAAGATTACATCACGAACTTTGCAGGTAAATGTATGGACCTCTACCACAGGACTCAAGAACTTATAGGTTTTCTTTTTTTTCCTCTAATTTATAAGGTATGTTTCTAATTCAGTATTTCATGGGTCAAAACGTTTTTAGAAACTTTCTTAATCAAGCTTTTGTAGTTTCATAGCACAGTTTGCCATCAAGTTTAGATGCCCTCCAACTCCCGACCAGCCCTCCTGTATTCTGCCATACATAGAAACACCTATCAAATCAAACATTTGCACACTGAAGTCCTTAAGTAAAAATTCATCCACTGAAGTATAGTCAGCCCATCTAGAGATCATAAATAAGGCATACTCTCCCTTACTCAGTAGCAATCAGTATTCAATATTTCTCGTTTTCAGTCTGGCACAACACCCATTTCTCTCCTCCCCTCTGGAACCTCGTTTAATTGAATTGGCATGGATCCTGTGCTTGATGCCACCATTGCCACATGTGCAAGTTTCCAGTGGCCCGAAAGCCTCCATGTTCATTAATCAGCCCTGGCCCTTATAATCTTTCTGCCCTCTCTCTGAAATACTCCCTGAGCTGTGGTTGGGTGAGGTTCAACATAGGAGTCCTGCCCAGGGACACACACTCTGCAGTTTCTTATTCTCTAAAACTTGGTTCAACTTTATTGTCATTTTGGAGCCGTCAAACCTTTGAATTTCTGTATTTATAAAGAAAAGTTGTGGTGTGGGTAACCAAAAATAATAGTGAGATCAAAATTAAATTGTTCTGGAGAGCATCATAAAATCTTTATGACTTAAAAATAAAATCTCGCTTGTGCTTTCAAACCTCAGAAGTGACTCCCAGAGAAAGATCACAGAACTTGGAGAAGTTTCTGAAAAAATGCAAAGAAAGAAATATAATCTGTAATTCTATTTACACATTCTTTTGCCCTTGTAAGTGTATCTTTTCTCATCTCAGTCACTGACCATCTATACACCACTAAATCATCTTTGATCTGAAAGCTTGAAATTTTATTATACAATGAATTTATAGTTTTTCTAATACCTTTCACATATAAATTTCTTTTTTCCTTCTAAGAAATTATTTGTATATTTAACCATATATCTGTAAAATTAATTTAAAAAGTAGAAAATTCTATATAGCTGAAAGTTATCATATTATCTGCTTAAGAATATACTAGCAACAACTTGAATGTCAGATAATATGATTATAAAATTAAGGAGCATTTGCTTGAGTAAATAAATTTTACAATATAATCTATGAAAGCAAAATGATCAGCAAGGAAATTAGTGACTATTTGCAATTAGTGTTTAACTTGACATTTTTAGCATATTTATAAATCGAATGGTTTTTAAATATAATTTTAAATATTTAAGAAAAAAATTAAAATCATGGATGGTGGAGATTAGAACAGAACTAAAGTTTAGTTTCTAACCTTTTATACAAGATTTTAAAAACAGAATCTTCTTTAGTTTTCTATTCTCTTTATGCATAAGAGGGCTTGTCTACTCTGGTTATTTTCCATTTCAATATCAATGATAACCAGGCCAGAGGGTTTCTAGTCCTTGAGAATGTACTGTGCAACAGAGTACTTCGAAGGCATCATTAAATTGTATCTAAACCTAAGGCATTTCTCACAACACAGATCCATGTTCTGTCTCAGATTCTTCCTTGTACTGTCAGTAGCAGCATGAATAGACAACCAGCTTAGCCTACAGAAAAACTCAAGTAGTATCAACTTTTGTGTCTAAATAAAATTATTTAAGGGCTGGCTTATTGGCTGGATAAATTAACTCCAATTGAACTGGCTTTCCTATGCAGTTAAATAAGTCTTTCTTGGGAAGACTCTTAATCCTTTTCCAAAATATATTTAAAATTTCAAGTCATATAACAATTATAGGAGAAAGGGAACAGAGAGCAGCAATGGATGTACATTTTCTGCCAGTTTCTTTCTCCTCATGACTTAGATGTGAGAAGACTGCTGGTTAATGCCATGTGTTGATTCTGCTTGGCCACAATACCCATGTATTTGGTAGAAAACAGCCTGGCGTGGTGGCACACGCCTTTAATCCTAGCACTTGGGAGGCAAAGGCAGGCGGATCTTTGTGAGTTCAAGGCCAGCCTGGTCTACACAGTGAGTTCCAGGACAGCTGGGGCTACGGAGAGACCCTGTCTCAAAAAGACCAAAAAACAAAAAAACAAAAGAAAAAAAAAAGAAAAGAAAACTATGTTTGCATGAAGCTGTTTTTTTAATGAGATTAATATATAAATAGGTAGGCTTTGAATAAATGTGGTTATTTTCCATTATGATAGTAAAGATTAACCAAAAACAATAAAGAAAATAAAGGCTGACCATTCAGACTTGAACTGCAATTCCTCCCCTTTCTCCAGTCTGTGAACCTGTTCCACATTTTGTGGGCTTGGCATATAGCACAATCACACAAGTAAATCCCTGAAAAAAATCTCATCCTCTCCTTTTCCTTCCCTTCCTTTTTCCTTTACCTTTGACCTCCCTCTTGCTCCTTCAAAATCTCCCTCTCCTTCCTTCCAAACAAAACAAAAGGAGACAGGAAAATATTCCATGACATAAACAAGATAAAAGAATACATGTCTAGAAATCCAACCCTCCAGAAAATACTAGAAGCAGTTCAGAGGACAGAGGAAAGGAGCAGCTATCCCCAAGTGGCAAGAGAGAGTAATTAATGAAGGTATGAACACAGAAATACAAACATAGACCAAAAATTCAAACAGAAAATAAACTCAAAGGAAGCAATATACATCTCCTAATATTACCCCTAAATATTAATGGTCTGAACTCCCCAATCAAGAGACATAAACTGGGAAAATGTATTAAGAAACTGAATCCATCTTTCTGCTGTCTACAAGAAACACACTACATCTTCAAGGACAGACACCATCTTAAGGTGAAAGGATGGAAAAAAAAATATTCCAAGAAAATGACACCAAAAAGCAAACAGAAGTTGCCATTTTAATATCTGACAAATAGATTTCAAGTAAAATTAATCAAAAGAGATGAAGAGGGTCACTACATCCTTATAAAAGGATCAATCAACCATGAAGATCTCACAATCATAAAATATATGCACCAAAATTCATAAACACAATCCTGAAGGACTTCCAGACAGAGATCAATCCCAGCACACTAATAGTGGGAGACTTCAATACCCCCCTGAGCCTGTTGGACAGGTCAACTGGACAAAGAATAAACACAGAGACATCTGAACTGAACAACACAATACACCAAATGGACCTAACAAGCATCTACTGAATATTCCACCCAAACACCAAAGAATATACTTTCTACTCAGCACCCCATGGAACATTCTCCAAAATTGACCATATACTGGGACACAGAGCAAACTTCAACAAATACAAAAAAATTGAAATAATTTCATACATCTTATCAGATCACAGTGCAATAAACACAAGAAAAAAAATTAACACAAGAAACAGCCCTACTAGGTACAAGAACTCATGGAGACTAAACACACTACTGAATAACAAATGGGTCAAAGGAGAAATAAAGAAAGAAATAAAAGCATTCTTGGCACTAAATAAAAGGGATGACACAACACAGCAAAACCTATGGGACACCTTAAAAATAGTCATGAGAGGGAAATTCATAGCCCTAAACGTCTATATTAATGTATTAGACAGGGTTTCTCTAAAGAAACGTAATCAATAGAACAAATACATATCTATATACAGATTTATTGATTCCCTCACAGGATAGAGTCCAAGGAGTCCAACAATAGCCATGCTGCACTGGAGAGGCTGAGAATCCAGGGAACTGCTCAGTCCACAAGGCTGGATGTCTCAGTAGTCCCAATCTGGTGCTGAAGGTCCAACAGATTCCAGCAGATATGCCTGTCTCAGTACTCGCTGGGATCCCAAGAGTTGATCACAGCAGCAAGACAAACTCAGCAGTGAGAGAGAAGGCAAGCTGCAGGAAAACGGAACCAGCTCCTTCTGCCATAGCCTTTTATACTGGCTGCCAGCAGAAGGTAACGCCTACTTTTAGGGTGGGCCATCCAGCTTGAGGTAGTCCAATCTGAAGATCTCTTTCTCATGTTTGTTCATCAATAGCCCAGTAAAGGTGATGCCCAAGATTAACCATAACAATTAAGAAAACAGAAAGAGCACAAATAAATGACTTAATATTGCAACTAAAAACACTTGACAGGCAGCAACAAATGAATCCTAAACCTGGCAGACAGGAAGAAATAGCAAAAGTCAGAAGAGAAATCAGTGAAATAGAAACAAAGAGAAAAATACAAAAAGAAGTCAATAAATCCAAGAGCTGGTTCTTTGAAAGGATAAACAAGATAGAGAGACCTCTAACTCAATTGACTAAAAGAAGGAAAGAGCAACTCCAAATCAACCAAATTAGAAATGAAAAGGGAAACATCACAACAGACATGGAAAAGATTCAGACAATCTTACAGGAATACTTCAAAATCTATATTCTACTAAATTTGAAAACCTAAGAGAAATGGTTGAATACCTGACATCATTGAATCCACCAAGACTTAACTGGGAAAAGATCAATAACTTTAATAAACCAATAATAAAGGAGGAAATCAAAACTGTAATAAAAGAAAAAAATTCCCAACTAAAAAAAGCCCAGGTCCAGATAGATTCACGGCAGAATTCTATAAAACATTTAAAGAAGGCCTACAGCCACTGCTACTCAAATTATTCAAGAGGCTAGAAACAGAAGGAAATCTCCCAAATTCCTTCTGTGAATCCAACATCCCTCTAATATCCAAACCAGGCAAAGATACAACCAAAAAAGAAAACTGTCAACCCATTTCACTAATGAATATAGATGCAAAAATCCTCAACAAAATAGTTGAAAACAGCATATAGGCACATATCAAAAAGATCATCCACCATGACCAACCTGGATTCATACCAGAGATGCAGGGATGGTTCAACATACAAAAATCAAAAAACATCATAAAGCACATAAATGGACCGAAAGACAGAAAACACATGGTCATCTCAGTCAATGTGGAAAAGGTCTCCAACAAAATTCAGCATGCCTTCATGTTTATAGTCCTGGAGGGAATTGGACTGGAGAGAATATTCCTCAACACAACTAAAGCTATATACAACAAACCCACAGCCAGCATTATCCTAAAAGGAGAAAAACTAGAAGCATTCTCCTTAAAGTCAGGAAACCAGCAAGGCTGCCTTCTATCCCCACTCCTCTTCAATATATTGCTTGGAATTCTCATAAGAGCAATAAGACAAGAAAAGAAAATCAGAGGAGTACTAATTGGAAAAGAGGAAATCAAACTATCCCTTTTTGCAGATGACATGATAGTTTACCTAAGCGATGCCAAATATTCTACCAGAAAACTTCTAGAAACTATCAACAGCTTCAGTAAAGTGGCAGGATACAAAATTAGAAAAATCAGTAGCCTTTCTTTATGCCAATAACAAGCAATTGGAGAAAAAATACAAGATTTTCCCACTCACAATAGCCTCCAAAAAAATAATTATCTACGAACAAACCTGACCAAACACACCAAAAATCTCTACAAAGTTTGTTTTCTTTATTCCTAGATGTAATTTACCAAGATGATACTTTAAGGGCATAAAACATAAACATGACATACTAAAAATAAAAACAAAAAGATAAAACTGTGAGCTGGAGATAAGTCTCAGTGGTTAAAAGTTCTTGCCGCTCTCATGGGGGACCTGAATTCAGTTCCCACCTCCCATGTCTGGTGGATTAAAACTGCCATTAAGGCTACTTCCAGGAGATCAGATGCCCTCTACCAACTTTCAAAGAATGGTACTCATATGTATACATTCACTTAACCATATACATATATGCACAATTATTAAAATTAAATGTATAAAAATAAATTTGTGATGTGCTTACTATATTGTACATCTTGTTTGAGATATATGTTAAGGAATTAGGTATAAACCCTTCTTACCAACTTTTTATTTTAAGGTTACACATAAGACCTTACATAGCCATTAAGTAAACATACATAAAAACAACTTCTGGGATTGGTATTTGTGTATTGCATTTTAAGAGTTAAGAAGAAGAAGAAATATAACATGAGCTTTCAATTTAAATGGTTGGAGCTAGTAACCTCTTATGATAGTATATGCCAACACCTCAGGGGAAGTAAACAGTGTTCAAGGGTAGAAGAGGTAAAGTCATTCAAATGTGTGATCCTAATCTCTACAAGACTACCTCTAAGACATTTCATGGAGACGATTTATAGGAAGATAGAAGGAAAACCCATGTGTGAAATGAACACAGGTTAAAAATCTATTGGTAACTAGCTTTTTAAAGTGAGAAAGAGAAGAACAATATAAACAAAAGTAAAGCCAGCCTATGACTGACTCTGTGAGAGTAGGAACATCATGTGCAGTGTAAAGAAGAGAAGAGACAGGTAGCAAATGGCATTTTCAGGACTTAAAGAAGTTACACAAGCTCAGGAACATGGCAATTCTCAATTTTTATTGTTTTCTAGGAAGTGTGAATTCCACAGGAATGGACCTAGAGTAATTGTATTTAATTCACTTTTAATTTAAAGTATCCAGATATTATATTAGGATAATGGTTCCAAATGTTTTACTGTACATATACTTTGGAACAAACCAATAAATAATAATGTTAAAATTCCTACTTACCTGAGAAAATACGATAAATACTGACAGTGATTTCTAGTAAACATAACCACAGTTCATAATTACCACCTCCTTGGGTATAATTCTTATTTAAAAAAATCCAACTTATACAACAAAAAATTAGCACCAGAGTAATCTTCACTCTTGTCTGTCATGTAATATCAGGCCAAATTTCCTTTATGTTCCCAACTTCTATGGACAATTGCACATTTATGATTACATCTAATCATCAGATTTCTGAGTATTTTCTATTAGATACTGTTATTTACTACACTCTATTCTTGAAATCTTGTTAATTGTCTTTGAATAAAAGCTGATGACTGTAGCCAATTCTTTGTAAATATCCACTTCAATTACATTACTACTTTCATGCACATGTATGTATGTAAGTGTAGGTCTAGAGGTCAGAGTATACAAGTATCTTGGCAGCTTAAGTATTAACATGATTGGATCACAAGTGTTTCAAGTTGTAAAGAGTCAAACATTTGAAAAATATTAATCTCTTTTGCAAAATTATTTTCTTACCAGTATTTCATGTTATCAGTTCTAGTCTTGTCATTTCCTTCTCATTCATTTCATGGATTTAATCCATCACCATTTCACTTGACTATATTTCCAAAAGATAGATAATCAGTTATCTTCATTCTCTCAATGTCACCATCATAATTTCATCCAATACCAGTCCTGCCAGAATTGCTGAAAAGATCTTTCAACTGTTGTTCCTATTTCCACTCTATTTCCTCTCTAATCCTTTATACACATATGCCAATGTGACCTTATAAAAATATAATCTGGATCACATACACAGCCCTTTCAGAAACACACTGTATCCTGATTAATATTTCACATCTTCCACATGGCTAGGAAGATATTTTCATGTCCATTTACTGCAACAGCTCTCCTATCTTCACCACTGCTGACATAATTTTTGATCACTTAATTCCAGAACCATCAGGCATATATTAATTCTTCACTGTGTCAGGTGGTCTTTCTATTCAGTTCTCAGAATGTGTAATCTCCTATGATTGCATTATTCATCCTTTCTCACAACCTCCATTCCCTTGATTCCATAGAATCTACTCCCAGAATTCTTCCCTAAGTTCTCAACCAGCTTTAGAATTATATTGCAACTTTTCATGCAAATAGTTTGTTACTGTAATGCTTCTTATTACATATATTCAATAATGCTTTTTGGAATAATAATGTGTTAAACAGACTCTTCTTAGATCTAAAAAAACGAGTCTTATTAATTTTCTTTAGACTTATAAACCAAGCATGTAATTGATAAATGGCTCACATTAGGTATAATGTGAATTTTATTTACTAGCACTTGAAATATTCAAAAGGATACTGGCACAGGTATTTCTTTCAAAATATCTTCTGTATAAATTACCTTAGAATGGCCTATGAATTTGTAAGCAAATGTTGAAAATTATATATGAATAATATTTCCTATTCAGTGCAGGGCATCTGGAGTAATTTTAGTTGAAGGAATCAAGAACATTTGTTACAGGCTGATAAGACGCTACCTTGATTCTTTAAATAGGTTATTTTCTCTTTGATTGTGAACTTTTTTTAATGCTTTTATTGATGTTTGGGTATTCCAGAGATCATTTCTCAGTTCAGTTTACACATATTCCCCTTTCCATTCGCCCCACCCCACCCCAGATCATGCATTCTGCCCTAAATGTCCTGCATCTTTCTCTCAGTCTTTTTTTATGTTTAGGAATTCACATTTTCCTTCTTTAATTTTATATTATTCCAAAATATGTATATATACTTTCCACTCATATACAGTAATTACAGAGTCTGAGTGTAAGTGGTGGATTATTTCTACAGAATGTTAAGGGATTTACATTGTAACAACATAGTTGTTTTCAGATAAACAGAAAAATAACAATAATGTTGCTCAGCTTCCCTTTCATCTGCGGATTTGGCGTTAGCATCCACAAATGAGGGAGACCATTCACTGCTTGTTTTTCTGGGACTGTGTTACTTCACTTAGTATAATGGGTTCAAGTTCCATCCATTTTACCTGCAAGGTTCATGGTGTCATGTTTGTTTACCACTGAGTAGTACCATTGTGTAGATGTACCACATTTTTGTCATCTACTTGTCAATTGAGGGGCATTCATGTTGGTTCCAGCTCTTCGCTATTGTGAAGAGAGCTGCAGTAAACATGTATGTGCATGTATCTTTGTGGTAGGATGAGTCTTGTGGGTATATACCCAGGACTGGTATGGCTGGGTCAGGTGGTAGGCTCATTTTGAATCTTTTATGGGTTCTCCACATTGCTTTCCATAATGGTTGTACAAGTTTACATTCCCACCAGCAGTGGATGAGTGTTCCCTTTTCCCCACAACCTCTCCAGCACTTGGTGTCTTTTGTTTTCTTGATCTAGCCAGTCATATCAGAGTGAGATGATATCTGAGAGTGGTTTTAATTTGCATTTCCTTAATTATCAATGATGTTGAACACTTTTTAAGATGTTTCTCAGCCATCTTTACTTCTTCAGTGGTGAAGTGTCTGTTCAACTCTTTACTCCATCTTTTGAGGTCATTTGTTTTCTAACTTCTTTGTTTTTTGAGTAGACTATATATTCTTGACATCAATGCTCTGTCAGATGAATCACTAGTGAAGATTTCCTCCCACTCTGGGAGGAAATCTTAGGGATTTTTTCTTCACTTCCCTGTTTGTTTCCTTTGCTGTACAGAAGCTTTTGAGTTTGATTGTTTCCTTTGCTGTACAGAAGCTTTTGAGTTTGATGAGGTCTCATTTGTCAACTGTCGACCTTATTTCCTGTGCAGCTGCTGATTTTTGTACAGGGTGAGAGGTAGGGGTTTAATTTTGTTCTTCTACAAATGCTGACCCAGTTTTGCCAGCACCATTTGCTGAAGATGCTATCCTTCCTCCATTGAGGTATTTTTTGCCCCTTGGTCAAATATGAGGTAATTGAAATTGTATAAGCTCAAGTTTGGATCTTCAATTTTGTTCCAGTGGACAATGGGTCTGTTTTTGTGCCAGTACCAGGCTGTCTTTATGACTATGGCCCTGTAATATAGCTTGAAGTCTGGTAGAGCAATTCCTTCTCTATTGCATTTTTTACTCAGGGCTGCTTTAGCTATTTAGGGTCTTTTGTTTTTCCATACAAATTTAAGGATTTTTTCCAAGTCTGTGAAGAAGCTCATGGGGATTTTTGTAAGGATTGCATTGAATCTGTGTATCAATTTGGGTGAAATGGATATTTTTACTGTTAATTTTTCCAATCCATGAGCATGAGAGATCTTTCCATCTTTTGATGTCATTTTCAATGTCCTTCTTCAGACCACAGTGCAATAAAGCTCAATATGAACACCAGAATAAACCCAACTAATTACAAAAACACATGGAGACTAAACAACACCATCCTGAATAATGAATGTGTCTGGGAAGAAAAAAAGAGTGAAATAAAAGTATTCATGGAACTGAAAGAAAAAGACAATACAGCACAACAAAACTTGCGTGATACTTAAAAGCAGTCAAAGCAGTCTTGAGAGGGAAATTTATAGCCCTAAGTGCTCATCATTAAAAACAAAAAAAAAAAAAAAAACAAAAAAAAAAAAAACAAAAAAAAAAAAAACAAAAGGGAACAAATATGATCTACACTGCCAACTAAAAACACTTGAGAGACAACAATAAATGAAACTTAAACCCAAAATACAGGAAAAAAATCAGAGCAGAAATCATGAATAGAAACAAAGCATACATAGAATCAACGAATCAAAAGCTGGTTCTTTGAAAGATAAACAAATAGACAACCTCTAGCCCAGCTTAACCAAAACAACAAAAAAAAAAAAAAAAAAAAGAGCAACTCCAAATCAGCATTTGTGGTGAAAGGGGAAACATTACAACAGACAAAGAAAAGATCCAGACAACCATAGGAGAATACTTCAAAAGCCTATATTCCACTAAATTTGAAAACCTAAGAGAAATGGATGAATATTTGACATCCTGGGAATCAACAAAGTTTAACCAAGAAGAGATTGACAGTTTAAACAGACCCATAATATTTGAGGAAATTGAGGATGTAACAGAAAACCTCTGAACTAAAAAAAAAGCCCGGGCCCAGATGGATTCACAGCAGAATTCTATAAAACATTTAAAGAAGTCCAACAACCATTACTACTCAATGTGTTCAGAAGGATACAAAGAGAGGGAATTCTCCCAAACTCCTTCTATGAAGCCAGCATCACCCTAATTTGAAAACCAGGAAAAGATACAACCAAAAAAGAAAGCTATAGACCCATCTCATTAATACATAGATGCAAAAATTCTCAACACAATACTTGCAAACCACATATACACGCACATCAAAAAGATCATCCATCATGACCAAGTTTGATTCATACCAGAGATGCAGGGATGGTTCCAATAAATATCATAAAACACAGAAATGGACTGAAAGACAAAAAACACAAGATCATCTCAATTGATGCAGAAAAAGCCTTTGACAAGATCCAGCATCCCTTCATGTTTAAAAGCTTAGAGGGAATCAGACTGAAGGGAACATTCTTCAACACGATCAAAGCCATATATAGCAAACCCACTACCAACATCATCCTAAATGGAGAAAAATTGGAATCATTTCCCTTAAAGGTGGGAACCAGGCAAGAATGCCCCTTATCACCACTCCTCTTTAAAATAGTGTTTGAAACTCTCGCTAGGGCAATAAGACAAGAGAAGGAAATTAAAGGAGTACTAATTGAAAACAAAAAAAGTTAAGCTATCCCTTTTTGCAGATGATATGATAGTTTAGATAAGGGATGTTAAAAAGAATGCACGATCTGCGATGGGTAGGGGTGGGGTGGGGGGGAAGGGAAGGGGATATATGCCTGAACTGAATTGGAAAATGATGTATGAAATACACAAAGCATCAATAAAAATAAATTAAAAAAAAAAAACTCCACCAGAAAACTTATAGATACAGTTAAGTGTTTCAGTAAACTGGTGGGATACAAAATTAACCCGGAAAACCAAATCAGTAGCCTTTCTTTACACCAACAATAAACAAGTGGAGAAGGGATATAAGAAGACCTTCCCACTTACAGTAGCCTTAAAAATAATAAAATATCTGAGAACAAATTTTACCAAAGATAGCAAAGATCTCTACGACAAAAATTTTAAACTCCTGATTGTTAAACTTTTGAGGATTGTGTCTCATTATGTCTATACAACAGTTATTAGATTGTTAAACTTTTGAGGACTGTGTCTCATTATGTCTACACAACAGTTATTAGAATCTCCATTTTTCTTTTGAAAATGCATTGCGTGTTCAAGCAAATAGGCCTTCTTTATTGCCAGAATTTTTCTCCCTATAATTATATGGACATGGAGTTATTTGCATTTTCAAAGTATTGTCAGCTTGTAGGTGATAAAGACATTCAGATAGTTAAATCAAAAAAAAAAAAAACAGCTATTGCTGATTGGCACAAACATGAAACTAAAGTGAAACAACTAGATTTCAATAATACACAGTTTCAGAATGTTAGGAGTTCAAATTTCGTTCTTATCAATCATGATGTCATTTTGCTCTTTAAAACCAGTTTTATTATTAAAAGTCTGCATTTATAAAAGATTTCCTTTGACCAGTAACTTGCTTCCTGTGACGGTTAATCCTGGGTGTCAACTTGACTGGACTAAAGAACAAATAAGAGAAAAAGGAACTTTGGATTGGACTACCTCAACCCAGATGGCCCACCTCAAATGTGGCTGTTACCTTCTGCTGGCAGGCAGTATTAAAGGCCATGGCAGAGGGAGATGGTCCCTTTTATCCTGCAGCATGCCTCTCTCTCACTGGTGAGTTTGCCTTGCTGCTGTGATCAACCCTTCAGATACTAGCGTATATTGAGGCTGGCAGATCTCCTAGAATCCATCGGGCGTTCAGCACCAGATTGGGACTACTGAAACATCCAGCCTTGTGGACTGAGAAGTTCCCTGGATTCTCAGCCTCTCCAGTGCAGCACAGCTACTGTTGGACTACTTGAGCTCTGTCACATGAGCAAATCAATAAATTGTATATAGCTATATATTCGTCCTGTTGCTTCTGTTTCTTTAGAGAACCCTGACTAATACAGATTTTGGTACCAGAAGTGGTTCTAGAGAAACAGAATTGAAAGGATGAATTTCTTTAGTGGGCTTGGTAGTTTCTGGAGCCAGCTCTCCAACCCAATGAAGCCTAGAGTTACTGAAAGGCTCTCCTGGTGGCATGAAGAGGAATGATAATCCTTGGTGCAGACTATTTGATGAAGATAGATCCATTTGACTCACCTAACTGGCCTCTTGTGAGGAGCAAGGAATTTAGTGATTCTATATATAAAATGTTTGAGAAATTGCAGAAAAATAAGGAAAATAATGATGTTGCCTGGTTACTCCTAGCATCTATGGATAAAGTGATAGAGGAAATTAAGGAGCTCAGTGATAAAATTGACCAGCTCCATTCGAAAAAACAGTATAAATGTTTCCAAGTGTGTTTTGGAAGAGAATCTTCTCTCCAGCAGCCAAAGAGCTAAAGTGGCAGAAAATCAAGCTGGAGCCCTTATTATACACTTGGCTGATTTACAACTCAAATTTAATTCCCAGCCATGAAGAGTGTCAGCAGTCAAAGTGGGAGCACTGGTGGGGAAAGGGTGGAACCCTGAAACTTGGGATGGAGATGTGTGGGAGAACCATGAAGATGAGGACTTTGAACTCTAGGATTCCAAGGGATTTTCTTTATCTGAGGAATTAATCTCCCCACCCTCAACAGAGAATCCACACCCTGCAGATCCCCCCTCCCCACCCTTGCCTGAGGAAACTAATCTCCCCTTCCCACTGGGAGATAATGTCCCTCAGGGCCCAGCAATTGTTGCCTCTAGACCTATAAACAGAGTCAAGGCTAAGCAAGCCCCAAAAGGTGAGATAGAAAGTGTGGTCCACGAGGAGGTGTGCTACAACACTAAAGAAATTAATGAGTTTGCCAATTCATTCCAGCAGAAGCCTAAGGATTATGAGTGGGAATGGATTTTAAGGGTGTGGGATAATGGTGGAAGGAATATAAAATTGGATCAGACTGAGTTTATCGATATGAGTCCACTGAGCAGAGATTCTAGGCTTAACATGGAAGCTCAAGCTGTTAAAAAAGGTGTTAAAAGTTTATTTGAATGGTTGGCTGATGTATTTATTAAAACATGGCCTACTAACAGTGAGTTAGAGATGCCTGATATTCCTTGGCTTAGTATCGATGAAGGGATTGTGAGGGTCAGGCAGATGGGCATGCTTGAGTGGATTCGAAGTGTAAAACCACATTCTCCACAATGTGAGGACCCAGAGGACATGCCTTTCACTGAGTTTATAAGATGGAAAGTACTGAGAGAGACACCAGAACATTTTAAGAGCTTTGTTTTTGCTCTATTTCTTATGCCAGATATTACAGTTAGAGAAGTGGCTGTTCGCTTGCATAAATTAAATGTACATGTAATAGGTTTAACAGGACCTCAGGGTAGGGGTCAGGTGGCAGCACTGAATCGCCAAAGACTAGATGAGCATAGGTATCATAGTTATCATAATAGGCGGTGAAGGCAAAACAATGCCTATAATGGCATGACCCGAAATGATCTTTGGAACTGGCTAATTAATCATGGTGTTCCCAGCAACCAAATACATAAGAAGCCTACTAAGTTTTTATTTGATCTGTATAAGCAGAAAAGCTCTAGAACAAATGACAGGAAGTCAACATTGGATTTCAGCAGTAGCGAATCCTGTCCAGTTAACCAGTTTCCAGACTTGAGACAGTTAAACAAGACAGGGAACAAACTATGCTCTACACTGCCAACTAAAAACACTTTAGAGACAACAATAAATGAAACTTAAACCCAAAATACAGGAAAAAAACTCAGAGCAGAATCAATGACAAATAGAAACCAAAGAAACTCATACATAGAATCAACGAATCAAAGCTGGTTCTTTGAAAGATAACCTTACAGAATAACCTAACACTCTAGCTCAGCTTGAACCAAAACAACAAAAAAAAAAAAAAAAAAGAGCAACTCCAATCAGACTGGTTGTGGTGAAAGGGGGAAACAATTCAACAAAAAGAAAAAGGATCCGACAACCATAGGGAATATTTCAATAATCCTATACTCGACTAATGTTGAAACCTAAGAGAAAGGATGAATATTTGTGACATTCCTGGGAATCAACAAAGTTAAACCAAGAAGAGATTGACGTTTAAAAAAAACAACCCATAATATTTGAGGGAACTGAGGATGTAACAGAAAACCTCTGAACTAAAAAAAAAAAAGCCCGGGCCCAGATGGATTCACAGCAGGAATTCCTAAAACATTTAAGAAGTCCAACAACCATTACTACTCAATGTGTCTCACGGATACTAAAAGAGAGGATTTCCAAACTCCTTCTATGGAAGCCAGCATCACCCTAATTTGAAAACGCAGTAAAGATAACAACCAAAAAAGAAAGCTTAGACCCAATCTCATTAATGACATATCAAAAATTATCAACAATGACGTGCCAAACACATACCAACGCACATCAAAAAGATCATCCATCATGACACAAGGTTTTCGGATTCATTACCAGAGATGCAGGGATGGTTCCAATAAATATCATAAACACAGAAATGTGAATGAAAAGTACAAAAACACACGAGTATCATCAATTTGATGCAGAAAAAGCTTTGACAAGATCCCACATCCCTTCATGTTAAAAAGCTAGAGGGAATCCAACTGAAGGGAACATTCCTCAACATAATCAAAGCCATTATAGCAAACCCTCGACCAACATCATCCTAAAATGGAGAAAAGTTGGCAATCATTTTCCTCGCATATACCAATTGTGGGAAGCCAGTAAGGCATGCCCTTTATCACCCACTCCTCTTTAAAATAGTGTTTGAAACTCTCGCTAAGGGGCAATAAGAAAGAGAAGGAAATTAAAGGAGCTACTAATGGAAACAAAAAAAGTTACAGCTATCCCTTTTGCGATGATCTGACTAGTTTTAGCTAAGGGATGTTACAAAAGAATGCACGATCTCCTGGGTAGGTGGTGTGGGGTATAAAGGGGTTGGTTTGTGGGTTGGTAGGTCGAAGGGAAGGAGGATATGCCTGAACTGAGATTGGAAAATGATGTATGAAATACAAAAGCATCAATAAAAATAAATTAAAAAAAAAAAACTCCACCAGAAAACTTAAGCATACAGTTAAGTGCTTTCAGATAAACGTGGGGGACAAAAGTAACCCGGAAAACAAAGCATGAGAGCCGTTTCTGTCACCACAACAAAAACAAAGATAAGGAGAAGAAAAAAAAAAAAAAAAAGAGACGACGGACCGGAAAAAAATTAAAAATGGAAAATACAAAGTGGAATCGAGAGGACAAATTCTAAGCCAAAGAAGGTCCCCAACGCGATCAGAAAAACTGGAGATTCTGGTGCGAGACAACTCCGGTGATGGGTGTTAACACGTTGTGGGATCTGTGGTCCGTCAATTGAGGTGTCGTAGTACCAACAGTTGATTAGAACTTGTTCTTTGAGCTGTCCATTATGTAAAGTTATGTCTCTTTCTTGTTGAAAATGCATTGCGTGTTCAAGCAAATAGGCCTCTCCGTTTAGACAGACCGATTGCCAGAAAGCAAGTGTCTCCTAGTTTATAAATTAGTTCAATCCTTTTTTTTCCTATAATTATATGGACATGGAGAGTATTTGCATTTTCAAAGTATTGTCAGCTTGTAAAAAAACAAAAAAAAAAAAAAAAAAAAAAAAAAAAAAACAACAAAAAAAGAAATGCACAAAATGTCAATAAAAGTATTTTATTAAAAAAAAAAAGAATAAATAAGAGAAAAAGTATCTTCGGATTGGACTACCTCAACCTGGATGGCCCACCCCAAATGTGGGCGTTACCTTCTGCCTGCAGGCAGTGTTAAAGGGACCTGGCAGAGGGAGCTGGTCCCTTTTTTCCTGTGGCTTGCCTCTCTCTCACTGGTGAGTTTGCCTTCTGCTGTGATCAACCCTTTGGATGCCAGCATGTATCGAGAACGGCACATCTCCTGGAATCAATCGGGCCTTCAGCACCAGATTGGGACTACTGAGATATCCAGCCTTGTGGACTGAGCAGTTCCCTGGATTCTCAGCCTCTCCAGTGTGGCACGGCTACTGTTGGACTACTTGAGCTCTGTCACGTGAGCAAATCAATAAATTGCATATAGCTATATATTCATCCTGTTGCTTCTGTTTCTTTAGAGAACCCTGACTAATACACTCCCCTTGGTGGTCTTGCTATGCTCAAACTATTTGTCAAGTACTTACTCTTCGTTTATAACTTCGAGTTACTTAAGTAGTGAGATCTCACCACCATATATCTGGAGAAGTCTGAGAAGTCAGAGAAATGATTACTGAAATGCTGTGCAATAATCTGGAGAGACCATCTCAATGACACATATATTTCAGAAAATTAATTGCTATACCTACTAATACCAAGATTTCATGTGATTTTTATAAGAATAGCAATGAGTAAGTATGATGTATTGCATGTTTATCACAACCATCTATTAGATGAACTAACATCCAGGAACGTGAGGAGAGAAGGCTAACTTCCAGTCTGAGAAAAATCTTCTATATTGACACCAACATACTGCTGCCCATTTCACTGAATATTATTGCAATATAAGCATTCCCTTTTGCCATCAGTGAATGCTTCTGACATACAAAAGATACAAGTTGGAAAGGAATTGGATTAAGGTAAGTAGTACTTCTTGAATCTCTCCTTCCAAAGTAAAGGCAAAGCATTAAAGATAAATGGCCACTTTTAAAGATCATTAGAAAGAAATCATCTTTCTTAATTTGCTATCATATAAATAGTTCAAATGGTTACTGGTGACAATAAGCAAGCTAAATTCTGAGTCAAATAGTAAAACAGCATCCTTGTGTAAAAATGTCATCTTGGCTTACAATTTACAAAGTTTTCAGTGAAATGCTCAGAGAGGGGAGAAGGATCTGTCTTTCTAGGAATATATGAATGCTCCCATTGCGTATTTGACATGTCTGACTCAGGCACTCCATGCTGGAGAAGGTGTTCAGGAAAAAAAAAAAAATCTACCGTCTACTTTCCTCAGATGTCTTATCATGACGATTTTATATTTTGTAAGCCTCCTTATCTGTCAGAACCTAGTGAAAAGATGGATTCACTCCAGTAAGTTTCAAAAAGGTTACTGGTTGCTTAGGGTAATGAATTTAACAAAAGGAAAGTGGAAGGAAAACCAAGGACAACAGAAGAAACTGACTTGAACGTTCACATCAGAAATAGTACAAAGACCAGCAGAATATTTATCGGGCTTAAAAATATCGTTTGCATAACAATACTTGGGAATATTTGAAACTCTTTGTAATCATAAGGATTTAGTTAATTTTAAAGACATTTCATTTAAGCAGCATTCAGCAAGGATTTATACTGATGGTAGCGGGTTCATCTCATCAACACTAGCTGCTTGTGAGCTAATAAGGATTGGAACTGCAGAGACACTGACTGGTAACTGCAGTATGTTATGAACAATCTACAGATATCATCGGCAACATTCTTTTGTATGACCCCAGCATCCATGCAGCTTTTCTGTGTTGATTTTGGGATATTGGAGAGTCTGGACAAGGGTTAAAGCCTTTCTATTTATGGCAACCCTAATCTTAACAGTGAGCCAGCTGGTTCCTGAAAAGCCCTGTGCTCCATTTAGCACGAGGGTCTGATATTCATAGTTATCTTGAGCCAATTAAAATTTGACATTTTCTATCCCTGTAATTAAAATGTAAATAAAAGGATATGTTTTGTTTTAAAAGATTATTTTGCTTAATTAAGAAGAAAATTTACCTAGACCCAGGTTTGTAGGAAAATAAGGTGCTCAAAGAGCCACTTATTGGAAGAAAATGAATTCTGAGCCCTGTTCCACATAATGAAAAAGATGCCTTATCTCCAAATCAAAGAAAGGAAGGAATCATGTATTAAATGTAATCATTAAAGCAACAGTCAGGGAAGAATGATTTACTAATTCTGTTTAAAAACCCACCCCTTTATGGGGTGGGTTTTTCACCATTTTGCTGCTAACTTTAAAATGCTAGCTTTAGAGAGTGCCCAAAGCTGAATGTAGACTCAGAGCAGCACAAGGTACTTAAAGTCCAGATGAGCAGTCATCCTCAAAGAAGACATTTTTGCCATCCCCTCCAAGACCCAGGGAACATTGTAGAAAAGAGGGCAGAAAGCAGATCAGAGTGGGAAGACTGAGAAATGGCAAAAAAAGGCCCATCTTCTGAATAGACAGTGCCAGTGCAATCTGGAATGGATGGGCCCCTATGGATTGGCCAACACAGGAAAGAGTATCTCAACAAACAGGCAGACAGGGCTGGAGGAGGAGCTGGGGGCACTACCTCTCACTGTTGAGCTATTTCCTACTGATAGATTCAGGGAGATAGGAGTTATTGTTTTCACTCATGTGCACACTAGTGACCTCTCCAGCATTCATGTTTAACTCCAATCCAATGGTCACACAGATGGTTCTGGGTTCAATAAATGGGCCATAAAACAAAACCAAAAGTCACAAATGTGAGAAAAGGACTGGTGTAGAATAGGAAGCTTGATAGCGATGAGAAGGAAGTAAGAGCAGGTAAGGCAACAGAGGAGTCAGAACACACTATACACATTTATGAAATTGTCAAAGAAAAAATCAACCAGTTTAAAAGTGGTATGGATAATTAGAATAGCCACAATGAATGCATTTATGGAAGTCGCAAACTTTTGTGTGCTCTATCTTTTCTGTCCACCTGAGTAATTAACAGGGAGTTTCTTGCCCTATTGAGGCATTTGGGGCTTCAATTCAGAAATGTCAGAGGAAAGTTGGATAAAGCAAAAAGAAGACAGTTCAGAGGTGACCTTGCACAGTACTTGGTGCTTTTACAAAAAGATCCAATTCTAAGGGCAATGATAGTAAGAAAATGCAACATTTATTTTCCACACTAAAACAGCAAATAATGTTAGTGGTTGTTCCAAAGGAGCATTTTCTAGTCTTTGCCACTTAATCATAGCTGAATTCCTTACCCGTAAAAAACACTATGCCATATTTAGTTTTTATTCATTAGAAAGATAGATACTGTGTAGATATTAAAACAGAAAAGATAAAGAAATAATTACATGATATTTATGGAATGAGAAATAAACTATTCTTAGATATCAGAAATATAGTAATTAGTTTAAAAACAGAAACATAAAACACCAAGCTGAAAATTGGGGGCATGAGATAATGAATATCCGGGTTTCAAAAGGTCATCAGAGCTAACTACAAAATGAAATTGTTGCCATGATATTAATTATGCTGTTCAAAATGGAGAATAGGTTAGTCAGCATTCATAGTATGATATAGCACCCAGAGCATCTTATTAAATGCTTTGAATTGATGAAGTGCTTTAACACACATTTGTTTTCCTTTATGGATTTAAATTCAATTCTACAAACAAAAATACAGAGAACAGACAGAAGTCAGGAGAGTGAAGTGGGAGGAGACATTTTTCCTCAGGCCTTAGAAAATATTTGTTTTTCATGTGAGTCACTTAAGTATACTTTGAGGGCACAGAGTTTTTCTCAAGAGAAAACTAAGACTGGATTATCCCTCCTTTAGACTTCTTCAAATTCATGCTCTTATGCTATTTTTAAAAATCCAAATCCAAATATCTAATTTCTAACACCTTTATCTTGTAATTCAATGGGGCCAGGTATTTGAAAGTGCTTTACCTAATGAAACCTGTGTGCTTTTTGTTTAGAAATAGCAAATGGGCTAAGCAAAAACACTGTTTGTCATTAAAGTGCGCCTTCTGTGTCAGGCCTTCTTCAGAGTTTTCTTTGTTTTACACACACACACACACACACACACACACACACACACACACACACACAAACCTTACACACATTGGCAAGCTCCCCAAGAGACTTTGCTATCAAGTATGGGGTTATTAGTTTCCTATCTTTGTTCATCTCCTGGAAACCCGGGTTTCAATCTTTACTTTATGTCTTTCTCCCAGCATTTTAATCATGTAGTTCCACAAAGCACTGGCTATGCCTCATACAGACTTGGTCAAATGTTTGCTTTGGGGCTTCTGTGTGTCAAGCCACTAGATGAGCAATGACTCTGGTGAATTAGGAAATTCAGCCTTTCCATCCACTCAGAGGACATGAACTCATAACCCCAAATCAGAACACATTCAAACTGCAGAAAAGGCCATGGCTGCACCCCTGAGACTACCACACACTCTTTCACGCCGGGTGGATGCTAGGCCCTTTTGAGAAGCCACTGGTCAGCAGTGCAGGAGCATCTCAAGAGAAATTCCAGGAGCAATGGGACAAAGCAGCCAATGATTTAGGAGATAGGAGGGAAGTTTACAAAGCCAGCTCACCTTTGTCCTCATTTAGTTTCCCCTTTGTTACTGTTTGCATGTCTCTCTCTAAAACCTTCCTCCAGCCCTCCTCCAGGGAGAGTCTCTGTTTACAGTTTGTTCAACTTTAAGGAAGGCTGCATTCCTTGGCTACCAACAGGGAATCTCAACAGGGAATCAGGAGCCAACACCATGGATCATTACTCTGCAGTAGCTTAGTGTTCTCTCGCTGTCTGCAGGAGTCTAATTTTCCAACCTTCATGTACTGCCACGATTCCCAAAGAAGATATGAGTCCAAGGAATTGAGCTGTTTTCCCCTTCTTTCCCTGCCTAGAATTTTCTTTTTTTTTTCTTTTTTTCCTTTTTTTTTTAATTTAATTTTTTATTGATGCTTTGTGCATTTCATATACATTTTCCAATTCAGATCAGGCATATTTCCCTTTCCTTGCCCCTCACCCCCACCCATCCCAGATCATGCATTCTGCCATAACTGTCCTGCATCTTTCTCTCGGTTTTTTTTTTTTTTCATTTTTTAGCTATAATGGATAATCCATGAGTACAAGCATCCTTTGTGAAAACCAATCTGCAGGCTGTTGTGCCCAAACCCCCACGCCCACACCACCAGTGGGGGGGTGACAGGTTGTTTTGTTCAATAAAATTGATCAAATGAGTGTCCAGACTACATCACTGTGAGTTTCACCATTCGCCCCAATCGCGCCTTTACATTCTTCCACGCCCCCTCTTCCGCAGATTGTTCCCTAGGCTTAGAAAAGGGGCAAAGGTGGATGAGAAGTCAAAACAGTCCACTCTCCTGGGTGGTTGACTTGGACTCTGGTCATTCTGGCTGTTTCCTTTCATGGGCTGACAGTTTGTCCAGGAGTAACCTTTCAATCCTAATGAAAGCACAAGCAATAGATATATAGGTATTTAAGCAGCACTAATAGTTATGGTAGGTTACTTTGGCATAGACACTATGTTTGGATGATATGTTAATCCTGAATTACATCCCCCCCCCCTGTTAAATATGACAGGTTCTTCTGTGGCTTATAACAACTCCTAACCTGAGAGGATGTAAGCTTGTGGCATCAGCATGGTTTTTCCTCCAAGGAGAGAGGCCAATAGCCAATGAATTTGGGATATACAGGCACATGGCTGCTCTCGGCTAAGTATTTCCAGGCGGTGAGGTATAGCTGGTGCTGACAGTGAGTCTTGCTTGACAGCTGAGAGAAAGTCAGCTTGTGCATTGAGTAGGATGTACCAAAAGTGGCAACTGAAAGGTTGACCCATCTGAACATTGAAAGAAGAAAAGCCTCAGATCCATAAACATCGAACCCCTCTGTGGATCCTATATGTAACAACTAGTATAATGAGTCCTAATGAAACTTATACCTTCTAGGTGCCACAAAGGTTTTGATGTGAGAGATTCTGCCTTGTCCCCCCCCCATAGAACAAGGAGAAATATGAGATGATGAGGTCATTCTCCAACGTGTAAATTGGAGACAACTATTATAGAGGTTAATCTCTTATAAAACTGGTAAAAATGCTTCTTTAATTGACTAATAGACATAAGAACTGTGAAAAGGATTATACTCTGTTTCAGAACCAAATATAATACTAAAGTCCTTGGCTATGCACTTAGGCAAAGTATATTAATGAGGAGCTCTGACATCAGCAATGGATTGTTCTACAGGGGGATGTTGGCCAGGGATCCAAGCCCCACAAAAGTAAGGGCTCCTTGCCTCTAAGTTGGGATACCTTCAGGAGGAGAGGTGATAAGACCCTGCTGCCGAAGACCTGACGTTAACATGGGAGGGATGTATTGAGACGCACATGCAAGTGTATAGAGGCCTCTGGAATGCCAGAGAGTGTTTACCAAAGGCCACTAAACCAATAAAGCAAATACGGGTCTCCCTGAGTCAAGCACGATTCCATCGTCAGTCTGCCTAGAATTTTCTAGAGGCACCATAGCCAAATCACAATAACAGAAAACTAGGATGGCAGTCTACCTGCTGCACAGTGGAAAGTACCTCCACCTAGACCCTGACTGTGCATAGTGCTCAAATAGCCAGACCACACTTCCACTGCAATGTCACCATGCATGGTGCCATATCCATTCACAGTCTTCCCTGCAAATTCCTGTTTCAGTCTCTGTACTTAACTTTCACTTTTTCCTTGAAAATATTGTCTATGAAAATGTCTTTTCCATGGTAAGTAGAACAAATGAAGCCTCCTTTCATTTATTCACTTGCTCATCAGACACTCCTTCCAGTTACTGCTTCTGCAAGTATTTGTCTCTTCCTTCTTCCCCTAACTTCCCAGCTATCTGAAGTGTAGAGAGAGTCACTGGAATAGGGAATCCACACATCAAGATGTCAGTGTTCCCCTGCATCCCCAGCACTATTGAGCTGTCCCGTGTTTGTATCCTGTCTGCTCTCCTGCCACTGGCTGCACAATCTAGTCACACAGGAGTCTTCAAGCCAACTATTCTCATTTATTTTTGGTACTAGCACCATGTTTTCTCCTTCACTCGATTTTTTTCCCAATATTTTGAGCTAGCTTGAGTCCTCTCTAGAAGTCCTGTCCAATCAGTTTCTACCTAATTTCCTGGGCTCAATTCTGATGGCTTCCACATTCACCTTGTCTCACCACACTCTCATAACTTCTGTACCAGACCTTGCAATTACCAAGATGCATTACATTTCTGATGTTTTTTTCCAGTTTCCATTTGTATGATCCTACTATAATTGTGATTATGACACAATAAACTTTCTAATTCGATCTCCACCTTTCCTCAATCTAAAACAAGCTACATTTCCTTTGTTATCATACCAAGACCCACAAATAAGGCTCCATTTGTTTTTCATAATATCCACCAACAAATTTGCTCTGTTAGCTTTGCCACTGCATGAGGAAAGAAAAACCTTCAGCCAGAAACTATAAACCCCCATCTCCACACTTACACCAGAGCTACTTAAAGAAGACTGGAGACAACTGCACATTCATGAACATTAGCTACACCACCAATTACAGGTTTCCAACCACCAACACCTTGTACAGTCACAAATATAAGTACCACAGATATTCTTTTCATAACTTATGTTAGTGACTGTATTGAATTTATAGATTACTTTCAGCAGAATTAACTATATAACTGCATTAATTTTTCCAATCTATTAGAAGCACATATTTTTTTCTGTTTCTCAATGTACACTTTTTATTGAATTTTTGTGCATTTCAAATCATACATCTTACTCATACTTAGACCTCTCTCCTCCAAACCACCCCCACTGGATTTATGCATTCTGTCATATATGTTAAGGCCTATTGAGTCAAGTTTGTGTCTCCAGATGTCATCCAGTATGAATTCATACAGTGGGGTCTAGTCAGCCTGTCTAGAGGCACTTGCTTGAAGGGGATCGGCATTCCTTCACCCACTAGTAATCAGTTGCCAATAGTTCTACAGGAAAGGTTGGGTCCTGTTGCCCATTTCCCCAGTTCTTTGCTGGGTTTTTGTCTGACTGAGTTTGAATAGATCTTATGCATATTAACACCATTGCTATAAGTTTATACCAGCAAGTTCCCAGAGGCAGCCTACAAGACTGTTTCCTTATGTTCATGCACCAACCCTGGCTCTTACATTCTTTCTGCCCCCCTCTTCAACAATGGTACCTGAGCCATGATTGGGCAAAGTTTAATATAAGAGTCCTATCCAGGGACATACACTCTGAAATCCCTATCGTCTACACTTTGGCCAGCTGTGGAGTTGAGTTGTGCATATCACACTCTGTTGCATGAGCAAGCTCCACTAGTAAAAGTAGAGGGATGCATTAGTATTCTGTCTACCTCTGCTCCACAATTTTCCATGAACCATAGGTACAGAGGTTCCATTGTAGATGTGTCACTTAATGCTGAGCATCTCCCAGACACATATTCACTGTGTCTGACCAGTTGTGGAACTCTGTAATTGCTCCCATTTGTTGCAAAAAGAAACTTCTTTGATAAATGGTGAGTGGTATACTTGTCTATAAATATAAAGATCCATATTTGGAATACAGTAACAAATTGCAATTTGTCTAATGATGCACCAGCATTGGGACTTTCTTTAAGATCTATGACCACTCCAGCAATGTTATTTGGCCATGTTTATAGTACCACACTTGAGTTCCCTCCCATTGAGAAGACTTTAAATCCAATTAGATAGCTGTTGATTACCCTATTGTTATAGTAATTCCATCTTATTACAATGGCACAATTTTTCAGCTAAAGCACAATATCCAACAACAAAAAGTACCCTTAATTTATATGTTTGATTTGTTTTCAAAAGCTTAATATGGCTGTGTGAGCCAATCCCATAAGCAGGGACATAAACATGATTCTTAACCCATAAGACTTTCTATGCTTCTCAGCCTCCCTTCTCTTGAGTTCAAGCATATAGAGTGTTTTGATATTTTCTTTTTCTCTTTCCCTATCTTGGGATTTTCTTTAAATCATACAGTTTATATTTGTGTCTATGACTTCCTAATTCAGTATCCTGTTCCTGAGATTCATCTGTACTGCTCAGTGTAGCTTTGTGCTTCCCAGTGCCTCATACTATTCTATTTTATAGTATATTCATCCATTGCACAATTGAGAGATATTTTAAATTTTACTGATTTAGAAGTATTAAAATAGCACTGCAATAAAGTTTGGTACAGGTCTTTTGTAGCACAGTTGTTTGATTCTAACTGATATATGCTTGAGAGTAGAATTACTATTCTAACATATGGTTGATAAATCATAGCATCTACACACACGGTGTAGAGTCGACTTTACTACAAACAGTAAAATCACCTCCTGAAGTTGCTGCATGAATGGGTTCAATTGACTTAGTCATTTCATTCTTCTGCATCAGCATTTCTGACCCTGGGTAATTTATGAAGACTAGAAGTTTATTTCTTACTTGTATAAACTGAGAAGTCCAGAAGAAGGCACTAGAATCTTGTGAGAGAGCCTTCCTACTGAGTCCTCAGTCATGGAAAGCAGAGGGATAAAAGGGGCGAAAGCTATCAAAACTTCACCTATCTATCTATCTAATCCCTTTCTTTCTGAGGGTATTTTTGAGACGAGATCTCCCTTTAGTCCCAGTTGGCCTGGAGCTTGCTATATAGACCAGGCTAACCCTGAACTCAGAGAGATCTGCCTGCCTCTGCCTCCTAAAGTGCTGGGATTAAAGGCATGCACCAGCACTCCCAGCTCTCCCATTTCCATAATCTTTTGATAAATCAGTAGATACTGTAGTCCAACCTAAAATTCTAAGTTCCTCATAAGAAATAGGAAATAGCTCATTTTCCAATATCTTGAGGATACTTCCATGTTTACAATTAAGAGTGGCATTTTCTCCTTCATGTTTAACTTTTGTTCACTTAATATTGACTTTGTGGATATTTTAGCATGAATTGTACGTGTTTGTAAACATGTAATTCAGCACAATTTAATAAAAATCAGCCCTTTCTCCCACTGCATATTAATATTAGCTTTTTCATTAAATGACTATAGTACGTATCTCTCTGTTTAAACTCTCTAAATCTATTCTTCTTAATTGTAACTTGTTTTCCACCTCTCATAAAGGGCAGAGTCTGTCACACTATCTTTCCCAAGCACAGATATAAATATATGTGCATATTCATTCATCTACTGAATAACTATGTATTAAGCGTTGATCTGTTGATCTTGAATTAAACACTAAGAAAATAATGAAAAGACAAACAACAAGTTTGCTTTCACGAAATGACCCTTCAGTGAAAGAAAACACAACTGGGCAACAAATGAATGGAGTAGCATAAATCATGGTAATTCTGCAAAGGAAGCACATAAATGATGAGTAATACATGAAGAGTTAGGAGTATTTGATTGGTATAGTGAATAAAGAACATTCTAAGTTGATGACATTTGAACTCAGTTGTGAGTTCTCAGGAAGAGATTGCATAGGCGTATCCAACAAGCACAAACATTAGGCAGAAGCTAGAATAAATACAAAAGCCCCGGTGTTCAAGCAAATACAGTATGTTCAAAAAAGCAAATGAAACAAGAAGCCCATTTAACTTTTAGATAATCAAAAAGGAAAAGGAAATTATTTTATAACTTTTAAAATGATTTTGGAAATATCATTCAACATATGCAATGATTTTTAAAAATATTGCCCAGGTTTGTTTTTAACTCTATGTTCAAATGACTCCAGGAAGTTTAAAATTGGGAACAACCTGGAGGACTAGCATCCAGTGAAGCACTAGTCAGTACAGGGTGTGTCAGACCATTAGAAGAGCAGCTTCTACATTCATGCATTACTGATCTTCAACAGGAAAAAAATCTCAAATAAATATAAATAATAAAGTAAGTGTACATTACAAAATATTATACACAATCCATTTCTTTTTTTTTTAATTTTTATTTATTTCTGTATGTGTATGAATGTATGGTCTGCATGCAGGTCTGTGCACCCGTGTCGTGCAATGCCGCGGAGGTCAGAAGAGGGTGTCGCATTCCCCTGGAACTGGAGTTCTCCTGGAATTGGAGTTTCAAGCGGTTCTTGGCCGCCATGTGGGTTCTGGGGATCGAACCCGGGTCCTCTGTAAGAGCGGTCGGCGCTCTTAACCGCTAGGCCATCTCTCCAGCCCCCACAATCCATTTCTTTTAGCATCAAATATATGGTTATTATAATAATCTATTTAAATTTATTAAAATATAAATAATAAAGTAAACAAGCATGACAAAATATTATAAACAATCATTTCTTTAAATATCAATGTACGAGTTAATACAGTAACATTAGTTAATATTCAAAGTTTGATATATGCTTAAAATGAGATCTATTATCTCAATATAATATGTGCAAATTTGTATTTCAAATGCATTCTCAATAATTTCAAAGAAATTAATTTACTTTTTTCTCAGGCTTGTTTAGTTTACCATTGATTTTTGCCTTCAAATGTGACTAGAAAAATTAAATAAATAAAAGATTATAAAGAAGTGAAATTCCAGTTCTACCTTTACCTGAAGATGAGGAATAGGGTTGATGTTTACTACCTTTAATCCAAAATCAATTTTCAGGATCAATTTAGATCACCTATTTATTCAGAGATGTTTAGTATAGTTAAAAGTAGATAACAGGGGCTGGAGAGATGGCTCAGCAGTTAAGAGCACCTGATGCTCTTGCAGAGGACCTAGATTTGGTTCCCTGTGCCCACACACCAACTAATAAGGATCCATAACTCCAGTTTCAATGATCCGACACCCTCTTCTGATCTACTCAGGCCCTGCATGACACAGGTACACTTACATACATGTAGGCAATGCACTCATACACATAAAATAAAAATAATAAATAACATATTTAGAAGTAGATAACAAAGCTGGAGGTGAGGATACATTCCCGTAATCTCAGCATTCTGGAGCCTGAGGTAAGAGGATCACCACAAGTTCAAGGCCAGCCTTACAATAAAATGGATTTCAAGATAGAATGGACTACAAAGTAAGGCCCTGTCTGCAAACAAAACCAAAATGAAACAAAAACAACAAAAGAATCAACAACAGAATAGTAGATAATGTAATGCTTCCTAGTGATATACATGTTCACTTGTTATGTAGCAATTTCCTCCAACATAAAACATTGTATTTTAGAATGTTAAAAGAGACATCAAATATTCCATCCTCTAAGGAAGCACATTTAGCTCAGGAAGGAAACAACCCGATGGCTTCATGAAGTATACGAAAGCAGATTATTGAGCCCCTTTCATGCCCAAATATATATAAGCAATAAAGATTACATAGATGCAATAAAGATTTACGACCAGATCAGCCTCCTGCAAGTATCAGAGACCAGCACAGCCTGGAAGAGGCTTGAACCCACTGGGCTGCTTGGCAGAGACATGCCACTACCTTCAGCTTTTGTGAGCCATGCTGGGGTGGGACTTTGGTGATACAGCTGTTTTCAAGTCATTTTTTTCCTCCTATGAGTAACTCTTCCCCCATGTACTTCTAAGTAACCCAAATAAAACTCATTGGTTCAACAATTTGGAATCAATGGAGTACTTATTTTGGTCTCTCGTTAGCTCCTTATCTGGGGCCTGTAGCCCTGTTCATAGCTTCTGAGGAATACTGTTACACAATATTAAAAGCATTAAAAAATTCTGAAAGCCAACATTCTCTTGTACCAATATTCCTGCTCCCAGGAAATACATTAAGGCCTTATGAATTTTTTGTGAAAGAGGAAATATCTCATAATAAGCTAGTAAAGTTAACTGTTTCAGTCAGTTCTTTGATCCAGTCTTTTTGTCGTTGTTGTTCCTTCCCATTTGTATTGCTCCAAAGTATGCCTATATATACACATCACATATATATAAAAATTGTGACTTCTGAATATAAACTGCATGTTAATTCCAAAATACATTTAGGAGTTCACATTTTCCCTTTTAATTTTATATTGCTTCTAATATATGAATACATACCCTGCATAACATATACCACAATTTACAAAGTCTGAAAAGAGTGCAGTAGTTTAATTCTCAAACCCATTAAGGAATTCACATTATAAACAGCATAGTTACCTAATCAGATGAAATAAAATATAACTTTTCACAGCCTTAGCCCTTACTTTTCCCCAAAAAATAATAAACCGTCTGCCAAAGAAAAAACTTTTAAAGGAAGATCTGAGACAAAAGATTAAAAAAGAAGCCAGTAGAAGAAGTCGGACGATGGAGGCTGGCGACGTGGGGTGGGGGGCATCGCGAAAAGGAAGTGTGTCCTATAATCTGGAGCGAGGAATGATTTATAAATAATAACAAAACACCAATAAACATTTTATTTAAAAATAAGGCTAGTGAAGCGCGTCCAGTATCTAACCTTACAATCGTCATTCAATATGTGTAGCAAGGTGGTCCGTGTGTGGCTGTCCTTTCGTGCTCGCGTACTTTGTGTGTGAAAATGTGTCCTGCTGGCGACATGTTTGTGCACGATTCAGTGGCGAGAACAGAAGACAAATCACTCTCTTTCCTAGTTGTTCGACCATACTTTTTTTTGGAGAACAAGAGTCTCTTTTAGTTGGCCTAAAGAACTTATCCATGTTAGCTAAGCTACCTTACCAGCTCTAAGGATCAGCTTTCTTCTACCTCCGTAGGCTAATATCAGGCATATGTCAACAAGTATAGCCAAGCTTTCTATCCTTTTTGTCATGCCAAGCACTACGACGACCAGGTCAACCATTGTGCCTGCTATAGGGGAGGGAGATACAGCACTTGCCTGCAGCCGCTGTAGGGAGCTGGCCTCTCAGTGCAGAGACCAGCTGCCTACTTCCTGTAGCTTGGCCAGAGTGGTACTTCCAACATCAGGCCCTTAGCCTGGTACAAGGAGACATGTTTTCCACTCTTAGCCATGACTTCCCACCTGCCCAGAGACTGCTGAACCCTGGACAGGAATTTCAGGCTGATGGCTGTTGGCCTATCTTCAGCCTATGTGCACTCAAAACACCAGGTATCCAGATTGGTGGTCCATACTGGAACTTCTTTCCAACCCAGGACACCCAATCAAGACGCAGGCTTGCCTTGGCCTGTATGCCTGTAATAATTAAAAAAAAAAAAAAATGTCTGGGAATTCTGAAATGATGTTAATGGGAATTCAATTTATTGCTTGCTACAACCTGCTTTTATTTTTTTATTTATTATTTATTTATTTATTTTTTGGTCTTTTCGAGACAGGGTCTCCCTGTAGCCCCAGCTGTCCTGGAACTCACTCTGTAAACCAGGCTGGCCTTGAACTCACAAAGATCCGCCTGCCTCTGCCTCCTAAGTGCTAGGATTAAAGGCGTGTGCCACCACGCCTGGCTACAACCTGCTTTTATACACCAAATGACGTCAGTTCCCAGAGCCAATCACAGGTCCCCCAATTCCGGTGCCACGACATACCATTGCCCCACCCAGGCCACGTTGTTTGCTCCTCCTTGGGGCAGAGTCAGAGAAGTCCTCTGACTCTCAGCCACACTGTGCCCTGAGGGGTGCTATATGAGAACTAGCCCCCAATTCAAACTGGATCTTACCACAAACAAGTAATCCTCTTATATGTGGAATATGGGAGCCAAATTCAGATTGTGTTTGAAAGGCAACCATTTTACTGAAAGAAACATCATCTCAGCAATGAATCCACATGGTAAAATTAATAAATTACATTTCTTTGTCAAGAAATGTTAGTAATATCCTTACTAACATTTTCTTCCCACACTACAACACATTGCCTTTTGCATCGCATAAGGTGCCTTGCCCAGTTCAAAAACCATTGATTTAGACAACTGGTGCTCAAGCAGAAATTCTATTTTCTCCTTATATATCAACAGATCTCTTTAACCCTGATAATACATACTTTAAACCCCAATTATGGAAAGCATTATGTCTCTTTACATTCTTGGTATATATATTTCATGACATCTCATTAAGACCTTTTTCAATACCACAATGTGTCTTTTTCTGTTTTCTCCAAAATGACAATACAAAATTATAACTTTATCCTATCATGTCTATTTGGTTCATTAATTGAATAAGGTAAGTTATTTAACTTCAAAAATGCTGCAAACAAATACAAATATACAAGTGATACTGACATCTTACAACAATTCAGGCCTCAAGCTACTTTTATTTGATGGACAGTCAAATGGTTTTGCTTTCTTCTTCAAACTATCAATCTATATGCTCAAGAGATACAATGATTATTGTTTCACTACCACTATCTAAAGGAATAAAATATGAATCCCATTTTATATATTCCAGCCCTCTAAGAACATTAATATTTAAACACTATTAAATATTCAGTAGTTTAATTTCATAGCTAGATATTTAGAAAAAGTCACTGATTCTTTGACAAGAAGGATTTTGAATAGACAATAGCTGAATAAGAACCATCTATGCACAGAGAAAAGCCATCTGAAATTAAGCATACAGGATCTGCAATAATATTGCATATAAATGAAACATGTAGTTAATCCTATTGACTTTGTGTGGTTACTAAATTTTAGAACAGAATGGTAGGATCACATAGAAAATTGTTAAGCTACCTGAAGTATTAGAAAAGTAAAGATCACATCAAACTCTAACACGGATGAAGATACATAAATGTATAAAAGTAAAGGGAATAGGTAATTTCATTGGAAAGATTATAAAAAATAAGTTATAGTTCATTCTCAGTAAATAAAGCTTCCTAGTTCAGAATTTAGGGAAGACAAGTGATCATCTTCATTATCTTTTTAATATTGTAATTTATGACTCTCAATAATGTAATATTTTGAGAAATCAGACATACTAGTGGAAAGTATAATAAATATTTATAGTAAATGTAGATGGATGAATAAAAAATACATGATGTAAAATGCCCAGTTTTCACTGTTTTGCAGTAAACAGTGAAATTGGCCTCATTACTCTTTTTATTGTCTGGAATATTATAAGCTCTCCTACTATAGAAAACTGCTTTATTGAAATGCTGAAAAACCTGTGCTATTTATACAATATAATGAGCATTAAGTTTAGGAAAGGGTTTAAGTTAAATATATAAATGTAGTGGGCATAAAATACATGTGGTTTTACCAATATTTCAGGGTTGTTAGGGATTGTTATTAGACAAATAAGACAGAAAACATTTAGTAAATGTGCGGAGGTGGAGCTTAGCTCTTCTGTGTTGCATTTTTTTTCTTATAACCAAAGTAATTTGCAGTATTTATTTTTACTTTATAACATTCTTCAGAGTAAAAAGTTTTCAATAAAGTCTACCCACAATTAAACACCACTATATTTCAAGCATGTCTGTTTTTGAGAATATGTATGTAAAATATGAACTCAATTCCTACACAGTTGCATTCTGTGATTTTCTTTTTCAGAGAGGGTCTCCCTGTAATCACAACTATCCTAGAAATCACTAGGTAGACCAGGCTGGCCTAGATCCAACTGCCCTGACTCAATGTGGAGATTAAATGCATACCCACCAGCACATTCTACATTTTTAGCTCCTATTTCAAATGTTTTCTATTCATTTAAAACTTAAAAAAACTTAAAAATTTATGATTTCATTCTGAAGTTATGCTGATATTATATAGCCTGTCTTCTATTTGTCCATCTGTCATTTCTGATATAAATCCACATATTTTGAAATTTTCATTACATTGAAATTTTCATTCAGTGACTTTTTGGGAAATTTTAAAGTAATTCATTAACTTGACTTTCAGAAATTATCTAGATTCTGATCCCAGAACTATTATTATATAAGAGAAACTTCCATTGAACTATAGCTTTACAGACACTATTGTACTTATTTCTTGTCTCTAATATATGCAATGAATTAATTTTATTTTAAATTTCTTTTGAACTACAAAAAACATATTTTTGCACATTTGCCATCAATATTTCAAAAAATTATTTTAATATTCAAATATGCATTTAGTCTGTTTGAATCAAATCCACACTCCAAACCCTCTTCTTAAATTCCTCCCCTATTCCTACCTCTTGTGCCACCCAAGTGCAGATGCTATATATTGTTTAAACTCTCTGAGTCCATTTAATGTTGTTTCTATGTTCACAGGTGTGGGACCATCTAGAATATGGATAGCTTTTCATGGACTATACATCTGAAGAAAAATGGCTCTCCATCTCCACATCATATACCTTTGACATTTATACCTTATATCCTTTTTTACTTTCTAAGGGTATTATAATCTTTAAACTGATTGTAATCATATAGTGGTTTACACAACGGGATTCTGCTGCTACATTTAAATATATTCCCTGATCATTTCTATTAGATTATTATTTCTTTTTTTAGATTATTATTTCTTTAAATTTTTTGAGAAAGGGTCTCCTTATTGTCCCAGTTGTTGGCCTGGAACTCACTATGTAGACCAGGCTGGCTTTGAACTCAGAGATCCATCTGCTTCCTGAGTAATGGGATCGAAGGCATGTGCCAACAGGCCTGGCTTTTCTGTAAGCTAACTAAATGTTCTCAATAGAATGCATAACATAAATGTGATATATTTACTCAATGGAATTTTACTCAGCAGTAAAGAAAAATGAAATAATGAAGTTTGTAGGTAAAAGAATGGGAAATAGAAACTGTTTTACTAAATGCAGTGACACAGATTCAGAAATACAAGTGATGCATATTCTATTTCATTTTGTGGATCCTAGCTCCAAATATTTCAATGTGAATATATATCCTTATATAAATTCATGAACCAGGAAAATGTAAAATAACTATGTGATTAAAACAAAAGTAAAAGGTACAGAGAGAGGGGTAGTAGGAGACAGGCATGATCAAGTCGGCAATGGAAAAAAGTGGTGGATAATTTGTGGAGGGAATAGTAAAAGCTATACAGGGGACAAAAGAAAGGAAAAGACATAAATAATACTAAGGTTTTGTGAAAAACACAGAGGGAAATGTATTAGTTCAAAAGCCATATATATATATATAGATAGATAGATAGATAGATAGATAGATAGATAGATAGATAGATAGATATAGATATAGATATATCATACACACACATACACAAACATATTGACATCTGTATATTGAAGGCTAAATCATTTAACAAAATCACAATGCCAGGTGAGGGAACCCTCCCTTTGAATGGTATTCATGTATTTATTGGTATGGGTAGCACAAGAGACTCCCGAAATGATATAGGCTATTGCAACAGCCCTTTGTTACCTCTCAGAACTTGATGGTAGGACTTTATTGCTGAAGACACAACAAACTTCAGACACAGACCTTGGAGTAAACAAATTAGAACTAATCTGGGAGCTTCCTCTGTGAAGACTAGCTCTAAAATTTGCCAAAGAAGAAAGCTAATCTACGATCCTACACAGATGGAAGCCTATGAACCACAACAATGACCAACCCAGAAAATATGTTCTGTTGGTACAATAGTGGAACTTCTATCTTGGGAGTAATCCATAGCTGTCTAATAAGACTTATGGCCTCTTCAATTGGGGAGAAACTCATGTGTGGCACTGTTAATATGGCCAAATACATGTGCCCTGAGATCACATTCATCCCTTCTCACCAAATGGACACAGCGTATTAAATAGATAGATGATAGGAAAAACGTAATTTTTCACATCTCTAGACAAATGTAATTTCTTTTATTTTTAAATTTTATTTATTTTTGTATGTGTATGAATGTACTGTATGCATGCAGGTTTGTACACTGGTGTCATGCAATGCCGCGGAGGCCAGAAGAGGGTCTTGGATACCCCGGGAACTGGAGTTCTCCTCGAATTGGAGTTACAGATGGTTCTCAGCCACCATGTGGGCACTGGGGATTGAACTCGGGTCCTCTGCAAAAGCAGTCGGTGCTCTTAACCACTAGGCTATCTCTCCAGCCCGACAAATGTAATCTCTTACTCTATTCTATATGTGTGTCATAATTTCATACAAATGAGCTTCTCAGCATTCCTCAAAGAAGCTTGGCTTTGCAACAGATGAAGACTTACAAATTTCTACGATCAGTCAAGCACAGAAAATAAGTCTCTGTGACGGGTCTAGCTAAGTGACTCATCTACAATGCAACCTCTACACCTAAGGCTCAGGGACCATTAAATAAGAAGCGCAGAGAGACAGCTGCTGCTACTTAACAAATTCTAGGCATGATAGGGCAGCTACACCAATGAAATTGCCACAGTATCATAGACAAAGAAAATCTGAATATATTAACAAATCCAGTTCATATACCAAGTTGGCTGAGGAAATTTCAAGGGGTCCCACCTCAAGATGAAGAGCTACAGGCAATCAATGGACCAAGAAAGGAGCATCAATTTTTTCCAAGGTCCATATTGCTCAAAAGTTATCTAACTTCCAGTGGACAGCCCAAAAGACAAGTACACACAAGCATCACCAAATGGACACTGTGTAATAGATAGATAGATGATAGATGATTGATAGATCTATGTATCAGTGGATCAGTGTGCCTATGTATCTCTGTGTACATGTGTATGTGTATGTGAATATATGTGAATATAAGCATGTGTATTTATGAATGTATGCAGGTATAAATAACAATAAAAATGAAAGAAGGAGAGAAAAAAATGGTGACGCAATGGAGAGTAAATAGGAAGAGTTGGAGGGAGACTAGGTGGGTTGTAAGTCTTTCAGAGACTATAAATATAGCCATATATAATGTTTATAAAACAAATTATAGAGAAAATGTTTCTAGACTTACTGTGCAAAGATGTAGGAAAAACTTCACATGGGCTCCGTAACGTTACCGCCAAGGCCACAGTTCTCTAAGCCTAAGAGACAAAATGCACATCCACATGACTACTCTGTAACTTAGCCCACTTTTGTATTATAGCAAAGATTTTGTAAGTATTTCCCTGAATGAATATTAGACGGTGGTTAAAATAGTCTTTAAAATGTTCCTGCCTAAAATCATGTTGTTTTTCTGTTTTGGTCTTTTCGAGACAGGGGTCTCCCTATAGCCCCAGCTGTCCTGGAATTCTCTCTGTAGACCAGGCAGGCCTTGAACTCACAAAGATCTGCCTGCCTCTGCCTCCCGAGTACTAGGATTAAAGGCGTGCACCACCACACCCGGCATGTTTCTTATTTTTCATTTTCACTCTGTGAAGCTGTATAAATTGTATTTGATCTTCCCCCCAATGGTTAGAATTATGCACACCCCTTTGCTGTTTGTTTATTTGTTTTAAGACTTGGTCTCCTAAAGCACATCCTGACCTTAAATTCACTACGTCATCATAGATGACATAAAGATGTTACTATTTTGGGGACTGGAGAGATAGCCTAGCGGTCAAGAGCACTGACTGCTCTTGCAGAGGACCCAGGTCCGATCCCCAGCACCCACATGGCGGCTAAGAACCGTTTGTAACTCCAATTCCTGGAGAACTCCAGGTCCAGGGGAATCTGAGACCCTCTTCTGCACGACATGGGTGCACAAACCTACATGCAGACAGTACATTCATACACATACAAAAATAATTAAAATTTAAAAAAAGGTGTTACTACTTCTTTTGTTTTTTTCTAATTATTTTACCTGAAATAATTTGATTCTTGATATTGTACAGTAACTTAATTTTTCTGTAAGAGTAGTTCCAGTACCATGAATCTACTCTGACTCAGTCTGCACTCCACTAGGTACTCAGTAATTCAATCATTGTTTATTAAAAGCGTAGGGCATCCCAAAGTTGTTAGGCTTTGTGAGTTTCACACAACACAGTTTGATCATATTCAGAACACATCCTCTACCTTTTCCTCTCATAAAGCACTCCCTCTGGATTGCATGTACTCTGTCATATATGTTAAGGCCTATGGTACCATGTTTGTGTTCCAAATGTCCTTTGATATCAGTCCATAGATTGGACTGATCCTGGTTAATTTATCTAGTATCACACATTTAAAGAAACCCAACCTTCCCTCCCCGAGTATTTGTAAGTTTCCAATAGTTCCTCAGTCAAGCTTGGGGTTGCTTATTTATTTCTCCAGTTCTATGCAAGGTTTTTGTCTGGTTTGAGATCGCATGTGTTTTGTGCATGCTGTCAGCATTGCAGTAAGTTCATATGAGTAAATTCTCAGCTGTCTGGAAAACGTTTCCTTTTGGTCATCCACTGCTTCTGGTTCTTACAGTGTTTCCATCCCCTCTTGGAATATGGTCTTTGAACCATTGGTGTCAGAATTTTGATATAGGATATCTAAGAAGGGATACACACTCAGTAGTCTCTTATTTTCTGTACTTCAGCCAGTTGTGGCTTTAATCACCATGCTGTGTGAGGAGTCTTGGCTTGTAAAAGATCCATCAATGTTCTTTCTGCCAGCTGTTCTGCTATGTTCCCTGGGACTTAGTGTAAAGTTTGTATTTTACATGTGCCACTTAAGGCTGAGCACCTCACTGACACTTTCTCTGCATTTGACCAGCTGTGGAACTTTGTAGAAACTCCTTGATGGGCAGTGGCAGATACACTTGTCTATAAATATAAGGATACATGTTCAGAATGGCAGTCACATATTATTTTATGCATTATCTACTTGTAGCACACAGCAGGAAACAGTGGGACAGCCTTCTTCAGATATCTAGCTCATTTGTTTTACTGGACACCATAGAGATGTGTGGCGTTAGAGGAGAGAAAGAAGGGAAGAAATTATCTTATAACCTGTTTTCCACTCCATTATGGTTACTTGTAATGTTGGTAACACAGTTGTGTCATAATTGGTTTATGAATTTATAACTAATTTGTCAAATTCAATAGTCATTTCATTCTGGTTAGAAGATATGTATATAAAGATAATGTGAAAATAATTAATGTATATATGTAGACTTTTATATTAGTAGATTTTCATGATATTTAATTTCTCATTTAAAACATAATGTCTCTTCATTTTATCCTTTTAATTTCATTCTCATTACTGATTTGAAAATTTCAAAAATGATCTACATGCTTCTTTTTATATAATTCAATTATTACTCCACTAGTAATATGATATTTAAAAAATATTTTTGCTATCTTATGGAAATCTATAATTTTTATATTTCCTTTTAAAACATTTTTAATAGACATATGATGCTTCTAATTTGTCAACAACAAGATTTCTTTTTACTTTCCAGAGCACTTTATGTATCCTCTATTTAGCAGTGCTTTTATCATTGTTAACTCAATCCACTGATTACTGCTTCCAGAACGATGCTTACAGTGATGTAGCACCAGCAATTATTGCTTCTAGTTATAAAGGAAAATCTTTTCCATGATGGTTAAGTATGATGTAGTCTGTTGGCTTCATTAATGGAATTTAATGTAAAGTTAACTATTTCTTCCCATTAGCATATTTCCAGATCCTTAAAATAAGAATTGGATATTAGAGTAGCTGGAGAGATGGTTCATCAATTAAGAGCATTGGCTGTTCTTGCAGAGGACCTGGGTTTGATTCTCAGCACATACATGGTGACTAAGAACTATCTGTAACTCCAGTTCCAGAGGCTCTGACATCCTCTTATAACTGCCATGGGCATTGTTTGACACAGGTGCACTTACATATATGCAGAAAATGTATTCACATACATAAAATAAAAATTATAAATAAAAATTGGTCACTATAAAATTGACTCATAGCATTTTGAAAACAATATTTTTCTCTTACTGAGTACCTGTCTTTTAGAAAATCATACATAATCTAACCCAAACTATTTTTAAACAAATTAGGTGGACATGTTAAACTAATTAATTGACATAAAATCTGAAATATAGTCATAAAAGTCTGTCCTGGGTTTTTCCAAAGATTTTAGAAAAAAGGTAATACATTTTCAATTAGGGAATTTGAAGTGTTGTGGCTTACATGGAATGAAAATTGTCAGTTATATTAAAAGCTGAAAAACGTATTGGTTAAAGTGCATACATTCAGTGTTTTGTGGAAATAAATATTCGCATTTCCAGTTTTACTATTTATCATGCTCAGTTGAAAGAATGAACAACTATGCATTGCATTAATTAATGTCATGTTGCTTAAATGGAGTTCCTGCTCATTATTATTTGCCTTTGATATTTTGCATTCTCTATCAATGACAACAACAGTGGCTCAAACAACTGTGACTTATGCAAGTGACACTGGTGCAAGAATTTAAAATCCCCAATTATAAAGCCGAGCATTCTTTTGCATGCACAATTTTGCCTGATAATTGCCTTGTGGCTAACCTTAATTTAACCTGTCAATGTAGTATAAGACTTATTTTCAGCTATGCTCTTAGTGATGAATATTTTGTCATTTCACTTATTACTCTTTAGTAACCAGCCCCCCATTATCATCCTATTGTTCTTTTCTACTATCTCCTCTGTGTATAAAATCTTCCAGATCATTATCCCAGTAGATTTTATTTCAGTTTTCCTCTTCTGTTTCAAGACGTATGGATTGTTTCTTACATGATTATTGACCTCTATCAGGTGAAAATTTTCTGATGCAGTATTGATAAGAGAATATAAGAAGTATTCTAAAGGGAACGGAGAACAAAAGAAGATACTGGAGAGAATAACAAAATATCAAATATATTTTCTCATATATGGAACCCAGTTTTAACTACATAACAATAAAATATATATTGTATAACATAATATATAATATATGGTATGAAAACAGAAGGGATATTATTTGGGGAAAGGAAGAGGACCAGCAAGAGGTGGAGAAGAGAGATGGAACATTGTGGGGAGCAAATACGAGCAAAATGAAATAATATATGCATGAACAGGTCACAGTAAAGCACATCATTTTTCACACAACCTCTTAAAGGCAACAGAGAAAAGAAAGCAAGATAAATGTATTTATTATTTCAAATATATCTACTTATTAGTCTGCTTTCTCTTTGAAATTCCTAAAGGCCATATTGGGTTTTAATATATCCTGTCATTCCTGGTACTTAGCCAAAGGTATAAACATACTATACACACTTACTAAATGTTGATTGTGTACATGAGAGGTATGCAAATAAATTTATAGTCTGCAAGTAGGTAATCCTGTGCCGAGAACTTATCCTTTTTATACATAGAGGTCCCTTCAACTTCCTTTTTCAAATTACAGTGTTTAGAAGGTTGATTCTTTACCAATATTTCATTCTAAGCAGATATAAAAAATCATAAAATAGCTGAAACAGAGGCATTTTTGTAGATAAATCCTAGATATTAATAAAGGGATGATCTCAATCTGATTTAAAGTTATCCTCTATTCTCTATTCTTTGCAAGGATTGATAGTTGCAATAATATCATTGGAAGGAGTCTCTAGAATAATAAATGATTCTCCCATAACTACAGAAGCAATAGATTCAACATGGCTTTATTTCTGTGAATATTTATTCACAGTTTTCAACATTCTCATTTTCTTTTCTCAGGAATTAGATGAGCAATTCTTTCTGTTATCAGTTGAATAGGCAGGAATAGTATTTAGAGAAAATCTGGCATTATGGAATGTCTTTTTAAGCCCCTTCCATTTAAATGGTGCCTTCCACTTAGAGCACATTGCAAGAGACCAGCTGAGGGTCTAATGTCTATCCATCAAAAGATGGAAAAACCTCCCATGCTCATGGATTGGGAAAATTAATGTTGTAAAAATGTCCATTCTACCCAAATTAATATATAGATTCAATGTAAACCCAATTAAAATCCCCATGAGTTTCTTCACAGACTTGGGAAAAAAATCCTTAAATTCATACGGAAAAAGAAATGACCCCAAATAGCTAAAGCAACCCTGAGGAAAAAATGCAATACATGGTGGGGGTGGAGGATCACCTTACCAGACTTCAAGCCATATTACAGGGGTATAGACAGGAAGACAGCTTAGTACTGGCACAAAAGCATACTCATTGACCAATGGTATAAAATTGAAGATCCAAACTTGAGCTCATACAATTTCAGCCACTTAATATTCGATAACAGGGCCAAAAAAAAGCTCATTGGAGGTAAGATAGCATCTTCAGTAAATGGTGCTGACAAAACTGGATCACTGTTTACAGAAGAACAAAATTAAACCCCTACCTTTCACCCTGTACAAAAATCAACTCCAGGTAGATCAAAGACCTCAATGTGAAACCCCAAACTCTGAAGGTGATAGAAGAAAATGTTGGTAGCAATCTACAAGACATAAGAGTAGGAAAAGGAGACTTTAGTATTATCTTTGGTTCTGAATAGAGAATAATCCTTTTCACAGTTCCTATGTCTATTAGTCAATTCAAGAAGGCAGTTTTACCAGTTTTATAAGAGATTACCTCTATAATCGTTGTCTCCAATTTACAGTTGGAGGAGGACATCATCATATTTCTCCTTGTTCTATGGGGGGGGTAAGAAAGTCTCTCGTATTAAAAATGTGTGGCTACCTAGAAGATAAGTTTCGTTAGGACTCATTATACACAGTTGTTACAAGTCGGATCCACAGAGGGGTTTGATGTTTGTAGAATCTGAGCTTTTCTTCCTTTCAATGTTCGCATGGGCCAAAACCTTTCTGTGGCACTTTCTGGTACATCCTACTCCGATGCCAAAGCTGTATCATTCCACCAAGGAGATGTTGGCCAGGGGATCCAAGACCCCACAAAAGGAAAAGGCTCCTTGCCTCTCAACTGGGATAACTGCAAGAAGAGAGGAATAAGGCCTGCTGTCGAAATACCGATGTTAACATGGGAATTTATTGAGGCCCACTGCAAGTGTACCGATGGTCTCTGGAATACCAGAGAGTGTTTACCAAGGCCACTATACCAATAAAGCAAATATGGGTATCCTTGAGTCAAGCAAGACTCCTCCATCAGCACCAGCTCACCCTCACCTGCCTGGAAATACTGTGCCAGAGGGCAGCCATATTTCTGTATATCCCAAATCTAATTGGCTATTGGCCTCTCCTTGAGGAATAACCACGGCTAGATGACACAAGCTTGCCACCCTCTATGGTCAGGAGATGTTATAAGCCACAGTAAGACCCTGTCATATCAACAGAAAAAAATTGTAATTCATGGATTAACGTACCATCCAAAAATCTGTGTTATACCAAAGTAATCTATGTCAACAATTTAATACTGTTTAAATACCTATAATCTAATTGCTTGTGCCTTCATTAGTGGATCAACGGTTATTCCTGGACAAACGTCAGCCCATGAAAGAAAACAGCCAGAGTGACCAGAGTCCAAGACAACAGCTCCAGAGAAATAGACTGTTTTTGCTTCTCATCCACCTGGCCCCTTGTCTAAGCCTAGGGAAAAATTTGCAGAAGAGGGGGCGTGGTAGCATGTAAGGGCTTTGATTGGGTGAACGGTGAACCTACAGCAATATAGCCTCGACACTCATTTGATCAACTTGATTGACATACAGCCCCCCCTCCCCCAGGGATGGTGGGACCAAGGGCTGTTTGGGTTTGGGTACAACTGCTTACCAAATTGGTTTTACATGGAAGGATGCTTGTACTCCCATAAATTATCACCTTATTGCCCTAAAAAATGAAAAAAAAAACTGGAGAAAGATGCAGGACAGTCATGAAGATGCATGATCGGGATTGGGGTGGGGTGGGTGTGGGACAGGAAGGGGAAATATGCCTGAACTGAATTGGATAATGATGTATGAAATACACAAAGCATCAATAAAAATATAAATAAATAAAAAAATAAAAAAGAGTAGGAAAAGACTTTCTAAAACAGATAACAACTGCACAGGGAATAAGATCAACAGCTGACAAGTGGGACCTCATCAAACTCAAAAGCTTCTGTACAGCAAAAGAAACAATCAAGGAAGTGAAGAGGAAACCCACAGGGTAGGAGGAAACCTTCACCAATGATACATGTGACAGAGTATTAACATACAGAATATATAAACTACTCAAAAAAATAAAGAAGAAAACAAATGACACACTCAAGAGATGGAGTCAAGAGCTGAACAGAGACTTCATCAGTGAGGAACTAAAAATGATGGCAAAACATGTTAAAAAGTGTTCAACATTGTTAATAATTAAGGAAATGCAAATTAAAACCAGTCTAAGGTATTATCTTACTCCAATAAGACTGGCTAAGAGCAAGGAAACAAAAGACACCAAATGCTAGAGAAGATGTGGGGAAAGGGAAACACTCATCCACTACTGGTGGGAATGTAAACTCATACAACCACTGTGGAAAGCAGTGTGGAGAGCCCTTAAAAATCTCAAAATGATCTTACCACTTGACTTAGCCATACCACTCCTGGGTATGTACCCACAAGACTTATCCTACTACAAAGACACATGCACATCTATGTTTATTCCAATTCTCTTCACAATAGCCAAGAGCTGAAACCAACTCAAATGCCCCTCAACAGGCGAGTGAATATCAAAAATGTGGTACATCTACACAATGGAGTTCTATGCAGCAGGAAAGAAAGATGACATAAAACTCTGCAGGTAAACGGATAGAACTTGAAGCCATTATGCTGAGTGAAGTAACACAGTCCCCCCAGCCCCCCCCCAAAAAAAAAAAGATGGGGAATGGTTTTCCTTATTTGTGGACGTTAGCAAGGCAAGCTGAGAAATGCTATTGTTATATTTCTTTCTGTCTGAAAGCAACTGTGATGTTATAATTCAAATCTCTTAATGGGCCTTAGAATAAACTTGCCACCTATTTTCAGGCATGGTAATTAATGTATATATGTGGAAGGTATGTATTTATATTTTAGAGAAATATAAAATTAAAGGGAAAAAGTGAATTCCTAAATATATCTTGGAGTAAACATACAGTTTATTCCCAGAGGCCATAATTCTGGTACATACATGCATTTATACAGGCATATTTTGGAGCAATACAAATGGGAAGGAACAACAACAACTTAAGGACTGGGTCAAAGAACAGATTGATACACTTAAATTCTGCCCAAAACAATAAACCTCTTCAGAGAAAAGCTTTAAAAAGACTGAGAGAAAGATGCAGGAAATGTATGGAGAATGCATGAATTGGGGTGGGGTGGGGAGAAGAAAAAGGGGAATATGTCTAAATTGAACTAAAAAATGATGTATGAAATACACAAAACATTAATAAAAGTATTATATTAGAAAATAAATAAATGAAATACCAGGAACAACTATTAACTGGAAAAAATAAAGCATTAATTTCCTTTTGGACTTGGGAAAAAAAAAGAATGCTAGGAGGTGAGGTATTTATACTCCATTTAACTAGCTGCATTTGGTGAAAATTCTTATTATAGTCTTTGTACATGTTTCATTTATAAGTGTATTTTGGTCACTTCTCTTCCCAAGTTATCATTCTAGAGCTTATTAATGTGTTATCATTTCATCCCAATGAAACTTCAAGGCCACTTAGTAGAGTTTAACCTTTTTAAAAATGCAAATCTCTTTACAGGACTTAGCTTCATCAGATTATTTAGAAGTGCTGAATTTGACATAACAACCCTACAGATAAATATCTTATATAGACAACAGAATGAATTAAAAATTTGCATGTCTAGTCCTTCTACCATGTGGTGTTGGTAGCTGGATCAGTGTATTTACATTTATAGTTTCATCCTTTAATCTAGGAATCAATGTTAGACCTGAGGCAGTCAGTTAACAGCTTGCCAGAATTAACTCTGTGCAGATGGCGACATTGATCCAAATTTCAATTTTCCAAGACCCCTGGAACTGTATGTGCCAAAAGCTGGACAGCCCCAAAGGAGTCAGGACCAGTCTACAGCAGTCCTCTGATCTTTTTGGAATCATACTTACTTTCGCTCCCATCTCAAGATGCTGAGTGTCTTGCCTCTTATGTAGTGAATGCATATTTCATAAGCAAGTACTGTTCTCTCTAGCACATCCTGGATCAAGAAAAGTTATATTTCCAATTATTTCACTCATGGTTTTGCTAACATGAGCCATTCTTTCTCAATAATGTTAGTAATATATATATATATATATATATATATATATGATTATTTCAATATTTTTCTCTCCTATTTCTAAAGTTCTGTTTATTTGTCCCTTGGAATACATAAAATCTCAAGAAAACTGTAATTTCTTCTTTTTATTTTTATTATTTTGAGAAAAAATATGAAAACATCTTACATAGAAACATTTCATTTGTAGATAAAACCTATGCCTTGTAGGGTGTTCCTTAACTTCTCCTCTAATAGTTTCAGACTTTCAGTTTTATATTAATATCTTTGATCCATTTGAAGTTGATTTTTATTCAGGGTGGGAGATAAGGGTCTTAGTTTCAGTTTTCCTATGTGGACACTAAGTTTTCCCAATACTATTTGTTGAAGATTTTGTCTTTTCTCCAGTATGTCAAAATTCAGGTGTGTGTCTGGAGTTGTGTGGACTTAAATCTGGCTCATTTATTTTGTTCTATAGATCTTTCTGTTCTGCTTTTTGTGCCAAAACCATGCTGTTTTTATTAGTTTGGTTCTGTAAGATTCCTTTAGACATGCTATGGTTATCTTGGTTTTTAAAATGTTTCATACCTAAGAGCACCCTTTCACACACGTTTGTGTGTTTCTGATTATTTTTAGAGCAGATTCCATAAGTAAAATTGATGGTTGAAAGGTAAGAAATTTATTTAAGATGTTTGATTAGTGTTGCTCCTTAGATTTACAGTCTTCATCACTTCCTCTAACTTGCAATCTGAGAGACATATATTTTCTTTATCTTTCCCATTTATTTATATTTTGCTCCCAATAATCATGTCATAAATCCTTACAGCTTCCACATCAAGTCTGTAGGCCTTGTCTTTATCCACACAGCTAATTCATTCTGATCTGATTCTTCAATCATTGCAATGACTGATGTAGTTGCCTTCCTTATTTCATTATCACACTGAATGCCCATCCACATCTTTCTCTCAGTTCTCTTACCACATCATTACCCTGCTCAGAATCAGATTTCCTTGAAATTATCTCTAAGAATATTTTGCTTCAATCGGGTCTGCCTCTCTTTTTTCTTTGATTACTCATTAAACATTCATTTCTACATCTACGGTCTGTACTGCCTCAGAGTATTTCTGCTTCACAGAAAACCTGTACCTCTCTGTCAGCCTCTTCATCCAAGAAGCTATTGTGATTTCAGCAAGCCATATACGTCAATCTATTGTATGCATCTGTAGCACTTCAGTCACATCTTGACAATTACCTCTCACTAAATAGACTCTTATTTTTCCCTGATCAGGTTTCAAGTTCTCTGTACCTAGTTCTCTGAAGTTGCCTCAACACCATCTCAGCCCAATACAGGATGCCAAATACATAACATATTTTACTTGAAACATCCAAACAGCCACTTTGTATTATATCTTTCTCTTTTAAAATATCAAGATGTAACCTTATTTAAAGTATTATCTCCAGGTTTCTCTAAGTTAGAAGTAACACTGTACAGAATATAGTTAATAATGACAGCTACTGATAATTCAAATGCCTAAGAATATCATTCATCTTTGGAAATATTTGGCCAGCCATTATTAAAAATAGAAAAGTCACTAAGTTATTTTAATATTCAGAAAATAAGTATACCCATTTTTTTCTATTTATCAGAAAAGAAGAGTATTATGACAATATCATGTAGACTTCAGGAGTACCATTATAGAGTTGTGTAGTCATCTATTTATTTTCATTTTTTATTTTTTAAAATTTATTACTGTTTATGTGTATGAGTGTACTGTCTGCATGAAGGTTGGTACACCCATGTCATGCAATGCTGCAGAGGTCAGAAAAGGGTGTCGGATTCCCCGGGAACTGGAGTTAAAGACAATTCTTAGCCACCATGTAGGTGCTGGGAATCAAACCCAGGTCCTCTGCAAGAGCAGTGGGTGTTCTTAACTGCTGAGCCATCTCTCCAGCCCCTTTCATTTTTTAAAATATTTACGGTTAATTCAATATTCTAGTGTTTCTATATTGAGTGATGCCACTATGAACATTATATAAATTTGTGTGTTTGTTTCCTTGGAACAGCTTCCTAAAATAGAATTGAGAGATGAAACAAAAGTAATTACTTAAGATGTTAGAGTGATATTGCTAATTTGATTGGGTTACAGCTTTCTTGTCATCTTATTATGCATTCTCTTTTAATTTTGTTCATTTTATGAATAATGTTGGATAAAAGTGGCTTCTGCTCCCTGAGATCCAGAAGTTGGCAGTAAGATCAGTCCAAAAGTTGATGCAAATTTGGAAATTCCTGAAAGACTATGATGACAGGTGGTCAGTCTCTGTTTCAGCAATAAGTTTCTGCTTCAGGCCCTGATAGCCATATACTATAATAAAAGTATTTTCTATTTTCTGTTGGAACAGAATATGGGCCCTTGTTTTACTACTTTAAAATTGTGTGAACTTCTTGGATCCTGAAGTGGCTTCCCATAGCTCACTTACAAGATCATGGTTGTCGACCAGGAGCTATACTATTACATTTTAATGAAATGAGTCTACATCATACTTGTTTTCTTTCATTTTTCTACAACTCAATATGAAATTTGGATGTTTTATCAGAATCATTACATGCTATGTACACAACTACTTCTTTGTTCTTGAAGAAAATAAAATAGCGNATGAATAATGTTGGATAAAAGTGGCTTCTGCTCCCTGAGATCCAGAAGTTGGCAGTAAGATCAGTCCAAAAGTTGATGCAAATTTGGAAATTCCTGAAAGACTATGATGACAGGTGGTCAGTCTCTGTTTCAGCAATAAGTTTCTGCTTCAGGCCCTGATAGCCATATACTATAATAAAAGTATTTTCTATTTTCTGTTGGAACAGAATATGGGCCCTTGTTTTACTACTTTAAAATTGTGTGAACTTCTTGGATCCTGAAGTGGCTTCCCATAGCTCACTTACAAGATCATGGTTGTCGACCAGGAGCTATACTATTACATTTTAATGAAATGAGTCTACATCATACTTGTTTTCTTTCATTTTTCTACAACTCAATATGAAATTTGGATGTTTTATCAGAATCATTACATGCTATGTACACAACTACTTCTTTGTTCTTGAAGAAAATAAAATAGCGATTTGGAATAACATCTTCATTAAAAATGATGATTTGCTTTAGTTCTTGGACTTCTTAGATTTTAGAAGTTGCAGAGAGTAAGTTTAATTTCCTTGCTCAGATAATAACTTTATTGGATCAACTATTTCTGAAAATAAAATTACTTTCAAATACTTCCTTTCAGTTTATTCTAGTTGGATTATAAGAGAAACATCACAATTTTTCTTATTTTGTGAAAGAGTCACATCTAAAGCATTCTGAAATGTTACCTCTTGAAAGCTTCAAATGAATATATCCTTCCTTCATCTGCATAGATATCAGAAGACAGGAGCCAAGGGAAACAACTCAGCATGAACAAGAAATCTGAAGATGAGTTGCACCTCAATATAAAATAAAGAATTTTGTGCCTTCCATGCAGTTTTACACTTTTGGCAACAATCTCGTTGAAAGTGGATTCTATTTCTTCTAGTTTGCATCTGACAAAATTATATAGGTTATGTGTTTTAATAAATTTCAGTTTTAAAAAAGCTGAAATTATATAATAACTCACCTTCACTCTTCCTATGTTTCTATCTTGCTATATTGCTATCCTTCGAGGGCCTGTCCAGAAAGCATCGATCCTAATGGGTGTTCCTGTCCTCCATGCTTCCCTTACACCCTGCCTAACTTGGCTTCCATTCTGAAATGGTCAAAGGAGAGGTGGAATGCAAATCCCAGTGTTGAAAAAAACTGCCTTACTCTATACATCCCTCAGAGAGTGGTTACTATAATCTAGATTTCTATGGAAATGGAGAATTTGAGTGAACCTGACTCTCGCTTGGAAGTCTAATATAGTTAGATGTGTGGAGAGGCTAATAAAGGCAATAATTTTCATCTCTAGAATCATGAGGATCGCCTGGAGAGGTTTAGCAACTACTGATAATTTATTTTATCTTGTTGAGGTAGGTGGAGGTCTCTATATGGTTTTAAGCATCCAGAATTCCACCATAGTGGTAGCTCTTATTTTCAAACAATACATGAAAAACTATGCTGGAGAATAATGGCATACACAATCCATTAAGGGAAAGGCTCCAACAAAAAAGAGCTGAGAGGAGAACAAGAGTTTGTATGCTGGTGAAGTATGGAGAATATTTCAACTATATTAGAGAAGCCACATTCTTATTAGTAAGCCAAGGAAAAGACTTGGCTAATATGAATCATGTCAAGAAAGGTGACATGTAAAATGAACTCATAGTGATTCCTAAAGGTTAAGCATCTAATCTATCTTTCTTCATTTGATGAGGATGAATATGTGGATGGATGGATGGATGGATGCTGTGGACTGGCATGGATGGATCGCATGGACTGATATGTATTTTAGCGTATATATAGATAGATAGATGAAAGATTATAGATAGATGGCATAGCATAGATAGATAAAAAATCATTTATAGGATGGGAAACTCAGGGATGCGATATATATATATATATATATACTATATATATATATAGCAGAGAGAGAGAGAGAGAGAGAGAGGAATTGATTGATGGATAGATTAATAGAAGGACAACAGCTATACAGACAGACAGCTATACAGACAAGCAGTCCTCTACATAATCCTCACCCTAGTTTGAATGATTACTATATGCTAGTGGATAAGATTGACATATTGGAATCTCCAATTTAATGAGTTTGAGGACATACAGGCTTAAGATTCTCCAATTACTTCATAATGGTTATCTACTAAAATGATGCCATTTGATTTAATGAAAATAAACTTCAAAATTTACTTTATAGTATAGAATATCATAAGCATATAGTACTCTCCTAGAACATATTCTCAAGAAGATGCCATGCAGCTGACCAAGCCTTAATTTAAATCAGAAGTACTCCAGAAAGGGAAGCATAGAATAATTAACCAGGAAAACCAATAACAATAATAATAACAATAATAATCATAATAATAATAATAACTGGAAGATGAAGACAACTGATGGAAGCATTGTAGATTTAGTCTGTTGGCTATGATGTTGTATTGGTTGTTTTTTTTTTTCTTTGCTTTGTAAAAATCTTACAAGCAGCAACTTAAAGTAGAAAGGCTTACTTTAGCTCACAGTTTAAGGGAATGCAGTCCATCATCAAGAGAAAGTTACAGTGGAATGAGTGGAACAGTCGAAAGCATAGAGTCTGCAGGTAGAGTCAGAAATAACACCTCAAGGCTTGCTTTGTGTCAACAGCTCCAGGACAAAGCCACATGCTCAATGTCCCACAACCTTCCCACTCACTACAACCAGCAGGGGAAGAAGTGCCCAATATGTTTCAACCACAGTAGGTACATGAAGAGAAATAAAGTCAGATCCTACTGGTCTTGAGTTCAGCTTCAAGTACTGTGACAGCCAAGTACAAAGCAGAGGAGGTCTTTGCTCAGGGCTTTCTCTCTATCATTTTCTTCTGTGCTCTGACCTTTCCCTCTTTCATATGTGATTTTCATCCTCTAATTCACCTCAGAATTGCCTCATCTACAGTATGATTACTTGAAGTTTGTTCAGCTTCTTTAAATCATTCGCCGACAGTTTCAGATTAGCATTTCTATTTCTGGAGTTCAGGGGGAGTACTTTCAGATTCCCCCCATTGTTCATCAGAACTGTCTCTATCTTATAACATTTCTAATCAAATTTCTGTCTTAAAATACCTGTCATATCCCTGAGACATTGGAACTTTCCTATGTTCAGAGAAAAGTTTTTAAGGTATTTATTTTTTTATTTATAACATAAAACTATAATTTGAGAGAATAACTTGACCTATCTTTGTAGATTTATTCATTTCACTATAGTCATAAAATCAAATTTGCATTGTTTATTCTTTTATATAACATTTTTGACAAGGTTGAATTTTATTAATCACAGTTATCAAATAACTGTCTGGGAGGTTTCAGAACTCAGACAGACATTTCTAAGTTTTTGAATTATTGTATTTGCATTAACTTGACTGGTATTAGCACCTTTTCTAGTCATGATTTATTATATTCATGCCTGTCAGATTTACCAGGAATATCCTTCCAGAAGGGAAATTAACAGGGAATCCATTGACCTGGACTGAGATCCACAGCTGCCAATGGAACCTACTACACTCCCTCCTCACATAAGATCTATTTCTCTAATTCTTCTGAAGGAAGATTCTCTCTATCCTTGATCCACTTAGGCCCTATCCAAAGGCCTGGACTGTTGTCAAAATTCAATTTTGTTTTCCATTCTACTGATTTTTTAAATACTCTGCCTTCTTTGTAGCAGTGGAGCTCTGTTATGCTGGTCATGTGTCTGGACCAGACTTCCTACTAACCCACTTCTGTTAAGAAGTTCAGCCACTTCTGAAGAACAGCAAAGACTGAAGACAGAAACCGAAACCATCATTTGGTTTTTCATCATCTAATAAGCAGAACTGTGTTAATCATACAATTTCAGAAAATCATGGACAATTATTCACTTGTTCTTTGGTGTGTGTGTGTGTGTGTGTGTGTGTGTGTGTGTGTGCTTGTTTTCCTCATACTATAATTCATATAATCTCTGTCTGTTCAACAATGTGAGTTTTATCCATCTCCTAGGACTGCCTGTAAGTTTATTTGACTGTCTTATTAGGTATTTTATTTTCAGTGTTTAAAATAGCATCCCAAACATAGAAGTAGTGACTACATGGTCATTAAATATAAAGTAACACTTTCACCTACTAAATGTGTTCATGACATGCTCTGTGCTTTGCTTATCATCATTCTTGATCTTACTGAGAGTTTCAGTGTGAACCCAGATATCACACATGGTTCTTATGCTTCTACCTCTAGCGCAGTACCCATTGTAACCTTGTACTTATTTTTATTTCAAGTGAGTATATAATTATAAAATCAGGAATCAGTTTTAGATAACATTGATTTATAAATGATACCAATATTCAACCCAAACAGAAATCCATGAGTAGTACTCATGTTCCAATCCTGTATGCTCATGAAGGGCCCTTTGCAGAAATAAAGGCCACACTAGGCATCTGCTCTATCCTTGCCCTGATTAGTTACTGAAGCTTTGTAGCCAGTGTAGCCAGTTCTCTCACTGCAGTCCTAAGCAATCCTGTCACTTGCTAACCTGATTTTGGTATCCAGAAGAAATTGACATGTTTTGTATTGATTAATTTCCTCATCACTATGTTCAACTATCTAACAAGAAGCAACTTGAGAATATTTGCTTGGGCTCACAGTGAGACTGGTTCTATCCAACATGAATGGTAGAAGGAGTACAAGGCAGATTGTCACATTGCTTCTGCAGTCAGGAAGTAGAAACCATGGGGATGCTGTTTCTTACATTGTTTTCTCTCTTTTGTCTTTTTACTCAATCCATTGGATGGAGTTCCCTATGATCACATTGAGGAAAGATCCTCAGTTAATCTTTGAAAACACCCTCACAGATATATTTAAAACTGTGGCTCGCTAATGAACTACGCTTTCCTTAAGCCAATCAACTCGGCAATTATAATTAGCTTTTACATTTACTAAACTTCAACCCTTCTCCTCAACTTCCCATTTATGTATAAAATATATAATGTCAGATATTCATCTTGATTCCTGTTTATGCTGTGCTTACTCGGTTGGAATCACAGGATTTCACAAAGTCATTTGGCTTGATTCAAACCTTGAAAAGCCATTTAGTTGCTAGAACTCTCCAGAAGCAAAACATTTTTCTCACAACAGCTTGAGTCCAAACAATATACACAGTCATAAACACCTGCCCACGCTGTCTCTGCCTGCATTGCTTATCATTCACTCAAGCATAACTCCTGTCAACACATGAGCAAAGGACAAAGTCAAGATGGACAGATCTTCAGCTCTGTGGTTTGGATTCCAACCTAGAAGCAAAAGTGAGTGCTGACTATTATATCACCCACAATCAAGTATGTTCTCTTGTAGAGATGCCACAGTGTTCTGGTAAACTATGAAGCTCTTAAATTATGAAATCCTCCTTAATAAAAAAAAAAAAAAGCTATCATTGGCTTTATGTGTATGTTCTTGCCTTTTTTTTTTTTTTGGTCTTTTCGAGACAGGGTCTCCCTGTAGCCCCAGCTGTCCTGGAACTCTCTTTGCTGGCCTTGAACTCACAAAGATCCGCCTGCCTCTGCCTCCCAAGTGTTAGGATTAAAGGCATGCGCCACCATGCCCGGCATGTTCTTGCCTTTTTAACTATTGTACGTATATTGGATGTTGATAGACTATTCAGAGACTCTAATTCTAACACTTTTCTAAATCTTTGTCTTGAGTTATGAAAATACATTTTTTCAAACATGAGGCATTACATAAGACTATATTTTTTTAAGTCTAGCTTGTAGGTTCCTAAATATCACCATTATTTTTGTCATTGTGATAGAGCTAAGTCCTACCTAGGCTCCATAGCCCATTGGGGAAAGATACTGAAGCCTTTTCTAAATATAACACTGTGAGTGCCTCTCACTTGGGTATTTTTCCAGATGTTACAATCACTGCTTCTACAGCTAACAACATACTTCACCAATGCATAGGTTCAAAGAACAGGAAAAATTCTGAGAACAAATTTTATTTTTATTGTATTTATCTAATTTTCTGAACTTTCTACATAGGCAAACTAACTTAAGCAAAATCACCTCTAGATTGTACCCACAAGCTCTGAGGAAGCCAATAAGTATAGTGGGCCATAGCTCTAAGAGGAAATACAGGTTCAGCTGACTCTAGGAAGAAGGGTTCATAAGACCCACTTACATGAATCAAATGGAAAGAAAGGGAAAGTTAAATTTATAGATAATCACATCATTTCTATATTTGAGGGTATCCTAGACATCTAAATCTCCTCCACAGACCCTGAGTTAGTTAAAGTGAAGCAAACCATGGGTCAATAATCAGCCTGTGTCAAGACTTTAGTGAGTACTAACATTTTTGTATTTGTTCCATACTTTAACTTTAAGGATACATAAAATTTATAAAATATGTTAACAGTTATCTAAGAATATTAGATAGATAGAATATTAGTCCAGAAAATATACTTATCTTATACCTTCTTAAGCAAACATGGTTCAAGTACTGATATGATCCTATCAAATACGAATCTTCCTTTTGAACAAGGGAGTCAACTAGAATATATACCCATAAAAATAAAGAAAAATTAATCTGGTAACAAATAATGAGGAAAATCAATAAATCACTTATAAACATAATATTAACCTGTGATGAAAAATTACACTTGGTTTTGTCTAGTTTGTAAGTTCCTATCTTTGAAACACCTACTGAAGCATTACCATTCATGAAGAGTTTACACATTTGAATCCAAATCTATGAAAAGGGATGTATTCCCATTTTCTTTTTAACTGATAAATAATATCCTATATGAAACTTAATTAAAATAAAAATGTTCTGATAAATCAATGAGTCATATAAATTTCTCTGTAGGTAAGATTGTAATTACATACATCAGAAAAAAAACCCTCATGTTTTGGGAACACTATATGGTAAAGTTTTGAGTATAATAAATGCATTAATTTATTTCATCTCCAAAAATTTACTATTCAGAGGTTAGTATCATTGTTTTCAGATTGTATAAACTGAAAACTCAAAGAACTGCAATAAATTAATTATATCAAAAATATTATTGTTCATAATTAATCCAGTATGTATTTTCTTAACTCTTACAATGTACAGTAGAAACTGATCCTCTCTTAAATACTTAGTTTTCTGTTTTGTGTTTGAAACATAAAAGGGAATTATTTTCTATTTTATAAACAAAGGATTTGGCCTTTAAATCTGTCTTTACATTATTTTTTCTTTAAGACACAATAGCAAAGTTTGCACACAACTCCACATTAAGAGTTTTCAGCAATCATTCCTGTAGGCTGACCAGAGCCCTGAAATATATTTCATTGCTTATTGACTCTCTCCTTTTTACACAGAGAAGACAAATAATGAACAAGCCAAATTCAAAGCCAGGTTTCTCAGATTTCAACAAATTTTGAGATAACATCATAATGTATTTATTTCTGGAACTTACATAAGAGCTGATTGGCTCAAATATGTCAGGTCTTATTCAAATTGATACTTTTTCCAGTCTCTCCAAAAGATTTTTAAAATATAATGACAATCGTCTTGAAGAAATTTTATTGATTTGATTCTGACCTTTAAAATTGTCATCACTGCATACTTCATTTCCAAAATAAAGAAAACGTTTAAGAGTATTTATGAACTTTTATACATTTCATACATTTCTTAAATTTAGACCCCCTCTCCTATCCATGCCCCCCCCCAAGCTCTCAACCATTCAGCCATACATGGTAAATCCTATCCAACCAAGCATTTGTACTCAGATGTCCTTCAGTTCACCACTGGAGTAAAGTCAGCCCATACAGAGATCTAAGTAAGGCACACAGTCCCTCACTCAGTAGCAATCTGTCTTCAACAGTTCTAGGGTAGGTCCAACCCACTGTCCGTTTTGCTCTCTCCATTCTGGGCCCCTGTCTGATTGAGTTGGCTGGGCCTTGTGCTCTATGCCACAAGTTCCTATCAGTATACAAGCTTCCATTGGTCTGAAAGCCTCTGTTTCTCTGTGTTCATGGATCAATCCTGGCACTTACAATCTTTTCACCCCCTCTTCAGCAATAGTCCTTGAGTCATGATTATCAGTAAGTGACAAAAAGATAAATTAAACAATAAAAGATATAAGATCTAACCATGTTTCTTTTTTTATTGCTGTGATAAAATACTCAACAAAAGCATCTTAAAGAACAAAATGTTTATTCTGGCTCACAATTCAGTTTAGAGCACAGGGACAGGAGGAAGTCGCAGCAGCAGGAGCTGAGTGAGCTGGTTAAGAAGGAGAGAGCAAGGACAGCATGTTTGCTGATCAGGACCTGTTCTTATAAATCCAAGATCCCATCTGAGGCTTTGTGTGGGCTGGCTCCGGATGAGTCTTGTGGGTATATACCCAAGAGTGGTATGGCTGGGTCAGATGGTAAGCTCATCTTGAGTCTCTTCAGAGTTCTCCATACTGCTTTCCATAGTGGTTGTGAGTTTACATTCCCATCAGCAGTGGATGAGTGTTCCCCTTTCCCCACAACCTCTAAAGCATTTGGTATCATTTGTTTTCTTGATCCTAGCCAGTCTTTTTGGAGGGAGATGATATCTTAAAGTTGTTTTAATTTATGTTTCCTTAATTATTAACAATGTTGAACATTTTTAAGATGTTTCTTAGCCACCTTTATTTCCTCATTTATGAAGTCTCTGTTCAGCTCTTTACTCCATCTTTTGATTGATTCATTTGTTTTCTTACTTCTTTGGTTTTTCAGTAGTTTATATATTCTGGAAGTCAATGTTCTGTCAGATGTATCAGTGGTGAAGGTTTCCTCCCACTCTGTGGGTTTTCTCTTCACTTCACTGATTGTTTCTTTTGCTGTACAGAAGTTTTTGAGTTAATGAGGTCCCACTTTTCAATTGTCAACCTCACTTCTCGTGCAAGAGCTGTCTGATTTAGGAAGTCTTCTCTTATGCCTATGTCTTGTAGGTTGATGCCAACCTTTTCTACTTCTATTATCTTCACAGTTTTGGGCTTCACATTGAGGTTTTTTATCTATTTGGAGTTGATTTTTGTACAGGGTGAGAGATAGAGGTTTACAAGAAACCCACAGCCAACATCATCCTAAATGGAGAAAAGTTAGAGGCATTCCCCTTAAAGGCAAGAACACAGAAAGGCTGCCCACTATCACCACTCATCTTCAATATAGTGCTTGAAACGCTTGCTAGGGCAATAAGAAAAGAAAGAGAAATTAAAGGACTACTAGTGGAAAAGAGGAAGTCAAGCTATCCCTTCTTGCAGATGATATCACAGTTTACCTAAGGGATGCTAAAAACTCCACCAGAAAACTCTGAGAAATGATCAAGACTTTCAGTAAAGTGTCAGGATACAAAATTAACTTAGGAAAATCAGTAGACTTTCTTTACACCAACAATAAGCAACTGAAGAAGGAATATAAAGAGACCTCCCCACTCACTATAGCATCAAAAACAATAAAATGCCTGGGAACAAACCTAGCTAAAGACACCAAAGTTCTCTACAACAAAATTTTAAACCCCTGAAGGAGACAGTAGAAGACATCAGAAGATGGAAAGATCTCCCATTCTCATGGACTGGAAAAATTAATATAGTAAAAATGTCCATTCTACCCAAATTAATATACAGATTCAATTCAATCCTAATTAAAATCTCCAAAAGTTTCTTCACAGACTTGGAAAAAAAAATCCTTAAATTCATATGGAAAAACAAAAGACCCTGAATAGCCAAAGAAACCCTGAGTGAAAAGAGAAATACAGGGGGGATCACTATACCAGACTTCAAACTATATTACAAGGCTGTAGTCATAAAAACAGCCTGGTACTGGCACAAAATCAGACCTGTAGACCAATGGGACAAAATTGAGGATCCAAACTTGACGACACACAATTTCAGCTGCCACCTCATATTTGACAAAGAGGCCAAGAAGACTCATTGGAGGAATGACAGCATCTTCAGCAAATGGTGTTGGCAAAACTGGATCACCACTTGTAGAAGAATCCTAAGTTTTATATGGAGCTACAAGGAAAAGTATGTTCAGCAAGTGTCATGGGGCACAATAATGTCTGATTTCAAAAAATATTTCAGGGGATTAGCAAGATGGCCCAGCAGATAAAATTTTTTGCTACCAGTCCTGATGACCTGAGTTGGACTCCCAGGACCCATGTGGAGGAAGGAGAAAACTGACTCCCTCAGATTGTCTTCTGACCTTCATATGTGTTCTGTGTCCCATGTGCCCCTCCACACACAGAGAAATACATAGAATAATTTTTTTTCTTTTATTGATGACTTTGTGTATTCATACATCATTTTCCAATTCAGTTCAGGCATATTCCTCCCCCCCACCCACCCCTACCATCACAGATCGTGCATTCTGCCATAAGTTTTCTGCATCTTTCTCTGCTTTTTTGTTTTGTTTTTTGTTTTCATTTTTTTTAACAATAGGTGATAATTTGTGAGTAAAAGCATCCTTCATGAAACCAATTTGCGAGCAGTTGGCCCAAACCCACACAGCTCATGGGTCCCCCACATCCAGCAGGGGAGGCTTTATGTTCAATCAAGTTGAACAAAAGAGTGTCCAGTCTAATTATTGTAGTTTCACCATTAACCCAATCGAAGCCCTTACATTCTATCACGGCCCCTCTTCCACAGACTGTTCCCTAGGCTTAGAAAAAGGGCACAGGTGGATGAGAAGAAAAACATTACTTTCTCTGCTGAGTCGTGCGCTGATGTTCTTGTCTCATATCAGTTCTGGCTGTTTTTCTTTCATGGGCTGCCAGCTTGTCCAGGCTTAACCTTTCTATCCTACTAATGAAGCACATGCAATTAAGATATTATAGTATTTAAACAGTATAATATATAGCCTTTCGATACTACTAATGAAGCACAACACAGATAGATATAGGGTATTTAAACAGTACTAATTGTTTTATGGTAGGTTACTTGGTATAGACACAGATGTTTGGAATGGTATGTTCAATTCATGATCTACATTTTCTTCTGTCAAGTATGGCAGGGTCTTTGGTGTGTTTATAACATCTCCTAACCATTAGAGGATGTAAGCTTGAGCATCAGCCGTGGGTTATTTCTCCAAGGAGAGAGTAATAGCCAATTAGATTTGGGGATATACAGACATTGGCTGCCACTGCTGCCAGTAATTTCCAGGCAGATGAGGTGTAGCTGTGCTGACGGAGGAGTATTTGCTTGACTCAAGGAGACCTATATTTGCTTTATTGGTTTAGTGGTCTTTGGTAACACTCTCTGGCATCCCAGAGACCATCTGTATACTTGCAAAGTGCGGTCTCCATACATCTTTTCCATGTTTGTATCAGGTCTTCAACCATCAGGGCCTTATCGTCTCTTCCTGCAGATATCCCAGTTTAGAGGCAAGGAGCCTTTACCATTTGTGGGGGCTTGGATCCCCTGGCCAACATCTCCTTGGTAGAATAATCCTAGTGTGATGTCAGAAGCTCCGTATGTTGATATTTTTTGCTTAAGTGCATAGCTTAAGGAGACTTTAGATTATATTATGTTCTGAATAGAAAATAATCCTTTTCACAGTTTCTATGTCCATTAGTCAATTAAAGAAGGCAGTTTTACTGATTTTACAAGAGAACACTTCTATAACAGCTGGTTCCAATCTACAGCTGGAGAATGACCTCATCATCCTCTTATTTCTCTTTATTCTATGGGGGGGAGTTAAGAAAGTCTCTTGTATTAAAACCTTTGCAGCACCTAGAAGGTAAGCTTTGTTAGGAATCATTAAAAATAGTTGTTACTAGTAGGATCCACAGAGGGGCCTGATGTCTGCAGCAATCTGAGGCATTTCTTCCCTTCAATGCGCAGGGGAGTCAATCCTTCTGCTGGCACTTTCTGGTACATCCTATTCACTGCAAAGCTGCATTTTCTTTCTCAGTTGGTGATTAAGTTGGTGATACTCTGGCCTGTTGGAACATACAAATCCTTTCCCATAGTTAGTTTTAAGATTTGGGTTGCAAGGTTTTTTGACAAAAAGTTTTCATATCTATCTATATCCCCCTTTTTTATTTAAGGTGAGATTGAAAAATAAACCTACACATCTACAACAGATTTTTGGTGAAGGTGCTAAGAATATGCATTAGAAAAATGATGTCATGAGCTGGGAATGGTGGCACATGCCTTTAATCCTAACACTTGAGAGGCAGAGGCAGGTGGATCTTTGTGAGTTCAAGGTCAGCCTGGTCTACAGAGTAAGTTCCCAGGACACCTGGGGCTACAGGGAGACCCTGTCTCAAAAAGACCAAAAAAAAAAAAAAAAAAGAAAGAAAGAAAGAAAATGATGTCATGTCACTGAACTGAGTATGTACAGGCAGAAGAATTGATGGAACTATTTCCATTCTTTTGCCTGTACATATTTCTCCCATTTCTCCCAATTGAAAAAATCATCTCCAAATTAAATACAAGTCTTGAAAATATGAAACTAGATTAGTTTTATGATCTGTCCACCAAGAATGGTTTTGGAATAAAGTCTATTTTACATCTCTGTTTCCATAATTCAGACAAAGTCTTCTCATCTGACAGAAATTTATTCTCATTCGTATTTGAATTCCCACTGTTCATACGGATTCATAGTTCATTCTCACCATTCTCAGGATCTTTCAGATACTAAATGAACCTCCAGTTCTATTCCAAGGGAAAGTTTAGACAGTTTTCATATTTCATTTCCAATAGCATTTGATCTTGACCTAGAACCATTTGCCCTTCCAATCATGACATTAGATATTTTCTGTATATTTACTGCAGCAGTACATAATCCTTGCTGCAACTCCCTGAACATCTGTGATTGCTCTTCATGGCCTTTAAGTACAATACACTTAAGGCCAAGATAAGCAAAGTAAAGGGATGAGAGCATCCTCAAAGGTGAGGGCAGGGTGTCTGGCCAAGTACTGTAACCATTAGCTGAACAAAATTGGAATTAGCAAATTAGCAAATGAACTGGATCTTATTTAGATTTTCCTTTTATCAGAGAGTCATTAATTTACCTCTAGCATTCAAAACCATTTAACCAATGTGAGAAGCATGCAGGTTCAAATTTAGGACCTAATTTATCAGAAGATTTAAAGAAAGTATTCAGTTTTAGAAAACCACACAAAGGAATAACAAAACTTTTCATCAGGAAAAGCTTTCACGTTTATTTTAGGAAATAGGTATTGTGGCTCTGTCTCAGAAATATAGAACAAAAATCAAAGCCTGTGCATAATGAAGCTTAAGATAAACCAATTTTAATAACTATATTAAGGTTGTAAATAATACATAGCTCACAGTTTATAAAGTATATAGTATTATGATTGTATTATATTATGTTGTCTAAAGGACTGTTTTATTATTTAGCTAAAAGTGTCATTTAAAAGATTTATTAATTATGGCAGCTTGACAATGTACAGGAGATTACATGGAGAAAGTTTAATAACTAGGAAGAAGTTAATGAAGGGATCAAACCTATTCAAAAATTTAAACTTCTGTCTCTAAGGGTGCTTGGAGTAAATAAATTGATGCCAAGAATTAAAATATTTTTTTGAAGTTCCTTGAGTCTTACTAAAGGCTCAAGGTCATAATCTATAAAACTTTGAGGCCAAATTAAACTTATGCAGCTGGATGCATTTTTACTTCACTTGACTTTCCAATATACCCCAACCCATGATGGCTTTGCCTATTTAGGATATTTGAAATGTGAACAAATTTCCATAATATATCATAAGGTCTTCTTAGGAAAAGTAATGTGATAGAACCAATGTGGCAGCTCCCAGGGCAGCAGGCATGTTGTGAGCACTTAAGGGAAGTCAGGGAAGGGGACTTAGGGACCCCATGAGCATTTGAAGCACCAGAAGTAGTCTGAGGCTATTTGAACTCTTGGTGACTGTAGTTCAGTGCTACAGACATGGCCTGAGGGCATCAAGAGACAGCAGAGACAACCCTATCATGGGCCAGGTCTTCCTCCCACTGGACCCAGATACAGACCTGGGCGGCTGGCCATGGAGAGCCTGTGGGCAGACCAGGGGTAGTAAGTGGTGGTTCTGTCAGTGCATCTCTCTGAGTGGGTAACTGGGGTATGCCTCACTTTAGCAAGGGGGATTCCAGCTGCATAGCAGCAGAGATGGTGTAATCTTCCCACCCACAATGCCAAGAGCCTGGGGCACTCATTGTGTAAGTTCCACAGGCTTGAGGAGTACTGGCCAGCTTGGGTGTTGCATAGCTCTGGCCACTGGCAGAGCTATTTACTGGTTGGGTGAGGGGTCTTTCCAGTGCTAGGCTAGAGGTGAGAGCTTGGGGCCTAAAGTATACACCCTTGTATGCCAAATAAGACAGTGAAAACACCTGAATAATATAAGCAAAGTCAGTCAACAAAGAAACATCTGAGCTTCACACTAGAATTACAACCAACAAAAGAAATTCAAATGCCAAAAGCACACTGAAAAAAAATATAATATGAAAAACCCAAATGATAAGCCTCTGCCAAATACTACTAGCTGTATTGAAGAATCCTATAGTGAGGACTCCCTAGATGTAATTCCAGATATAGATCTTATAACCCACCATTTTTTTTCAGACTCTGTAATTACTGTATATGGTTGAAAGGTATGTATTCACATTTTAGACTAATATAAAATTGAAGGAGGAAAGTGTGAATTCCTAAACATCAGAAAAACTGAGGGAAAGATGCGGGACATTTATGCCAGAATGCATGATCTGGGGTGGGGTGGGGCAAGAGAAAGGGGAATATGTCTAAATTAAACTGAAAAATGATGTCTGAAATACACAAAATATCAATATAAGTATTTTTAAAAGAAATCACAATGAAAAACAGTGAGAGTATTTAATCTTAACAAAAAGTGGGATTGTAAAACAGGCCAAAATTTATCTACAAACATTTACTTATAAAGAAAATCCCCAGCCTGTTTTGTGGCTCTGCCCTCAGCCCTTGGGAGGCAGAGGCAAGTGTATGGCTGTGAGATACAGGCCAGCCTAGGATGGTCTACACAGGGGGATCCAGGACAGTTGAAGTCATAGAGTGAGACTCTACATCAAAGAACCAAAACACAATTCCCCAAAAATAAAACTTCAAAATTATGCTTTTATCTGTTATGATTCATGTTTAACTCCAATTTGTTTTAGGCAATAAGAATCTACAATCAAGAAGGCAGAACATAGAAAAAAAAGTATTACAAGCATGATCAAAGAACTAAAGATTGAAAGAATCTAAATAACACGTGAAAAAACTAAAAGATAGTAATGAGATAGAAGAAGATAATGATAAAGTGGAATGAAATCACAAAAGTTGTAGAAACATTGAGGAAAATTCAAGCTGAAATGTAAAAAAGAAGTTCAACACTACACAAACAACTTGGAAAAGATGGGAGAAAGTCTCAAAAACAGAAGGGATGAAGTATGGAAAAACTGGATCAATCAAGAAAAATTATGAAAAATTTAAGAAAACACAAGAATGCAATAACCAGGAACTGTGGGACACTATGAAAAGATCAAACTTACACATCATAGGTGTAGAAGAGGAAGAAGATTCACAGAATAATATTACTCAGATATTCAACAGAATTGTAGAGGAAAATTTTCCTAAATTAAAGAGATACATATACAAATATAAGAAGCATATAGAACACCAAGTAGAATCAGAAAAGAAATACCCCACACCATATCATGGTAAAAAAACTAGATGTTCAAAACAAAGAGAGGATACTGAGGGCAGCAAAAGAAAAACGAGTTACTTATAAGGGAAAACTTGCCAGAATTAGAGCTAATTTTTCCTTGTAAACAATGAAAGCCAGAAGAGCTTGGTCTACAGTATTTCCAGGTCTAAATGACTATAGATGTCAACCCAGAACACTATATCCAGAAAAAATGTCTGTTTTAATTGAAGGAGAAAGGAAAATGCTCCATGAAATAAGTATGGTGAAATAATTCTTATCCAAAAACTCATCCCTGCAAAGAATATTTGAAGCAATACAAGGATGGGAGGGTAGGAATGACTATAACCAACCAGCACCAGAAAATAAGTGATACTACTACTATAGAAATAAAAACCTTGGGCAAAAGTACACCAGAAACCAAAATGATCAGAAGTAATATAAACATCTCAGTAATAACTTTAAATGTCAATGGACTGAATTCTCCAATTAAGAGATATAGACTAGTAAAATGGATTAAGAAAAAAATATTTTTGTTATCTGAAAGAAACTCATCTCACATTTAAAGAGAGGCATTATCTCAAGATGAAAAGATTGAAACAAAATTACAACCAAATGGCACTAAGAAATAAGTAGGAGTCACTATTCTAATATTAGATAAAATAGACTTCAAACTAAAACAAATTTGAAGAGTTGAAGAGGGTAATTTCATTCTAATCAAAAAAACAATCAACCAAGAAAATATTAAAATCATTAATTTGTACACATCAAACTCAGACACACTTAACTTCATAAACAAAATTTTACAGGACTTTAAGGCACAGATTAACTCTAGCACATTAACAGTAGAGGACTTCAATACCCCACTCTCCATGAGACAGGTCAACTGGACAAAGAATAAACAGAGAGACCTCTAAACTAAACAACATGATACACCAAATGGACCTAATAGACATCTACTGAGTATTCCATCCACATACCAAATAATATACTTTCTATTTAGCACCTCATGGAACCTTCTCAAAAATCAACAACTGCAAATGCTGGAGAGGTTGTGGGGAAAGGGAAACACTCAACAACTGCTGGTGGGAATGTAAACAACCACTGTGGAAAGCAGTGTGGAGAACCTTTAAAAGACTCAAAATGAGCCTACCACCTGACACAGCCATACCACTCCTGGGTATATACCCACAAGACTCATCCTACTGCAAAGATGCATGCACATCTATGTTTACTGCAGCCCTCTTCACAATAACCAAGAGCTGCAACCAACCCAAATGTCCCCCAACAGACAAATGGATAACAGAAATATGGTATATCTACACAATGATGTTTTATGCAGCTGTAAAGAAAGAGGACATCATGAACTTTTCAGGTAAATGGATGAAACGTGAAGCCATAATGTTAAGAGAAGTTACGCAGTCCCTCCCCCCCAAAAAACAAAACAGGAAATGGTTTTGCTCGTTTGTGGATGCTAGTACCAAATCCCCTAATTGAAAGGCAAGCTGAGCAGCGTTATTGTTATATTTCTTTCTATCTGATAGCAACTATGAAGTTATGATGTGAATCCCTTATTGAGCCCTAGAATTAACTTACCACTTACTTTCAGACATGGTAATTAGTGTATATGGGCAGAAGGTATATATTCATATTTTAGAGTAAAATAAAATTAAAGAGAAAAATGTGAGCTCCTAAACATATATCGGAGTTAACATATAGTTTATTCCTGGAGTACATAATTCTGGTACATATATGATGTTTATATAGGCATATTTTGGAGCAATACAATAGGGAGGGAACTACAACAACATAAGGACTGGATCAAAGAACAGATTGACATAGTTAAATTCTGCCAGAAAAAAATAAACCCAGAGAAAAACGTTTAAAAGACTGAGAGAAAGATGCAAGACATGTATGGCAGAATGCATGATCTGTGGTGGGGTGGGGGAAGGGAAAGGGTAATATGTCTAAACTGAACTGAAAAATGATGTCAGAGATACACAAAACATCAATAAAAGTATTATAAAAACTGAATGTTTGCTACATAAAAGATCAATACATTAATTTATCATCATTTTATGCCAAGTTTTATTAATGTAAAATAATGATTTCTTAAAAGTATCCGTTAATACTATAATACAATTCTATTTATATACACACTAGAAATTTATTTTTTCAAATGAACATAACTGTAAAAAGCCCTTGAAAATTATTGGATATATAGCAATTCATGAACATATAATAGAACTATCAAGTTACTATTATAAGTTAGTATTATAATGATGCTGTCTTCCAGGACAGATCCAATTTTATATAAGATTTAAAATATAATCACAACATTAAATAAAATCATTTCACTGTAAATAGGATATCTAGTATATTTGTCAGGTATAGTCAGTCTCTTGTCAGATATTTTGTGGTTATAGCCTGTGTTACAAATTTCTCTTGATAATTGTAAATACAAGATGGATCAATATCAATATAATCTATCCTTACAAAAAAATAGTTTGTACATGGAAAAACAAGTGACCACATACTGGGACATCGAACAAATTTTAACAAATACAAAATTTATTGAAATAATTCCATGCATTCTATAAGACCATAATGCAATAAAGCTTAATATCATCACCAAAAGAAGAATTACTAAATACAGGACCCCGTGGAGATTAAACAACACATTCCTGAACAATGAATGAGTCAGGGGGGAAATTAAGAAAGAAATATAAGTGTTCCTGGAATTAAACAAAATGACAATTCCACAAAATGAAACCTCTGGGACACTTTAAAAACAGTCCTGAGAAGGAAATGTATAGCTCTAAGTGGCTACATTAAAAAAAAAAAAAATAGAAAGAGTACAAATAAATTACTTAATGATGCAACTCAAAATGTTTGAAAGACAACAGCAAATGTCTCCCAAACCTAAAAGACAAGAAGAAATAATAAAAATCAGAGCAGCAATTAATGAAATAGAAACAAACAAAAAAAAAAGTACAAAGAATCAATGAATCTAAGAGTTGGTATTTTGAAAGGAAAAATAAGATAGACTCCCTAGGCCAGCAAACCAAAAGAAGAAAAAACAACTCTAAATTAATAAAATTAGAGTTGAAAGGGGAAACATTACAACAGATAATAAAAAGATCCAGAATATTATGTTGGAATAATAATTGGAAAAGAGGAGGTCAAAATATCCCTTTTTGTAGATGACATATTATACCTAAGAGATCCAAAAAATTCTACTAGAAAGCTCCTAGAAGTGATTAGCAGTTTCAGTAAAGTTGCAGGTTACAACATTAATCTACAAAAATCAGTAGCCTTCCTAAATGCCAGTAACACGCAATTGGAGGAGTTCATGGAAACCCTTCTATTTCCAATAGCAATAAATAAATAAATAAATAAATAAATAAATAAATTCACAATAAATATGACCAATGATATTAAAGATCTTTACAATGGAAACTTTAAATCTTTGAAGAAGGAGGACATCAGAAAATCAAAGTATCTCCCATGTTCATGGATTGGAAGAATTAATATAGTAAAAATGACCATCTTTCCCAAATTAATATACATATTCAATGCAATCCCAATCAAAATCTCTGTATTTTTTTTACAGAATTAGAAAATAATTCTAATATTTATATGGAAAAACAAAAGACCCCAGATAGTCAAAGCAATCTTGAGCAAAAAGTAATGCAGGGGGAATTAATTACTATGCCAGATTTTCATCTCTACTACAGAGCTACAGTTATAAAAACTGGCATAAAAATAGACCCATAGATCAATGAAATAAAATCAAAGACCCAAAGTTGAGTACATACAAATTCAGCCACCTTATATTTGATAAAGGAGCCAAAATATAAAAATAAAAATAAAACACTCAAGGGAGGAAGGGTAGCATCTTCAACAAATGGTGCAGGCAAAATTGGATCACCACTTACAGAAGAATGAAACTAAAGCCCTACCTTTCACCTTGCACAGAAGTCAACTCTAAATGTATCAAAGACCTCAAGGTAAGACCTGAAATTCTGAATATGTTAAAAGATAATATAGGCAACAACCTACAACATATGGGTCTAGGAAAAGACTTTCTAAATCAGACAGCAGTTGTGCAGGAACTAAGGTCATCAATCAACAACTAGGACCTTATTAAATTAAATAGCTTCTTTATAGCAAATCAAAGAAGTGAAGAGAAAACCCACAGACTGGGAAGAAATCTTTACCCATGATATATCTGTCAGAGGTTTAACATCTAGAATATATAATACTCAAAAAGCAAACATTCAAGAAAATAAATGATTGAATTAAAGATGGGCTCAAGATCTGAACAGCAACCTAAGTGAACTTAAGATGTGTCAGATACACCTTAAAAACTGTTGAAAATTGTTAGTAATTAAGGAAATGCAAATCAAAACAATATTGAGATTTCATCTTACACCAATAAGGTTAGGTACAGTCAAGAAAACAAACTACACTAATTGTTGGAGTGGGTGTGAAGAAAGGGGAACATTTATTCATTGTTGGTGGGATTGCAAACTAGTGAAGTCCCTATGGAAAGCAGTGTGGAGAACTATTAAAAAACTAAAAATGTACCTACCATTTGACCCAATTATAGCACTTTTAGGTATATAGCCAAAGGATGCATCCTGTAGCAGAGATACATGCACAGCCGTGCTTATTGCTGCTCTTTCACAATAGCAAAGAGCTGGAAACAACCCACGTGTCTCTCAACTGATGATTGGATAATGAAAATTGTGATACATTTATACAATGGAGTTCTATGCAGCAGCGAAAAAAGAATGACTTCATGAATTTTGTAGGCAAATGGATGGAACTGGAGGCTGTTATGCTGAGTGAGGTGACAGTCTCAGAAAAACAAAAATATATGTTATCTGTTATTTGTGGTTTCTAACACCAAATCTCTATATGTAACTTAAAATGAGTAACCAATCAATAAAGATAACATCAAAATAATTGTTATTGTCATAGATACACCTTGAAATATGTATCTCTATTTTTTTTCACATGTAAGATTTAAGACTTTGTGAAGATGAGACCAGTTAAGGAATGAACTAATTTTAACAAAAGTTACTGCCACTTCTATCATAGTACATAATGTCTATATTAAAAGTAACTCATGGAATCACAAAGATATAATATCATTTCAATGTTTTACTCACTACATATGGCCTCTTCCTACTCACTGGTTACATTCCTTTGAAACTTGAGGCAAGGTTTTGGGTAACACTGATATATAAATGGCCATGTATGCCATAATTGTTAAATCACAATAGGGTTATTGATCCTTAAGGATAGTAATTAATTCAAATGAATGATTATTTCTATTCCAGGGTGCTATTAATTTCTGCATTTAGTTATACTTTATATGTAAGACATTTGACCCTAGGTAAAACATCTTTGGAGTGAGCAGACAGGCTTTTTGCCAAAACTATGTGAAACAGTGAACATCTGGAGAGATTTGGTCATCATCTAGAAGCTACCCCAAGACTTACAAGGACATTTCAAAATTTATACTTTATAGTGATAGATTCAAAATAACTGTTACACACAGATATATATATATATATATATATATATAATTTGTAAAGATTGATAACTAGGGCAAATCTCTTAGGACATATAATATTAAGTCTCATGACATTAACTAAAGCTCTCCTGTATAAGATTAAAATATATGGATATCTCCAGAATAGAAAATAGTAACAAATTTAAGCCAATCAGTTAAGGAAATGCAAATTAAAACCACTCTCAGATATCATCTCACTCCAGTACAGCTAGCTAAGATCAAGAAAACAAAAGACAACAGATGCTGGAGGGGTTGTGGGGAAAGGGGAACACTCATCCACTGCTGGTGGGAATGTAAACTTGTACAACCACTATGGAAAGCAGTGCGGAGAACCCTTAAAATCTTACCACCTGACTCAGTCATACCACTCCTGGGCATATACCCTAAAGACTCATCCTACCGCAAAGATACATGCACATCCATGTTTATTACAGCTCTCTTTACAAAAACGAAGAGCTGGAACCAACCCAAATGCCCCTCAACAGATGAGTAGATGACAAAAATGTGCTACATCTACACAATGAAGTACTATTCAGCAGTAAAGAAAGATGGCATTATGAACTTTGCAGGTAAATGGATGAAGCTCGAAGCCATTATGCTGAGTGAAGTAACACAGTCCCAGAAAGACAAGCGGAGAATGGTTTCCCTCATTTGTGGATTCTAACACCGAATCCCCCAGATGAAAGGCAAGTTGAATGGTTACATTTTTGTTTATTTGAAAGCAACTATGTTGTCATAATGTGAATCCCTCAATGGGCTCTAGAATCCACCCATCAATTATTTTCAGACTCTGTAATTACTGTATATGGGTGGAGAGTATGTATCCTATTTTAGAGCAATATGAAATTAATGGAGGAAAATGTGAATTCCTAAGCATAAAAAAAGACTGAGAGAAAGATGCAGGACAGTTATGGCAGAATGCATGATCTGGGATAGGATGGGGTGGGGTGGGGGGAAGGGATAAGGGAATATGCCTGAACAGAATTGAAAAATGATGTATGAAATACACAAAACATCAATAAATAAATTTTAAAAAATAAATAAAATTGTTAATTTTCAATCCACTTCTGACTTCTACTGGAGTCCCAGTGACAGCTATTAGTTTAAATGGACACAAGTGTTCTACATGTTTCCCTGTATTACACAAGTGATAATTCTGACATTTGTTTTCCACATAACAAGATAATTTGGCTCAGGGAAAGCTGGGTTCTACCTCCTTGACCCAGCGGTATGCAGTCCCCAAGGAGAGTGTCAGAAGGGCATGGTAAACCCTTTCAGCTTTCTTTCTGTTCATAGGTACAACTCCTGCCTTCTGAAAAGCTATATATCTGGGTTTAGGGGTCTGGGAAACAAGAGAGACTGTCTGACTATAGCAACAACTACAAAAACAAAGGGGGATAGAATACCCCTCTTCCATCCAGGATGCAATTTTGCCCTACAGTTAAATAAAAAGCATTGGTGCATAAAGCCTTCTGTGCCAGCGTGGGCTGCCCTACCAGGAGCTATTGGCTAGGGAGGATTTAACCCCCCCCCAAACAAAGGCCGTTTGCCTATAACTTTGGGTACACATAAGAAATGCACAGTAAGACCCTATTGCCGAAGATACAGAGTAATATGAGTATGAAAAAACAGTTATGTTGAGACCCTGCACCACCAATCAACAGCTGACCTTCATGGTATCAGAAAGCAAACCACTGGAAAGAAATGGTCTATGAAGCTTTTCTACAGACTTCTTGTGCTACACATTTACATACCAAAAACAATACAGTACAAACAGCCTAAAACATGTTCACCTGGAAAAAATACATTTCAATTCCATCTATGGCCTGCTCCCTGGTGTGGTAGGACATACAGCCTTGGCGAACCTAATATCAAGAGACTTTACTGACCACAGTAGAAAGCTATTGGCCTCCCTTTGTCAAAGTTATTATGCATCAACCAAGCATATGTGTCTGTGCCCATAGAGTAACTTGTTATAATCTTTAATAGTTATTACTATTTGAGCTTTATTACTAGAATTAAAAGGAGACTGCTAAATGACCCACCATTGCAAACAGAACTTGCACAAGCCCAAGAGTTTGATGTGGCACCACAGAGAAAAAAACTGGATCTTCTATCTCTCACTCTCTATCACCCTCCCCTCCAAAGCCCAGGGACTCTTGCTGAAGAGGTTGGTGCATCAGATTGTAAGGGCCAAAGAGTGGGGATGAATTGTGAGATCACAGCAAAAAGGAACTGGTTTTTTTCTTTCCTTTTTTTTTTTTTTATTTGATCAACATGTTTGGATTACCAAACCTCTTCAACTAGACTTGGTGACCCTGTGTTGTACAAAAAATCGACTCAGATGTTAATTAATTGGGTTTATATGGACATTCCTTCTTACCTACGTGTACTTACTGGTCAAATAAAAAATTAAGAAAGCAAAAAAGAAAAAAGAAAAAAGAATCTGTAAGATATGTCTAAGATATAACACCCATGAGAAATAATTTTCATTGTAATTTAACACTTGTTCAGAAAGAAAATGTCACCTAATAGATGAACCACAAAATCACATACGGGAATTTTAATGTTCTTTAGAAGTAAATTGATTACATCCCTTTTGCAAGTTCAAATGTTTTTCAAACTACCTACCCTCCCTCACCCCAGAAATCACCAAGATTTCTTCAATGGAGCACAGACACACACACAACACACACACATACACACACACAATTACACACAGAGACATACACACACACAAGCACATACACATAGAAACACACACAAACACATACACATAGAAACACACAAACACACATGTGAGTTCATGCACAAACACACACATACAAGCAATAGAAAAAATTGAGAATCTCCTCTTTAGTTTTAATAAAAAAGAATGTGTTTGGAAGACTGATACAAGCCCTTGAATAGTCCAGGCAGAGGCCACTGAATATGAATGAATTAGTGTCAAAACTATCTATGATCTGATTAGTCATACACACATATACACAAAAGCATCTTCCTATAAATATTATGATTTGTGACATATTCTCAGTCAGGTTTGCTTAATCAGAATATGAAATTTCATAAAAAGTATAGCTCAATAGAACAAAATTAGCACACTCACAAAATTGCAAACACAATTAACTTTGAATTATGTGAATTAGCAGTGCCTAACAAATTATCATTCAGCTCTGAAATTAAATTCTTTTGTACCATTAGATTTGTTAAGCTCAAATAGCCAAAAATAGTATTTAATAAAGTAATAATGTTGTTTTGCTCAGAGTTTCAGATATAAACATATAGCATTACACAAAATAAATATAAAATAATTTCTATTACTAGTGTGTAAGTATCATAGCATCTGCATAATAAAGTTAAGGAACAAATATGATGCTCTTACAGAGTGCTGTGTGCTTCGTACAGGAAGCCTTTTTAATTACTACTATAATTGGGTATGTTATAGGGTTATCTTGTGGTTACACACAATTAATATAAACATGTTTAATATTATTTTCAACTCACATACAATTCCATTCTGTTGAATATATACTAGCACTTCCATCTACAGAAATAATTTGAAAAAATGTTTATTTTAACTTCAGCTTATATAATCCATCTCAATAATATTTCCATCCATTGGCAAAATACATTTAAAATTATTAAACAAGACAAGGAATATGCTACTCAAATATTTTCATGTAATCACAGAAATTGGAATTTGAATTGTATGTTTACTTTGCAAACTCTATACATGTAATTTAAGATTTCATTAGATTGAATTCTTAATAAATCAGGAAAAAGGCTGAGGACACGCTCATTTCTTATCTAAGAGAGGTACTTCACTCACATGTTTAAGTGAATTTTCCTACAGAGTATAAAACAAAGCAGTAGCAAAGGAGAGACTTTAGGAAGGCCCCTAGAATAACTGTGAGTGAAAGACAAATGACTTTAAAACCAGCATGATTAATATAAGATGATAATAGAAAACAAAATTTTAAACTGATCTGGCAGGGGAGATACCATGATCACAAAGGTGGTTTTCCCAGAGAGAGGCTCATCCATTGCACTCCAGATGTGCTGAACCCTGCGATTTCCCCAAATGCAGGCTCGACTGCATAATTTGTGGTAGTGGGGGACTGCATTCCTGCTCTCCCCTGTAAAAAAAATTAAAAAAAGAAAACAAAACAAATGTTGGTTTTTCACTCAAGATGAGTCCAAAAAAATTTCCCCAAATCTCAGGGCCCAGGAAAGCTAACACCATAGATTTATTTCCTGTAATATTTGGGTGTTAAGAAAAGATTTCTCTGGGGCTGGAGAGATGGCTCACCTACACACACATACAGGCAATACACTCATATATATGAAATAAAAATAATAAAGCGTTTTTAAATATATATTCTCCCATGACCTCAACTGTAGCATATTCCTACAATTAAAAGGAAAGCTTTTCTTCAATCTCATTCCCAGATAACAATAGATTAAAAAGGGTGTTTTTTTCCTGAGCGGAGCTACTTAATATTAAACACATCATTGAGTATATTTTATTAATATTATGGTTACTATAGTTTGTTTACCACTTCACTCATTAGCTACCAGTATCTGACAAATAATATTAGTTCAATGAATACTTGTGTGCTGACTGAGTGAAATGAGACAGCATTGCATGGGAATATTTCCAAAATCAGAAGAAATTCCCTGTCTTCTGTGAAAGCCATGCAATGACAAGCATGCTCTATTTTTTTAAGCTGCTACATAAAGTGCATACAATAGTTAATAGAAAATAAAAAGGTGGAATGATTCCATGTGCATTCTATTATTCGACCACCATCCTCAAGTGACAAATTGAATTTTCCAAGAAAAACAGCAAGACAAAAATAGGCCTTTATGAAGCTGCTGATCTATGAGCTCCAGTTATATCAAGCCTGTTTTTAGACATAGCATGAAGTTATGAATAGTATTTTTCTGTTAATTTATTTATACTCTTTTTATGTTACATATTTTGACTTATAATATACATAGACCATTAGGGCATACTATTATTTTCCTGATGGAAAAGGAAACTGTGGATGGGATTGTGAATTCTGGCTAATGGTCTTTCTATGCCAGTTGCCTTTTCCAGTATATGTGGACAGTGAGAGCATGCTAACTTAAATCTTTTCTATGAGGCATATAGCATAGTAAGACAGAGTTCAGCATATATGTGCACAATTAGTAGTTGATATATATTTACCAAATATACATTTATATATGTATATTCACAGTTCTGTGTATCAAAACTAACATACTTAAAAATGCATTGCAAATGCTCTACCACTGAGCTACATGCCAAGCCTCTATAAATATTGGAAATTTCTAATTTGAACTCTGAGATGTTTATCTGTCTAGATAGTATTATCTGCCTTTCTGGAATGAATATTGTTAGATTAGAAGTTGATTAATATCACTTATGTCCAATTAAGTTGCATGTCTTTTTCCTAATTATAGAATAACAATTCTGTGTTATTTTCTTCAGATATAATTTTTATGAATTGTTAGAGAACTTTAAAATTAAAGTATTCAAACAGAGGCCGTTAAGTGCTTCTTGAATACTCTTCCTCCTCATCCTAACATTTATATTGCTAACATTTTCATTACTTAACTTCTAACAGCAAATGATGGTTATTAAAATCAAATTTTTACAGGCTGTTAGTTTCTAGTGCAGATCATTGCCTCTAGGTGTTTTAGAATCAAAATCAAAACTACTAAATAATTTAGAGGTAAATTAGCAATTAACTGAAAATGACTTATCACAAAGAGTTATCATATATGCTATGTAAGCAGCAGAATTTTCATCATCTGATTTTCAGCCTTGCTCTTAAAAAAACAAATAAAAATCTAGAAACAAAATCAGATTTCTATAATAAAAAGAATATAACCTTATTTCTCTGCTCTGTAAACCTAATTTTATCTAAAAGCTATAATGTGATAGCACATAATTGCTCATGTCTTTCATTAGAAAATCTTTTGGGGGTCTGGAGAGATGGATCAACAGTTAAGAACACCAACCGCTCTTGCAGAGGACCTGGGTTCAATTCCCAGCACCCACATGGCAGCTAAGAACTATCTTTAACTCCAGTTCCAGGGGAATCTGACACCCTCTTCTGACCTCTGCAGCACTGCACGACATGGGTGCAACTACTTACATGCAGACAGTACACTCATACACATAAAATAATAAATAAAAAAGAAAATATTTTAGAAAAAAGAATTGACAATTGAGGGGTGTGATGGTTGATATTGCAGCAGAAATACTTAATTTCATATAAGTTTCAAATTGCATCTTTTTGAATCTAAACCTTAATTTATTTAATCAATGTTTTATTTTGAAAAATAAGAGATTTATTTCAGGGTAATATTTGTCATTTTAATGTTTCATATTAGAGAGAAGCGTGCACAGTAACCAACGCCTTTTTTTCAGACACCCTCGTAAAGGACAATGCAAAGTTCCAAATTGCAGAATAGGCAAAGATGTAATTTATTCTACTTCCAGATTTCATAGTAGGGAGAACTGAGATGAATAAGGGGATTAAATTTCATTCCAATAGCAATGCATAGGTTTACTCCATTCGGAACAAGAAACTGTTTTCTAATGCCAAAACTCATGTGCTTTCTGACTCTCAATTCCAAATAAATTATTATGAATCATTGATTCTGGATAACTTATTTGTTTTTAAGATAAAAAATTCTAATTTTCCTACACCATCACTCATACTGCAGTACTGGGATTATACATTGGAATATACAATATTGCACGAAATAAGTTGGAGCAAACATCCACAGGACTGCACACAGCCCCTACTGCTCAGATAATTTCTTGCCAATACCACATTAGGGAAACAATATTTGATTATGCTTTATTTAACTCTGTTAGCTGCTGTGCCCTGCCATCTTGCTCAGCGGATCTAATATCTAAAGCTTCAGACTACTTTCTCATCCAGGTGTCTGAAGGGCTGTCTTCATAATTAGTGTTATTTAGATCTTTGTAGGAAGATGAAGACATGTTCATCATTCTCAATCTAAAAGTGCTACTCTCTCTACTTAAGTTGCTGTGATTTGGATCTTAACTATCTGCCAAAGACTCCTGTTTCTAAAAGCTGGGCTTCTTGGTTGATGGTGCTATTGTGAAGTGGTAGAATCTTTAGCAGTTGATATCTTGTGGAAGGAACTGAAGTCGCTGAGGATATGCTCTTGAAGGGGATATGAAGCTCCCCTCCACCACAACCCCACTTTCTGGAGTAATATAAGGTGAGCAGCTTTGCTCTGCTAACACTCATAACCATGATGTTCTGGATTCGTAAAGGGCCAATGCTATGAGGCCACATACATGTAGACCGAAGTCCTCAAACCAAGAACAAAATAAATCCTTCCTGTTTTAGCTTCTTTTTTAAGGTGTTTTATCACAGCAGTGAAATGCTGAATAGCACACAAGTTACAACAGCACTTCGTAAGCCATGAGATTCAAGGGAGAAAGAATGAATTTTGATTTTAAAAAGTCCTTGCTGTATATAGGCACATCACATGATAGCTGCCAAATGCAGTTTACAATGGACATTGATCCCATCAGCCATTAAGTACTGATTCTTTTATATTCAGAAGCTCCATTACCTTTATCCAATCCATTTTTATTAAAAATTTTGTTGAATATTGTGTATATTTCATTCATAATTTTTCAATCAGTCTTACTCGCCTTTGGCACCCATCCACAGACCCCTCCTCTCCCCTTAGTTCATACATTCTGTTAATGTGTTAGGGTCTATTATGCCAAATTACTCTCCAGGCCATTCCTCCTGGCCAGGTCATTCTCTTTGCTCTAGTCAGCCCATCCAGAGTCCCTCTCTTAAGTAAGGCCAGTCCAGGCCCCGCACCCCTTCTCCATGGACTGCGCGGCCAGGTGGTCCCTCAGCTCTCTCTCATGGTGCATCTCCCGCACCCCCTTGCCCTGCAGCTCTCTGGACCATGGACAACCTTGAACACACCTTCATCGCCATCAAGCCCCACCGGGTGCAGTGCAGCCTGGTGGGTGAGATCATCAAACGCTTTGAGCAGAAGGGGCTCCGCCTGGTGACCATGAAGTTCCTTCTGGGCTCTGAAGAACACCTGAAGCAGCACTACATTGACCTGAAAGACTGGCTTTTCTTCCCAGGGCTGTTGAATTACATAACTCTGGGCCTGTGGTGGCCACGGTTTGGAAGGAGCTCAGAGTGGTGAAGACAGACCGAGTTATGCTGGGAGACCAATCCAGCTGATTCTAAGCCAGGAACCATTCGAGGGGATTTCTGCATTCAGGTTGGCAGAAACATTATTCATGGCAGTGATTCAGTAAAAAGTGCAAAGAGATCAGCCTGTGGTTTAAGCCTGGAGAACTCATTGACCACAAGTCTTGTGCCCACGACTGGGTCTATGAATAGAGGTGGACAAAAGAGAGCACTTTTCAGCATTATTATTACTGGTGGGCCTCTGGACACAGCCCTTCTTCAGAAGTGATAAGATGCATCTTTTCTTTTTTTAATTACTATTTTTTTCATTTTTTAACAATAAGTAATAATTTATGAGTACAAGCATCCTTCATGTAAAACCAATTTGCAAGCAGTTGTGCCCAAACCCACACAGCCCATGGGTCCCACCATCCAGCTGGAGGGGCTCGTATGTACAATCAGGTTGATCAAATAAGTGTCCAGTCTATACTGCTGTAGTTTCGCCATTCACCCCAATCACAGCCCTTACATTCTATCATGTCCCCTCTTCCGCAGATTGTTCCCTAGGCTTAGAAAAGGGGCACAGGTGGACGGGAAGCAAAATAGTCTACTTTCTCTGGAGCTGTTGTCTTGGACTCTGGTCAATTCTGGATGTTTCCTTTCATGGGAAGACAGTTTGTTCAGGAATGACCTTTCAATCCTACTAATGAAGCACAAGCAACAAGATATATAGGTATTTAAACATATAGTATTAATTGTTATGGTAGGTTACTTTGCATCTTTTCTAAAGCACACTTACCAATAAAGGCTTTGGAACTGGAAAAAAATAAATAAGGCTAGTTCTTTTTCCTCACTCGATAATAAGCAGTTGCCAATAGTTCAGCTAAGATTGTGTTCTGCTATCCATTTCTGTAGCTCTGTGCTGGGTTTTTGTATGGATGAGCTTGTATGGGTCTTGTGCATGCTGACACCAATGCTGTAGGTTCATATGGAAAGAGTCCAGGAGCTTGTAGGACTCATTTTTATTTGGTCTTGCACCACCTTCCTGGCTCTTACAGTCTTTCTGCCCCCTCTTCTGCAATGTTCCTTGAACCTAGAGTGGGTGAAGCTAAATATAGGTGAACCATACTTTAGAGACTCCTAATCTCCCCAGTTTGGCTATCCATACCCTTTTGAATTCCTGGTCTCCCATTGCATGGGAGAACGTCCTTAACAAGAGTTAACAGGTTAATTAATATCCTCTTGGCTCCTTGTTCTAGGTTGTATGGGTCTTAGGTGAAGATATTGCATTGTAGATGTGTTGTTTAGGCATGAGAAATTCACAGACTTTGTCTCTAAGTAACCAGTTGTGGAACTCTGTACTATTCTCATCTGGTGCAAAAGAAGTGTCTTTTCTGTGTGGTATCTAGGATATTTGTCTGTAAAGACAAGGATACTTATTTTGCAGTTAGTAAGGTGTTACCTTAGCTTAGGGACGTAAAACCTTGGGGATTTCTCTAAGCTCTATGAACTGTTGTGTGAATCTGGCTATGTTTACAGTACCACCCATGAATTTTCTCCCACTGAGTGGGCTTTAAGTTCAATTAGTTAGCCATTGATTGCCTGTAAGATAAAAGTGTCACTACTGCACCAATGTTGTATGCTGTGCTGGTCATTGATATGGATATTTGGTCTTAAAGCTGGTGTCCAACCATTGACTGATGTTCTCCCTTTGTGGCTTGCATAGTGTCCTCATTAGATAAGATAGCTTGCCTTCAGGAGAAGTGGTTTCCAGGTCAGCTCCAGGTCCATTGCTCCAAGTTCTGTCTTCAAAATATGTCCTGTCTTCAACAATAGGGTCCCACCTTCATGTTCTGGGAGGCAATCTAAGACCAATAGCCTGTGTAATTTTGGAAATCCCTTTGTCTACCCTGGCCCACAACTCAAAGGCAAGTTTCTCCTTTCTGGTACTATTTTTTGTTACATAGCCTTCATTTTGCACATGGACTCATGTAGAGTTATTGTATGTGGAATTTCTCAACAGATTGTTAGACTAGTATTATTTATTCCCTCGTGTTTTCTTACCCTATGTAGGCTTTATCTCTCCTGTCTCCCCTTACCTGTATAGTCCTCCATCCATAACTTCTCCTTTTAAAGTATCCCCTTTTCCCCAATTTCTCCCTTGATAATACCACTCTCCTATGGCCCCACTTCTCTTGGACTCATTCTTTCCTTTTAGCCCTGTATTTCCTTTTGTAACTCTTCCTATCCCTTTGCATTTAGAAACCTTGATTTTATCCCTTTCTCACTTAGTAACCCCTGTCTCCTCCTACTCTTCTGTCTCAGATTCCTTCCTTCCCTTTATTTTCCTGTTTTTTTTTTTTTTTCATTTACCTGGTTCCTGCAATTACACCAGGATATATACTTACATATAAAGATTTGGTACTAGGATCCACAAATGAAGGACAACATCCATCTTTTTTTTTTTTTTCAGAGAGCATGTTACTTCACTTAGAATAACAGCTTGTAATTGCATCCGTTTGCCTGAAAATTTCATATCTTTCTTTCCTGCTGTGTAGCAATCCACTGTGTAAATATACTACATTTTGATTATGCACTCATCAGTTGAGAGGTGCTTAGGTTGCTCCCATCTCTTCGCTATTGTGAAGAGAACTGCAGTAAATAGATGTGCAGGTATCTCTGCAATAGGAAGAATCCTTTGAGTATATGCCATGGAATGGTTTGACAGGGTCAAATGGTAGATTCCTTTCTGTTTTATGAGAGTTCTCTATACTACTTTCCATAGGAGTTACATGAGCTTGCAGTCTCACCAGCAGTGGATGAGTGCCCCCCTCTCCCCCCATGCTTTCCAGCATTTGATATCATTTATTTTCTTGTTCATAGCCACTCTTACAGGGGTTAGATGAAATCATAAGGTGATTTTAATTTGCATTCCCCTAATTAATGATGATGTTGAACACTTTTTATGATTTTTTTTTAGCTATCTTTATTTCTTCTTTTGAGAATTCTCTGTTCTGATCTTTAGGTAATCTTATATACTCTGAATGTTAAACCTCTGTCAGATGTGTCACTGCTGAAGGTTTAACCCCAATCTGTGGGGTTTCCCTTCATTTCTTTGTTTCTTTTGCTGTACCAAAGCTTTTAACTTTAATGAGGTCCCACTTACTGATTGTTGACCTTACTTCCTGAGCAACTAATGTCCAATTTAGACAATCCTTTCCTACACCTATATCTTGTAGGTATTGCTGAAGTTTTCTTCTAACAGTGTCAAAGTTTCAGGATTCATTTGGAGTTGACTTTTGTGCAAGGTGAAAGATATTGGTTTAGTTTCATTATTCTACAGGTGGTGGTCCAGTTTTACCAGCACCACTTGCTGAGGAGAATGTCTTTCCTTCATTTAGTGTTCTTGGCATCTTTGTTAAATATCAAGTGGCTGAAATTGCATATATTCATTTTTTTCTTCCATTTTGTTCCATTGATCTATAAGTCTATTTTTGCGCCAGTATAATGATGCCTTTATGCCTATAGCTCTGCAATATAGTTTAAAATCTTGTATAGTGATCCCCCTGTGTTGCTTTTGTGCTCAGGGTTGCTGTAGCTCTCCGGGGTGTTTTCTGCTTCCTAAAATGAATTTTAGAATTTTTTTTCCAATTCTGTGAACAATTGCATGGGGATTTTGATTGGGATTTCTTTGAGTAAGTTGGCCATTTTTACTGTATTAATTTTTCCTATCCATGAGCATAGGAGGTCCTTCCATCCTCCTGGATCCTGCTCAATCTCTTTCTTCAAAGATTTAAATTTTTTGTTGTAGAGATATTATACATCTTTTGTCAGGTTTAGTCTTAGATATTTTACTTTTTTGAGGCTATTGTGAATGAGGGAGGTTCCAAGTACTCATTCTCCAATTGCTTATTGTTGGAATATAGAAAGATTACTGGGTTTTGTAATTTTGTTACCTGCCACTTTACTGAAAGTGTTAATCATTTCTAGGAGTTTTCTGGTGGAATTTTTGGCATCTATTAGGTATAATCCCATGTCATCTGCAAGAAGGGGTTTTAAAAAAATATTTTGAAAGTCCATTTAGTCATTTTCCTTCGAACTTCCTGTAGAAAAGAAGTGCAGTCTAGACACAAGCTCTAATGAGAACACAACCATTCATTATTTGATGGAAAGATTACCTCACAATTTCAAATTGTAATAAAGCTTTTAGTGTTTTTAAAACCATCCCCCTTAAGGGAAATAATGCTTTAGTGCTGACTCAGGATCAGATAATATCCATCCTCAAGCCCCCACCCTTGGGGTCTAATTCTCTTATATCACTTAGGCAGCCATCCATTATAATAGAATCCCAAAACAGAAAAATAATTATCTTTCTTTATGAGCTGATTCCTAATTAGTGAAAAAATACAGTACCTATGCTAGAAATATTTATTTTCTTTGTACTTCAAGACACACAAATATTACCTTATGTTTCAACCAAGATTCTGAGTAGTATTTTCTTTTTCCCACTGGCACCAGGATCTAAACATTAAGACCCAAAACCAAGGAAAGGTCTGCTGAGGTGAGCTGATAATAGAAATCTGTGTCAGTGTGGAGGGCAATTATAGGTTGGTCAGTCTCATAAAGGCTATACATAGTAGTGAGGTCAGACACCTGCAGGAAAGAAACCCAGATTGAGAGAAGATAGTCTGATGGATACAAACTGAAAAGGTCAGGTACGGAGCTGAGACTAGAAATTAAGCTAAAAGCTTGTGGCTAATAGACATTCTACTTTGAGGAAAGCAGGCCAAGATCCAAAAGGAATGTCTGACATAAGAATTTCTCTTGTCTCAGTTGTTGATCCTTCTGCCTCAAAACTAGCTCTAGTCTTCCCTTAATCTAAGTGAGATTATTGGAGAGGCTGTAGAACAGCCACTGAACAAAAATGAGTTAGGAGAAGGGAAAGAGCCTCATCATGTGACTCCCCTTGCCCTCTTCCATTCATCTCCAAACTTATTATGTCACCTTCTGTAAGGATACCAGCAGAGGCTGAATGCACACTCATAAAATATTTGTCTAAATCAAACCATTTCCTTAGTAAATCAGTTATTTCTTAAAGCATTTGTGATAGATTTTACTTTGTAGAGTGGTCATAATCTCACAGTGAAAGTTGTCAAAAGATATTGATTTCTCATATACCCCTTGCCCTGCCTTCACACATCTTAATCCACCAGTAACATCTCATGTCAGAAAGGTACCTTGACACTATCCATGAAATTCCATTATAAATTTTCAATTAAATTTTAGCATTAGTTTTATGTAGTAATTTATTCATTCAGTAAATGATGGAGAAAAAAACTTACCATAAATCAAAACCATACAATTATAAGAATATATTACAAATGAAACAAATATATATATATATATATATATATATATATATTCTTACTTCATAGAACACTTACTAACTGTACTCCAAACCAAATAGACGATTAATATATCCACAGCCTTCCAATAATTTTGACATATAATGACTTTCCCATAAATTAAGAATTATTTCAATGGGATGCTTCATTATTATGTTAGATACTTAGTACTTAATTAAACTTGAAAAACACATTTGGAAGACAAAAATGTAAGATGTATTTAATTCCCTAGCTAAAATGTCATTTGTTCATTTGCATGCTGCTCAATTTATTACCTGGTAAAGATGAAAGTGTGATAATTAAAAGTTAATCTCATCATAGAAAGATTTTAGATTTAAGCTAACAGGTATATCTTGTGGGGAACTCAGGAGAGAGGAGAATTGGGGGGCAGATGTTACTGGGGGAGAGGGTGGGGACAATGTTGGCACTTGGGCTAAGGAGATTGGATTGGAGAGAGAGATGAATGGATCTTGAGGGGCTAGGGAAACCAGAGGGAACTGTGTTGGCTCCAAACCCCCCTGAGAAATGTTCATATGATGTGTGAACATTAGTGCACATGTATACCTCCTGGCAGTATGCCAAGGAACACAGTGCCAGGGAGGAGAGACCTCCCCTCAGATGGTTGTTCAAAGTAGTTCAAGAGACTCCAAAAAGTATAAGGATTTGGTGCTAGGGTCCACAAATGAGGGACACCATTCATCTTTTTTTTTTTTTTTCTGGGACTCTGTTACCTCATTTACTATAACAGCTTCTAGTTCCATTCATTTACCTGAAAAGTTCATGATGCCATCTTTCTTTAGTTGCATAGAACTCCATTGTGTAAATGTACAAAATTTTCATTATCCATTCATCAGTTGAGAGAAACTTGGGTTGCCTCCAGTTCTTCACTATTGTGAAGAGAGCTGCAATGAACATGGTTGTCCATATATCTCTGCAATAGGTTGAATCCTTTGGATATACGCTCAGAAGTAGTATGTCTGGGTCAGATGGTAGGTTCATTACTAGTGTTTTAAGAGTTCTCCACTCTGCTTCCCATAGTAGTTGCATGAGTTTGAATTCTCACCAGCAGTGGATGAGTGTCCACTTTCCCCACAACCTCTCCAGCATTTGGTATCATGTGTTTTCTTGATCAGAACCAGTCTTATCAGAGTAAGATGAAGTCCTAAAGCACTTTTAATTGGCATTTCCTTAATTACTAGCAATATTGAACACGTTTTTAGATGTTTCTCAGCCATTTTTACTTCTTCGTTTTTGAAGTCTCTGTTCAGCTCTTTACTCCATCTTTTCATTGGGCCATTTGATTTCTTGTTCCTTTGCTTTTTGAGTAATTTATACAATATGAATGTTAGACCTCTGTCAGATGTGTCACTGGTGAAGGTTTCCTCCCAATCTGTGGGTTTTCTGTTCATTTCTTTGATTGTTTCTTTCACTGTACACAAACTTTTGAGTTTAATTAGGTCCCACTTGTCAATTGTTGACCTTATTTACTGTGCAACTGCTGTCTGATTTATAAAGTCTTTTCCTACCCCTATATCTTGTAGGTTACTGCCAACATTTTCTTCTATCATTTTTAGAGTTCCAGGTTTCACATGGAGGTCTTTGATTCATTTGGAGTTGAATTTTGTACATGGCGAAAGGTAGAAGTTTAGGTTTATTCTTCTACAAGTGGTAAACCAATTTTGCCAGCATTATTTGCTGAAGATACTGTCTTTCCTCCATTGAGACAGTTTGTTTTTTTAAAAAAAACTTTTTATTTTATTTATTTATTTATGTGTATGAATGTACTGTCTGCATGTAGGTTTGGGCACCCATGTCGTGCAATGCCACGGATGTCAGAAGAGGGTCTCGGATTCCCCTGGAACTGCAGTTTTCCTGGAATTGGAGTTATAGACGGTTCTCAGCCACCATGTGGGTGCTGGGGATCGAACCCAGGTCCTCTGCAAGAGCAGTCAGTGCTCTTAACCGCTAGGCCATCTCTCCTTTGTCAAAATATGAGGTGGCTGAGATTGCATGTGCTCAAGTTTGGATCTTCAGTTTTGTTCCATTGATCTACATGTCTGTCTTTGTGCAAGTACCATTCTGTTTTGATGACTATAGCCCTGTAATATAGTTTGAAGTCTGGTATGGTGATTCCCAGGCATCACTCTTTGTGTTCAGTGTTGCTTTGGCTGTCTGAGGTTTTTGATATTCCATATTAATTTCAGGATGCTTTTTCCAGTTCTATGAAGAAAGTCATGGGGACTTTAATTGTGATCACATTAAATCTATATATTGTTTGGGTAGGATAGTAATTTTTACTATATTAATTCTTCCAATCCATGAGCATGGGAGGTCCATCTATCTTCTGATGTCTCCTTCAATCTCTTTCTTCATGGGTTTAATATTTTCATTGTAGAGATATTTATGTCTTTGATCAGGTTTGTTCTGAGATCTTTTTTGAGGCTATCATTAATGGGAAAGTCTCCTTGTATTCCTTCTCCAATTGTTTATTGTTGGCATAAAGAAACCTTACTGCTTTTTTGTGATAATTTTGTAACCTACCACTTTTCTGAAACTGCTAATCATTTCTAGGTGTTTTCTTATTGAATTTTTTTGCATCCCTTAGGTAAACTATCATGTCATCTGCAAAAAGGGATAGTTTGACTTCCTCTATTCCAATTAATATTCTTTGATCTCCTTTTCCTGTATTATTGCTCTCGCATTTCCAGCACTATATTGAAAAGGAGTGGAGATGGGGGGAACCTTGTTGAGTTTCTGACTTTAAGGGGAATGCTTCTAGTTTTTCCCCATTTAGAATATTGTCGGGTGTGGGTTTGATGCATATGGCTTTAATTCTGTTGAGGAATGTTCCCTCCAGCCCAACTTTCCCTAGGACTTTAAACATGAAGTCATGTTGGATTTGATCAAAGGCCTTTCCCACATCAATTGAGATGACCATGTGGTTTTTGTCTTTCAGTCCATTTATGTGGTTTATGACATTTATTAATTTACATGTGTTGAACCATCCCTGCATCTCTGGTATAAATCTGACTTGGTCATGGTAAATGATCTTTTTTGATGGGTGCCTGTATGCTGTTTCCAAGTATTTTGTTGAGAATTTTTTCATCTATGTTCATTAATGAAATGAGTCTGTAGTAGTTTTTTGTTTGTTTGTTTGTTTGTTTGTTTTTGCTTGTATCTTTTCCTGGTTTTGGTATTAGAATGATACTGGCTATAGAAGGAATTTGGAAGGTTTCCTTGTTTCTATCCTGTTGAATAATTTGAGTAACAGTGGTTGTAGGTCTTCTTTTAAGGTCTTATAGAATTCTGCTGTAAATCCATGTGAGCCTGGGATTTTTTTGTTAGGAGGTTTTGAATTACTGTTTCAATTTCCTCATATGTCATGGATCTGTTTAAGCTGCCAATCTCTTCTTATTTAAACTTTGGTGCTTTCCATGATTTCAGATATTCATCAATTTCTCTTAGGTTTTCAAATTTAATCGAGTACAGATTATTAAGGTATTCTCCTATAATTACCTGGATCTTTTCATTATCTGTTGTGATGTTTCCCTTTTCTTCTCTAATTTTGTTGATTTGGAGTTGCTCTTTCTTTCTTTTGGATAATTGGGCTTATTTATTTTTTTCAAAGAACGAGCTCTTGGCTTCATCGATTCTTTTTATTTTTTTTTCTTTGTTTCTATGTATTTGATCACTGCTCTGATTCTTGTTATTTCTTCTCAAGTTTTGGTTTGGGATTCATTTTTTTTTTTTTTTTGCAAGTTAGGTTGTTTATTTTTGCTCCTTTTGTTTTTTGTTTTTTTTTTTGTTTGTTTGTTTGTTTGTTTTTTACTGTAGGCACTTAGAGCTATAAATTTCCCTCTTAGGACTGCTTTTAGAGTGTCCCATAGGTTTTGTTGTGCTGTTCTGTTCTTTTAGTTTAATTCCAGGAATACTATTATTTCTTTATTTTTCCCTTGACCCATTTGTTATTTAGAAGTATGTTTTTTGGTTTCCATGAGTCCTTGTAGATAGTAGGGCTTCTTCTGGTATTGATATTAAGTTTTATTGCATTGTGGTCTGATAGAATGCATGGGATTATTTCAATTTTTTGTATTTGTTGATATTTATTCTGTGTCGCAGTAAGTAGCTGATTTTGGAGACCATTCCATGGGGTGTTGAATGGAAAGTATATTCTTTGCTATTTGGGTGGAATATTTGGTAGATGTCTGTTAGGCCCATTTAGTGTATCTCCTTGTTCAGTTCAGATGTCTCTCTGTTTATTCTTTGTCCAGTTGACCTTTCTTTTTTTAATATTTTTTTGAATTTTATTTATTTATTTATTTATTTTTATGTGTATGAATGTACTATCTGCATGTAGGTTTGTGCACTCGTGTCATGCAAGGCTGTGGAGGTCAGAAGAGGGTGTTGGATTCCTCTGGAACTGGAGTTAAAGATGGCTCTCAGCCACCATGTGGGTGCTGGTGCTCGAACCCAGGTCCTCTGCAAGAGCAGTCAGAACTCTTAACCACTAGGCCATCTCTCCAGCCCTGCAATTGACCTTTCAAATGAGCACAGTGGGATGTTGAAATCCCCTACAATTAATGTGTTGGGATTAATCTGTGCCTTAAAGTCCTGTAGTATTGTTTTTATGAAGTATGATGCACCAGGATTTGGCACATATATAGTCATGATTGTGAAGTCTTCATGGTTAACTGTTCCTTTGATAAAAATGTAATGACCCTCTTCATTTCTTCTGGTCAATTTTAATCTGAAGTCTGTTTTGTCTGATATTAGAATGAAAATGTCTGCTAGTTTCTTAATACCATTGGTTTGGAATATTGCTTTCCATCCTTTCACCTTAAGATGATACCTGTCCTTGAAGATGAAATTCACTTCTTGTAGAAAAAAAATATGGATTCTATTTCTTGATCCATTCACCCAGTCTGTGTCTCTTGATTAGGGATTTCAGGCCATTAATATTTATAGATTATTGAGAGATGTATATTGCTTCACATTAATTTAGTGTCTGTATTTTTGTCTAGGTTTGTATTTCCAGAGTTATACCTTCATTAATTTATTTATCTTGCCATTTGAAAATAGTCATTTCTTTCTTCTGCTCTTTGTATTGCTTCAAGTATTTTCTGAAGGGTTGGTTTTACAGATAGGTATTCTTTCATTGTATTTATGTCATAAAAATTGTTCTTTTTCCTTCAATTATATTAGACATTTTTGCTGGATAAAATAATCTGGATTGGCATCTATAGTCATTTACAACTGGGAGTACTTTGGTCCAAGCTCTTCTGACTTTCATTGTTTGTATTGAATTGTCAGCTATAATTCTGATGGGTTTCCCTTTATATGTGACTTTTATCATTTCTCTCTTGTAGGATTTAGTATTCTTTGTTTTTTATTTCTTTTTACCTAAGGCAATATTGGAAATGAATGGCTCCTAAGAAGGAGAGTTTCAGTCTCTTGTAAGGATTTAAATTTTGATAGGTTAACCAGGATCCAGTGGATTGATCCACACAAAACACCTTTGTAGACACACAAAAGCTTCTATCAGCATATGTATATAGATAACTACATTGTTATAAATACATAAAATAGCATACATGAAATTCAACTTGGCCAGGGGGTCATAATGGGGAGTGCACATAGGGGAGGAGATCTAAATATGATTGAAACCTATAGTATGAAATATGTAAAAATTCCTTCTAGAAAAGGAAAAAAAGAAAAAAAAAAGAAACCTTATCAGTGGTAGTTTGTTATGGCTTTTACATCAAACTACTTCAGAAATGAAGTTACTGCAATTTTTTTGGTCTTTTTTGGGTTTTTTGTTGTTGTTGTTGTTGTTGTTATTGTTTTTGAGACAGGGTCTCCCATTTTAGCCCAAGCTGGCCTGAAACTCATGATGTAGAGCAGGTTGGCCTTGGAATCACAGAGCCTGCCTCTGCCTCTTGAGTTTTGGGATTAAAAGCATGGGCCACCACCCATGGAAATTGGATTTTAATAATTACTTTTTAGGGTACTTGTCCTTAGAACTAATTTCAATATTATTGTTAATTTTAAAGATTAATTTATAAGCTGTTATATTTCCAATGGTACAATTACCCTAAATCTTGGCCACTTCAGCATCAGTCATCTTGGTTTCTGTGGATCAGGACCCTTAGTACATTTGCCTGGATATCTGTTACTCATGCCTCACAGGAGGTTAAATTACCTTGACTAGGGCTGTAATCTAGGCTGGATACTCACCAGGGAAGGATTATTCTCCCAAGAACATTCAGATTGTTGTTGTTGCTGTTGGTGGTGGTGGTGGTGGTTGGTTTCCCTGCTTTGCTTTCATTAGTTGGTTGTTCTTTTTGTTTTTGTAGGATTCGTTTTCTCCGAGATGATTGGACTGAGATTCTCAGATCCTCATTGGCCAGAGGATCTTGCCATGTGGACATCTTCTTAGTTGGTACATGAAAGTTGGCTTCCCTCAGATGTAACAAGCAGGAAAGAGAAAAGACAAGCAGAAGCCCTAATCATTTTTAACCTGGGCTGGGAAGTGTCAGTCTGACACAAATCACACATTTTTACCCATGAGCAATTCACCTTTGGGTCTATCTGGAAGAGGAGGAGAAAACACAGGGCATGAATACCAAGATACAAATATTATCAAACATCAGGTCAGTGTCTCTTAGTACCAAAGCATTAAATTCTTAAATCACAATGCCAAATTAAAGAAATTCTACAGACTAAGCATATAGCTTGCATAATTCTAGGGAAAGAAATAAGGGGTTCAAAGCTATAAGATGGTGTTCTGATTTAGACAACTTTCACGTAGTTAAACCCATTTATTGAAGGATAAAATTCCACATAAATAGCAAATAATGAAGTATTCTGTTTCTAGTGTCACAACTCTTCAAATAAAGGAGCACTTGAAGAAGAATTCTGAAAATGTGGATCTTAGAACCAGCGCCTGTGGCTGATTTTCCTCACCTCTCACTCTAGGCCATGTTTCCCCAGAGACCCACAGCCATAATATCCTCTTAGCTTTTGAATTTACCTCATGAAAAGTTCAATCATCATTATGCTAATGGCTTGAGGAAATAAAGTTAAGGTGATAATGATTATTCAATGAACATTAAATCAAGATAAACCTGAAGCAAAACTCTGTAACCATATCACAGACTGATCTAAACTAAAACAGCTATTACGCAGTTGATGAATACTTGGAGTGGGAGAAGACTAATCAACATAAATTCTCCATATGATAATTGAATTGCAGAAGTGTTTGGGAACACAAAGAATTTTATTCATGCGTATATAGGTTATAAGGAAGAAGTTATCTCACATCTATATATCACTACTAAAAGCATTAGGAAAAGTTCTAAGAGTCCCAGTAGTCATCAATTCTCATCTGTGTTTAATTAGCTGAAAAATCTCGACAAGCTTGAATCTTCCAAACCACTGGTGTTTTCAATGACCAACTGTTTGTAATAAACAAACATGATCAGAAGAAGTTCTGCTTTTTTAAATTTTAAAAATTGCTTTTTTAGCAATTTTAAATATCCATAATTATGAAAGCAATGCCAAAGAGAGCACAAAATACCCTGTGGAGTTTTACAGGAAATGCAGTCATGAAGTCCTTCTTATAACATGTATTTCTTTTTTTTTTTTTAAGACTTTCTTTTTTTAAATTTTTTTATTTATTTCTGTATGTGTATAAATGTACTGTCTGCATGCAAGTCTGTGCACCCGTGTCATGCAATGCTGTGGAAGTCAGAAGAGGGTGTCGGATTCCCCTGGAACTGGAGTTCTCCTGGAATTGGAGTTTCAGACGGTTCTCGGCAACCATGTGGGTGCTGGGAATCGAACCCCAGTCCTCTGTAAGAGCGGTCGGCGTTCTTAACCGCTAGGCCATCTCTCCAGCTCATAACATGTATTTCTATACACATAAAACTATTTTCTTCCTAAGGCTACACTAAAGATTGCTTTACTTGTTTTATGTCCATTTCAGATTCTTGCAATTTGTATGCATTTTTAGTCTAAAGCGTATCAAGATTTTATTATTTACAAATTTGTGTTGGTTTTACCATTTCTAGGATAACCACCCCTACAGATATTTATGGTTTAGAAATTATCCTTTGTGATACTTAAAAAATCATTTATCACTTCTCACATTAAAAATCATCTAATGATAACGTAATTGAACAACAGTTGGAAAATCGTTAACTGTAAACAGATACTGATGAGGTCTTCAAAAATCTAGGTGACATGATTTATTTATAATCTCTAATTATATAAAGAATAAAAACATGACATGAGAGACATTTCTATCTAAATGAACTCTAATGGAAAATTATAGAGCAAATCCTGAAGCCAGTAATAATAAAAGTTTGCTTGAATTATATGACTTATTGAAACCCTTATAAAATATATTGTTAATATTTTCAAAGAAAAAAAAGCAAGTACAGTAAGATTAAAAAAATACAGATATTTCCTTTATACTGATCTTTTGATCTAATCACAGATTGTTAGTTTCTGCCTTCCATAAATCAAGCAGTTATCAATAGTAAGAATGCAACACCATGCAACACTTTAGTTGTATTTTTGTCCTTTAAGATCTAATACACCACATACATAGAAAGGAAGATAGATAAATAGAACATTATAATTTTATGCTTTGGGTTACATGAATATGCAAAATACAGCAATTGCATAATTAGGAAATAGCTATTAATACAATTATTCTCATTTCATTGCCCTAAGGTTTAATAGATCGTAAGCAATAACAAATTAGCAGATTAAGCCAATAAGAGATGAAGTTCTATTTTCAGATTATGATTATAAATAACCTGTAAGGTACTTGCCACCCTACAGTTTATAAATAGTTCTTATAACAAGCAGTTTTGAGATATGGGTAGAGAGAGCAGACCACTATGACAGGAAAATGAATTAAATATGAGTTCACTAAGGGTCCTAACTAAATTTACTTCTATATTTATATTGACCTTTGAACTTAGATGTTTTTAATAGCAATAGTCATGTATATATTCTGCTGCTACATGGTGAGGTATATTGTATTAGAACTTATTCTAGGAAAAACTGTTTTATTATATACATACATAATATTATATATAAGGTGCATGTAAAAAAAGGATGCATTACTTTATTGGTGGTGGTGTCAGTCCTTCCTAAAAGCCCTCAAACTACCTTTCTATTATGTTTTGAAGTACAAAATGTATGTGATCAAGCTTCTACATTTTCATAGACGACATGCTAATTTGAATCAGACTAATCACTTATTCTGAATATATAAAATATTGCTCATTTATCCTTTGTGAAGCTGTAACCAAATACATATTTCAGTGATACAATTCTTGAGATGCTGTCCAGAAATCATGTATATATATATATATATAAAAATATATCTAGCCTATATATAATATATGGCCTAATAGGGTATATATTATATTACCTTCCTGTCCATGCTAATATGTAAATATGACTATATAAATAGGTAATAATGATTTTATATATATATAAAATCATTACCAATTTACCTTCTTTAAGTTGGTAGATAGATATGTAGGGAGATAAGTAACTAAGTGGATAGATGGTAGATAGACTGATATTGAAATAAGCACTTTCTTATAATGTTATTTGTATAGTCTAGGAGTTGATGCTAAAATCCTGACTAAAATGAATTGCTTACACCAATCCAAATGGAACACATGAGAAACATTTTAAATTTAAGAAATAAATGTATATCGCTATATAACTCTCATTAATTTTAGCTTTTGATTAAAGGATAGACGTTAGAAAAATGAATCACTAAATAATGCTATCCACTATAAAGTGACTAAATTACTGCTGGATGTAACAAAAATATAAAAGAACTGATATGGAAATGTATAAATGTTTACCTATGAAATTATGGAGGTTATAGAATTGGGTGAGGCTCCCTGTAATGGTGCATTCCTTTAGTCACACCACATAGGAGACAGAGACAGGCAGATTTCTACATATTCAAGGCCAGCCTGGTTTATATAGTGAGTTCTAGGCAAGCTGAGGCTATAGAGACACTATGTCAAAAAATAAGCAACAAAGGTATTAAGGTAAAGATACTTAACCATTTTTTTGTTGTTGTTATTTTTGAGACAGGATCTTCCTGAAGCTCACTATGTAGAACGGACTGGTCTGAATCAGTGAGCTCTGCCTGCCTCTGCCTCCCAAGTGCTGAGATTAAACGTATGTGCTACCATGCCTAGAACAATATTAACTACATTAATCCATTAATTATTATTAAGTCATAAATGGCCTTGCATTCATGACTTTTTTTCTAACACTGCCAAAGCACCCAACAAAAGGGAAGAAAGGTTTACTGACTCAAGGTTTCAGAGGAATCTCAGCCTTCAGGGTAGGCACAGGGTGGCTGAGTGTCTCTGTTCAGTAGGAGCATCAGGTGACACTGTGGCCAAGCAGAAAGCAGACTGCAGGGCTAGAACCAAGGTGAAGCAAATGGATTGAGATGAAACGTGTGTCAGAGTGTGTGTGTGGGGGGGTGAGTGTATGTATGTGTAGTTCTAGAGATTTGAAACCAGGTCTCACTTATGCAGGACAGGACAAGTGTGCTACAACTGACCTATGCCCTTAGACTCTGGACCTGGATAAGAGTTTCCAACTGGTTTCAGTCTGAAAGTGTGATGATGTATCCTGCATAAAAGCACAGAGCATTCCTTTAGCTGTTTCTGAGATTTTTTAATGTCCTGTTGTGTGTCAGAGACACTTATACAGTATATCTGAAAATTTTACAAGATCAGAGTAGCATTGGAATGAAAGAGGTCATACTGAATATCATAGACTTGAGAACCAACTACATGGTTTTATTTCAAAGGCTCCATTTACTATGTGGACAAAAGGAAGTTATTGATTTCTCAATGTTTTCATGTCTTAATTCCATAGTACCTATATCTTTTAGTGAGGATTTACTGAAACATTGTAAAGTACTTCAAATGATATTGGACATGAAGAAAGCTCTATAGTAAAATCCTCATTATTGTGAGCCCTGTTAGCAAAAAGGTGCATGAAGAAAAATAATTAGTACATATACATAGAGGCTGATTTATATCACGTGATGGAAGCTGGATTTGAGGGTTGAGCCCAGAGTCTGATTTCCAGATAAAATATTCCTACCCTTCCTCAATTTATTACTTTACTCTCTAAGCCCTTCAGTTATTTTGGGGCAGAAATTGATTTCCCAGTTCCAAACTTGGTTAAACAAGTTCACATCGTGTTTATTCCTTTAATATTCAAAACAGTTTAATGCAAGGTTGAGTATGTAGCAAGTTTTCAATAAAAACTTTGTGCAGTTGTGACCTTATGACAATAGAATGAGTAAGGTATTTTATTCTGTTTATTATTCATGCATTCTTTTCATATTTTCTTCCAGCTATACTTAATACCACTGGAAAATGAAATACTTCATGTTAATGTGCTTTCATAACTTTATTTCACTTTCTACTTCAAATGTAAAATTACTTGATTAAATAAGAACCATAATAAATGTGGGACTGGAGAGATAACTCAGTGTTTAAGAGTGCTTGCTGACTTCAGTCCCCAGACCCATATAGGGTGACTCACAACCCCCTTGTAACTCCAATTCTGGGTGAACTGATGTTCTCTTCTGGCCTCCATGGGCACCTGAATACATCACATGCGTGTACACACACATACAGAGAGAGAGACAGAGAGAGAGAGAGAGAGAGAGAGAGAGAGAGAGAGAGAGAGAGAGAAATAAAAATAAATCTTTAAATACATAACATATATATATATAACAGAATGGAGAAGTAAGCCCTGCTGCTCAACATACACTGAGCATGCTCAATTGTAATTTCCCATGGAGCCAACTTAAAATCTGCCTAGCAGCCTAGCAACAAATTATGATGCAGCCTCAAACTGAACCTATGGGAGAAAAGATACTCCAGCTGCTAGCCAACTGACACAATAACTGCCACCTGCTAGGGACCAATGGGATGCAGGGAGGGAGTGGAAAAGTCTGCCTGATTCCTGTAATAAATGGGCCTGCTTTTGCCTTTCACTTGGCTCCCAGGGTCTGTGTAGTTGACTCTGTGCCTTCCTACCCCCACCCAAGAGTCTTGTGACAGGATGGCCAGTTACAACAGAATGCATGAAATTAAGAAAGAGGTTATGGCCTGGATGGGGGAGGAGGACTAAATTTTATTAATATCACAAAACTCAGTAGAAATGTTTTAAGTAAATTCATATGGAAACCCACTACTACAGAAGCTTCTTTAAGTATTTACATAGACATTATAAAAAGAGATAAAAAGGGATTACTCTCTAACAGGGAGTCTTTGCTCCTACCAGACATGATAGGTTAGCAAATAAAGAGCTCAATGCCTGCAGGACACGGGTACACAAACCTACATGCAGACAGTACATTCATACACATACAAAAATAAATTTAAAAAAATTATAAAAAGAGCTCAATGCCAGGAATGTACTTCTTCCTTTCAAGATCTTGACCACAGGCCCCATAGACTCAAACCATCCTGACCATTGCCTCTGATTTTGGTTACTTACTTGAACTTGATGTTAAGACCATATTGCTGAAAGCATTACATTATATGAGCTGTAAAATGATCAGGGTGAAAGTGAGCTGATACTGACCTCAAAACTTCACTACTGGCTAGCTTTCATTGTACTGGAAGTACTATGTATGCTAACATAAGAGAAAAGTAACTTGGGAGGCAGAGGCAGGCAGATCTCTGTGAGTTCAAGGCCAGCCTGGTCTACAGAGTTCCAGGACAGCTGGGGCTACAGGGAGACCCTGTCTCAAAAAGACCAAAAAAAAAAAAAAAAGGAGAGAAAAGTAATTATCAACCTTCACTAACTACAATAACAACTGGATTTGAGAGAAGTCCTCTGGTGCAGAAGTGTCAAGAAATGCAAGTAACAAAACATTTTCTGATTGGATATGTGAATGAAAGTACCCTGAAAAATCCTGCATCTTGCACTGAGCTTCCTGCAAGGGGGATCAACTGATTAATGCTTCAGTGACAGTGGAGAGTTTGGAATGATGAAAATTTAGAGCCTATTTACATTTTGCCTTGGACCCTATTTTAGCCCCCTATATATAGCCCCACCTTTTGCATTTCTATCTGACTTAACAACCCAAACTAAAAGATAAAAAAAAAAACTTTTTTGAAATTTGTTAACTTATCAGACCACCATATTTCACCAATCAAAGAGCTAAGAATGTGTGGGAAAACTTAGTTAAGATGGGTAGCATTCCTAAACCAATGGTACCTCCTTGGCCACACCCATGGGGTGGAGTGTAGTGACAAAAAGATTTAGGATTTGGCCCTGAGAATTGAGTCATGATGGATATTTAAGCAGACATATTGGAATAAAACCTCTCTCTGCATTTGAACCTCAACATGTGTACAACAGGTGTGCTTTCCTGTGTGGATTTTCCACATGGGTCATCCCAGGATTAAGTGGGCCCCACCACAAATCACAGCACAGTCCCCACAATTGGCGGCTGAATGTGGGGCAGAAGGAAACCTTGACAACTTAGGTATGCATACCCCTAAATCTTGCCTTTTTCTTCTCTTTAATCTCTCTCCTGATATCTATCTGTGTGGCAGAGCTGTCTTTCCTGCTGGTTTTGGTGGATGAGACAGTGGTCTGAGGGCATGTGGCTTTGTACATGTGGAGGAGAGGAGCCTGGCTCTGATTTGGTTCAGAGGGAGCATCCAATACCTTCCAGGCATGTGCCTCTTGGCATGGTCACTCCTGCAGGCTATAAAAAGCCAGTGACCTCAAGGCTGAATTTAATATTAAGCCATAGCAGTTATGCTTAGCCTTAAAACAATTTTTTATAATTCTACAGATCTGAAAAACTTTCTGGTTTTAAATCCACCCCCCAAAGAAAGACTCCCACTGTGAGGAACCAGCTCTTCAAGTTCAGTTCCAATCTTAACTTGTTCATATGTAAATTTGCTCCTGGTAGCTCTCCTCGATCTGAGCATACTTCTTTCTGTTGCAAATTAAGGCCTTTCATGGAACTGCCCTCCTCCAAGAGCAGCCTCTTCCAGATAATTTCAAACCTTGGCCATTTTCTCTTAAATTTTGTATATGAAATCTATGAAATCTGATTTTGGACAAAAGTGTGTTGCTCTCTTGTCTTCTTGTGGGTTTTCTCTAAATCTAACTCTTCTTACCTAAAACTTGCCAGCTATTTATAGAACCAAGGTTGGGATTTAGCTAACTAATTCAAATCAATCTAAGCATGTTTAACTTAAAGTGTAATATTTTTACCTAACCCCTGGGTACCCTACATATGGTTGATTTAATTTTATCTTGCTCCTTTTAAATGTGTCACCTTAAAAATCTCATCTCACAGAATTCATGATCATGCGTGGTCTGAGCTCTGGCCTGACACCATCAGACTGCCTGCTGTGCATGCATACCAGCTGCCAGACTGAGCACATGGCATCTAAATCATGCCCTTTAAATTTTGATTTTAGGTAACAACCTATTGATTTCAGCATTTTGGAAACAAGATAGATGAATTTCTAGGAAAATTTACAGGCCTTGAAGCTCTATCAAAACAAACTTGCTCTGATAAATTGTCTTTTTTTAAGGACAATTACAATTGGTAAAAGTCTCTTTAAAAACATGAATTGATATTTTGGTTCAATTTAAATGAGAAATTTTTGAATAAAAATGTTTTAAATTTCTTTAAGCCCATCTTCAAGCTGTGTGTATGTGTGAGTGAATGCAAATTCCCGCTTTTAATTCATTATAATCCCACAGGTTTAAATCTATTTAGCTGACTATAAACAAAAATTCAATTCATAAAAAATGTTTGTTTTATACCCCTAATGTTAACAATTTTTAATTGGGTTGATAGTATGTATATTATTCAGATTAATGATAGATTGTTTTTAATTATTAGTAGTAATTGTTATTAATGGTTATTTTTATTAGATATAATTACTAATAACAATTGATAGAAATTCAAATGCTAAATTGTTCATTGTTGTTGGCTATTATTATTGCCAATTATTTTTCATAATAATTATTAATGATTGTTGTGACTGATAATGGTCAATAATAATTATTGGTAATTAATAATAATTAATAATGGTTATAATTGTTATGATTATTGTGATTATGGATAATTATTATTCTTCCAAAGTCCTTAATAAGACAAGATGGATTGGTCCAAGGCCACAAACAACTTTGGTCTGTCTACTTTTGGAAATCCTCAATCTTTAGATTTATAAATAGCATAGGGGCAATTAGGCTTAGCAGAGGGGCAGCTTAAGGCAGTCAACCAGAAGAGACAGGATATGGAAAGAATAGGAGTAAACTTTAGAGATAGTTCATTAAAGGCAAATGGTTGGAAATGGGTTTAAGAGGTGGCATATGGATCTCAGCTGTTTCATGCATTAGTAGGACATTTATTCTAATTATGTAAAAATAACCCTATAGCCAGGCGTCATGGCGCACACATTTAATCCTAGCACTTGGGAGGCAGAAACAGGGGGATCTTTGTGAGTTCAAGGCCAGCCTGGTCTACAGAATGAGTTCCAGGACAGCTGGGGCTACAGGGAGACCCTGTCTCAAAAAGACCAAAAAAATAAAATAAAATAAAATAACCCTATAACAAATTATAAAAATTTCATGTTTTTCATTGGAAGTCAAACAACATGGCTTTCTTCTCTTACAGGTCAACCTAAAAAATCTTTCTTATGTATGTATGTGTGTATGTATGTATGTATGTGCGTGCACATGTGTGTATGGATGTGTGTACTCGTGTTCTAAGTATATATTAATGTTAACAGCCATGATACAGTAAAAACATTGCCTCTGAGTTGGAATGTGGCCCTTCCTTCTCAAGACGCAAATTTATATTAAACAGCCAAAACATAATTCAATTTCAACAAAGGTTATGGGTTATCTATTAAGCAAGACTCCTCCGTCAGCACCAGCTACACCTCATCTTCCTGGAAATACTGTGCAGCAGTGGTAGCCATATGTCTGTATATCCCAAATTTAATTGGCTATTAGCTCTCTCCTTGGAGGAATAACCCACGGCTGATGCCACAAGCTTACATCCTCTAATGGTTAGGAGATGTTATAAACCACACGAAGACCCTGTCATACTTAACAGAAGAAAATGTAATTCATGGATTAACATACCATCCAAACATCTGTGTCTATACCAAAGTAACCTACCATAACAATTAGTACTGTTTAAATACCTATATATCTAATTGCGTGTGCTTCATTAGTAGGATCGAAAGGCTATATATTATACTGTTTAAATACCTATATATCTAATTGCATGTGCTTCATTAGTAGGATTGAAAGGTTATGCCTGGACAAGCTGGCAGCCCATGAAAGAAAACAGCCAGAATTGACTAGAGACCAAGACAACAGCTCCAGAGAAAGTAGACTGTTTTGCTTCTCATCCACCTGTGCCCCTTTTCTAAGCCTAGGGAACAATCTGCGGAAGAGGGGGCGTGGTAGAATGTAAGGGCTGCGATTGGGGTTAATGGTGAAACTACAACAATATAGACTGGACACTCATTTGATCAACTTGATTGAACATACAAGCCCCCCCTGCTGGATGGTGGGACCCATGAGCTGTGTGGGTTTGGGCACAACTGCTTGCAAATTGGTTTTACATGAAGGATGCTTGTACTCACAAATTATCACTTATTGTTATAAAAAAAATGAAAACAAAACAAAACAAAAAAGCAGAGAAAGATGCAGAAAAGTTACGGCAGAATGCATGATCGGGGAGGGGTAGGGGTGGGGTGGGGGGAAGGGAAGGGGATATATGCCTGAACTGAATTGGAAAATGATGTATGAAATACACAAAGCATCAATATAAAAAATAAAAAATAAGTAAATAAATAAATAAATAAATAAAAATTTTAAAATAATGGATCTACTGCCACGTACTGGTTATGCCCTTTCAACATCTAAAACAAAGATGCAACCAGGTTTTCATTGTATTAAAGTGTTAATAAGTTTTGGGAATAAAAAATAAAAGGTATAAAAATTTTTAAATTTTAAAAATAAAGAAAATGAATTCCAATTAACATCATTATGAAATTCATGGCTGTCATTTCTTTTAATTTTTTGCATGCATACAAGCTAAGCCTGCATTTTGTTCAGATGACCAGTGGGTAGCTGGTGTTGAGGCCTGCATGTCATTTGGGTGACCACTTTGTTTGGAAAAAGGCTCCCTTTGTGGACCACCAACCTGGGAAGCTGGTGTGAAATTCCTGTCCTGGACTTGGGAAGGTGGAAGTTACGGCCAAGAGTGGGAAACGTGTCTCGTTGTCCCAGGCTAAGGACCCGAGTAGGAAGTTACCTCTCTGGTCAGGTCACAGAGGTGACCCCCTGACCTCTACGCAATGAGGCCAGTTCCCCACCATGTCCACAATGTGGGCACTGTGTGTCCCCCTCCCCTTAGCAGGACTGCAATGCACCTATTCATGACAAAGGAAGCTTCCTAGAAGCTCCCACAAAAACAAACAAAAAAATCAAATTGTTATGATGGTAACAACTTCCATTGGGGCATATCTAGACATTCTTTAATTAACTGATGGGCATAAGAACTGTAAAAGAAAATTTTATTAAGAGCTAGATATTGAAAAATCTTTAAAGCAGGTTTTCATGACAGGCCTGGAGAAGGCCAAGAGCTTGGAGGAAGATAGTTATCAAAATCCACTTTGTAAGTTTAAGTTCACTTCCCAAATAAGTAGCATACAGTCAATGAAAAACAATTTGGGTGAATTTGATGAAAACTGACACCTTGGTTTCTGTTTATGGGTATTTGTAATACAACTTAGGCATCTATAGGTCAAAACATAAAAATTTTAAAACAAAAAGAGGGAGGTGGTATAATATTCCTTCTGTATTCCAAGCCTTTTGATAAATTTTCAATTTTGAGGTCTTGTAGTTCCATTATTTTAAAATTTTTAATAGATAACCCATAACCTTTGTTGAAATTGAATTATGTTTTGCTGTTTAATATAAATTTGCATCTTGAGAAGGAAGGGCCACATTCCAACTCAGAGGCAATGATTTACTGGGATCATGGCTGTAAACATTGAAATATACTTAGAACACAAGTACACACATCCATACACACGTGTGCGCACACATACATACATACATACACACATACATACATGCAAAAACAATGGGAGGAGATTTGTAAGTTTCCACAGCTAAAAACACCAACCTAAATGCTTGAAAACATACAACTTTTGGCTGTGCAGGATGGACTGGGAAATGCCCAGCAGAGAGGCTGACCCATCTGAACATGAAAGAAAAAGGAACTTCAGATTGCCTGAGTCACAGACACTGAGCATCTCTCTGAATTATATTTGGGATAACTGTTTATAATGTGCCCTAGTGAAGTTTATCTCCCAGATGCTGAGAAACCTTCCTACCTCTCCCCTTTATAGGAAAAAGAAAAACATGATGGTAATGAAGTCATTCCCTAACTGTAAATTAGAGCCAACTGTTATAGGGGTACTTTTTTATAAAACGGGTATAACTACCTTCTTTAATTGACTGATAGAGATAGGAACTGTGAAAGGATAATTCTCTATTTAGAGCCAAATATAATAGTAAAGTCTTTATAAGCTTTGTAATTAAGCAAAATATATTAATACAGGAGAGCTCTGATATCAGCAATGGATTATTCTGCCAAGGAGATGTTGGCTAGGAGATCCAAGCCCCCCAAATTTTAAAGGCTTTAGCCTATAAGTGGGATATCTGCAAGGAGAGAGGTGGTAAGACCCTGTTGTCAAAGACCTGGTGTAAGCATGGAAAAATATTTTGAGATGTTGCTTGCTAATGTGCAGTTGGCCTCTGAAATGCCAGAGAGCATTACCAAAGGCCAATAAAGCAAAATATTGGTCTCCTGGGTCAAGCAAGACTCGTCTGTCAGTATCAGCTACACCTCAACTGCCTGGAGATACTGTGCAACAGTGGCAGCCATGTGTCTATATATATCCCAAATGTAATTGACTATTAGCTCTCTCCTTGGAGGAATAATTCATGGTTGATGCCATAAGCTCATGACCTCTAGTGCTTAGGAGATGTTATAAGCCACAGTAAGAACTTGTCACCCTTTATAGAGAAACCACAGTTTGTGGATTAGCATATCATCCAAACATCTGTGTCTATGCTCACAGCTTAGCTTGCCATAATAATATTGTTTAAATGCCTGTACATCTAATTGCTTGTGCTTTGTTATTAGGATTAAAAATGTACCCCAGGATACACTGTCAACCCATGAAGGGAAACAACCTGAACAGACTAGAGTCCAAAATGACATCTCCAGAGAAAACAGACTGCTTTGCTTCTCACCCACTTGTGCCCCTCCTGCAGAAGAGGAGGTGTGGTAGAATGTAAGGGCTGCAGAGAGATTAGGGTGAATCGTGAGACTAGAGCAATATAGATTGGACTCTTATTTGATCAACATGCTTGTGCATAAAACTTCTCCAATTGGACTATGGGAACCTTGGGTTGTTTCAAAATTTGGACATATATACTTGCTAATTGGTTTTACATGAATGTTACTTACATTCATTGCTTATGCTTGACAATCAGCTTACTTCATGGTTGGGATTTTTGGATATTAATTGGCTTTAGTCTGAAAATAAAGTTTCAGGTCTGACCTGTCCCCCACTGCCTAGCACTCAAAACAGGCTTGAGCAGCTGTCTATTCAAAACTCAGTTTCTTTTGGGTTGTTAGCCTTGCCCATGGGCTCCCCTGCCTCTCAGAAAAATTTAAAAAATATAATTAAAAGGGTGAATTGTGGGAAAACTTAGTTAAGATGGGTAGTATTCCTAAGCCAATGGTACCTCCTTGGCCACACCCATGGGCTGGAGTGTAGTGATGAAAAGATTTAGGATTTGGCCCTGAGGATTGAGTCATGATGGATATTTAAGCAGACATGTTGGAATAAAATCCCTCTCTGCATTTGAACCTCAACGTGCGTACACGTGGTGTGCTTTCCTGTGAGTATTTTCCACATGGGTCATCTCAGGATTAAGTGGGCCCCAACACAAATCTTGGCGGCATCCCCACAAGAATGTCATCAGATAGCATCTGAGACCTTGTAATTAAGATTCCACTAAAGAGATGCCCACACCCACACCCACAGCATCTTGCCTCCCCCCCACCCCTGGCTTCCCAAGGCCCACAAGAAAGGCTCTCCAAACAACAGTTCAGGGAAGTCTAACCAGTTTACTCGGGCTTGCCTACAAAGTGAGTAGAAATAACTTACATACCGAGTAGCAGTAGCAGTTCTGTCCCCCCACCCCATGTAAATCCAAAGTCACTGCATGGACTCAGTGACTTCTGCCCCCCCATGAAGATACGGCGAGAGAGCCCTAGTGGTTGACTTTTAGGTTGTCTTTGGCTCCCCCCGACACAAAGTGCAGGCAGCATCCCAGAGTTCAGCTGTGTTCCTTGTGAGTACCATGAACTTTCTCCAACTTATGTTTGTCCCTCTTCTCATCATAAGCTGGAGGAGTTGCTGGATTTCTAACTCCTCCCTTATAGAGGACAGACCTATAATAGGAACCCAGCCCTGTCCCCTTTGCCCTGACCTGCCTACTGAACTCTTCCATTAATATATTTGAGAGGTGCCTTGATTTATGACTTTTCATTTGTTCTTTTACTATAAAACTGCAATGCAACTGTAACCATACTGAAACATGGTATTTTGTGTAACCTAAATCCGTGTTCCAGGGTCATGGTCATTCATATTTGGCTCCAGAGGTTAATCCCTTTGGGGTGAGAGTTATGTTTTCCCATCCACCGATATAAGATCTGTTTCACAAGATGGAGCCCACACCTGACACTGATAAGTTTAAGAACTTATGGCTAGACAGGTCACAAACCCACTATTATTATTCTGATAGAAGGATGTAACTTGACACCTAATGACATCTTTACTCCCATAGATGAATGCCTCTCACACATCTTCACCAGAGTAGCTTTCTCATGCAGCAGGTGGTGATTAAAACAGAGATCCACAACTAGACAAATTGGAGAGAATAAGAGAGTGCAGAGTGCCTATCACAGACTAGGACACCTAGATGAAATGTTGTTCTTCTAAAGTCTGGATCATTGCAGAAAAAGAAACAAAAAATTGTTAGAGTCAGAAGTGGTGGATGATCAAAAGGAGACAGTGTTTTCCATACAGCTAAGCAGTTATTCGTATGACCTTACAGCTCATATGGTAACATATGGACAAGACCTATGTAAACTGAAGCCAGACAAAATCCCAGAAAAGAAGTGGAGAAATGGGGGAAGTGTATGCTCCAACCCTAGGAGAGGACATATTGGCAAATATTAGCTCCTGTGATAGGGAGAGTCACTTTTCTTTAAGGCTGTGAGGCTGGGTAGGTTAATCAGGATGTAGTGGATGGATCCACATCGAAGTGCATTTGGGTACACAGGTTTGACCAAATAGTTGAATAGGCCTTAGGATTCATGAACCCAGGAAGGGTAGGAAGGGGTGTTGCCAATAGGGGAGTGGATCGGAATATGATCAAAATATATTGCATGAAATCCTCAAATATTAAAATCAAGAACTTAATTTTTAAAAGTAAATATTTTTGTAACTCAATAAATTGTATGTATGAAAGCAATGCAACTGGCTGCCAATGAAGTTTTCTTTGCAAAAAAAAAAAAAAAGGACTATTCCCTTAAATATAAAGCCATTGTTAGAGCTTAGAAGTTCACCTCACCTCGAGGCTAAACTTGATTTGAATTCTTTCTTTTGATCTAACAAAAATTTGATAAAAATGCAAATCACATACACACATACACAAATATTTGTGGGGTTTACTTCCCCAAGAAAATATGGACTGAACAAAAGCAGAATTACTGAATGTGTATGTCACATGAAACTTAATTTGGGTGATGTTGAATCAATCATATCAGATAGCATGAAAAGGAAATCAACCTTGACATAATTCCATCTCACAACAGCTGACGTCAGTAATAGGACTGGGTGTCTTCTGGCAAAAGGCTTTCCTGCAGAAAAGAGGAGCACTTTAAGCACTGAATTTTCAAAAGTCAAGAATCTGGAGAAATGGGCCAATCAGTAAATCACTCCCTCCCTATGCAACTCTGAGGCCTTAAAGGTTCTGGAATAAAACACACCACAATCACCAACCAACAAACAACAAAAACAAAAAAAAAAAAAAAAAGCAGGGCATAATAGCAGGCACCACATCTAGCTGAATTGGCAAATTACAGGTTTCAGCAAGACATCATATTTCAAGAAAAAAAAAAAGGCAGAAACAGCAAAGAATGACATCGAACATCAATCTCTGGTCCACTCAAAGAGAGAGAGAGAGAGAGAGAGAGAGAGAGAGAGAGAGAGAGAGAGATCTGGGCACATACCATGTAAATATACAGAGAGAAAAAATCCAAACCCAATTCCTAACTTTCAATGAGCCCTCTAATATTCTTTCCTTTTACTCTTTCCTTAACCAGAGATATGCACAAAACACACACACACACACACACACACACACACACACACACACACACACACATGCTAAAACAGTCAGTCATCCCAAGAGCATTTGTTTCCATAAACCTCTGTAGACCAGAGATTGCAGGACTGGCTGCAGTGCCCCCCCCCCCACGCCTTGCTGTTTCCCCATTGGAAGCTCTTTCCATCTCCTGTGTGTTGATTCCTTTACCTCAAGCTCAGCTGCCACAGCCACCACCAACGTGCAAGTGTGAAATCACCCAGTGGCTTCCCCTGAAGCTCTCAGCACATTTCATTAGATCTCTTTAATTCTGCTGCTTATTTTTAATATTTTATCTCTCTGAATATTATCTTCATTTTTTTATATTTTTATTGGAACGATTTGATAAAAATTGTTTATAAAATGAAAATGTTTATAAAAATTCTTCTATTCTTTTTGTTCACTATCACTTAAATACAGAGAAAATTTAAAGATGTTAATATATACAGTGTTCTACTAGGGTAGATTCTCCTTATGATAATTTTATTTTACTTTGAGTTATTCTAATTATAAAATTAATTGTACTAGTTATGTTATGTAAAATGCTTTAGTATGGTATTTAATATACCTATACATCATATGATTATAGGCACATTTGATATACCCATATATATGTGAATGAATTTCATAAATTTGGACAGGAAAAGCACACACATGCATATGATTCAATGGCAGTTTATCTCTTGATTATGAGCTGCTTAAGGGAAAGAGTAATTCTCCTGTACTCAATATGCCAGCACATGCTGGGAAATCAAGAAACAGGTAGTGTTTGAGGATGGAGATAGTGCTCAACAGTAGAATGTTTTACCTAATGTATTTTAGGTCCTGAGTTCAATCTCAGCAACACATAAATGCAAAACGAAATTTTAATTATAGATAATGTACATAGGAATATTCCTTCTCTTGTTAATGACAAACAAGTGCTCACAGTGAGACAGATATTTTTTTTTAATTTTTTTAAATTTTATTTATTTCTGTATGTGTATGAATGTACTGTCTGCATGTCGGTTTGTGCACCCATGTCGTGCAATGCCGCGGAGGTCAGAAGAGGGTCTCGGATTCCCCTGGAACTGGAGTTCTCCTGGAATTGGAGTTTCAGACGGTTTTCAGCCGCCATGTGGGTGCTGGGGATCGAACCTGGGTCTTCTGCAAGAGCAGTCGGTGCTCTTAACCGCCAGGCCATCTCTCCAGCCCCCATGAGACAGATATTTTTAAGATTGATTTAGCAAGTATGTTTAATTTCATGATCCTAGTGAATAGCCTTTTCTTTCCAGTCATTTCCTGTTATGTCTCTTATATTTCTTTTACTTGTTATTTTAATTATTCTGGATAACCAAAAGGGTGTAAATGGTTCACAGAAAATTCAGATACTCCTCTGGAGAAAAAACATGTAACTATGTAACATCAACTTGGAAACAAATTTTAGAACACGTTATGTCAACTGAGTCCCTGGCACCAATGCCATGGTTATGGGGCCATATTACAGCAATCATGATAAAGTGCCACCAAAAAAGTAAATATGAATGGAGTTTGATTTACAACAGTGTCCTTCCCCTTCTGTGATGGAAAAAAAAAGTAATTAGGAAATCAAAATTGGGCCCAGTGAGATGCCTCAACAGGAAAGGCACTTGTGCAAGTTTGGCAAATGGAGGTAAATTCCTGGAACCCACATAAAGGTGTAAGAAGAGGATATGTTCCATATGTTGCCCTGTAACTTCCATATGTCTGCTATTGCATGCATGCAGCCCGTTCCACACACTTCTGTACACATCCACGGAATAATGCTGTGGGAAAATCATGAGAGCAAAGCCAAAATTAGTATGGAGAGAAAGTATATTTCACACTAACGGCTAGCCCACCAGTGTAGGGTGAACCCAGTGATCATTTCATAATGGAGTCAGCAACCTGACTGAGTCTCTCTGACACTTTATTTTCTGGAGACAAGTGGTAAAACAGGTAAGAAAGGCCCTAGAATGTGGCATCCTGGTTATCGGATAACAAATGTAACATCCTGGTTTATAGATAGATAGCATCAAAGGCCACAGGAATGTGACTTTCTGGTGAAACAACGGAAAGGTCACTATTTTGGGTAACCACAGGGGGCAGAGCAGAAGGCTCTAGACTTCCCTTCAGCTGTCTATTTCCATCACTATAGCGCTGCCAGGTCTTTTAGTAACCAAGCTTATTCTGCCATTTCCATTATATTCCCCACTTTTCAGGAACATATTCCCTTATGTTGATTCCACAGGAACTCTGTGATACTCTTGACAAATCACCTGAAACCTAATGGCATCCATCCATTTTTTAATAAATTTATTATTCCTATTTAATATACATAGCCCTATCAGGAGGATTAATAGAATCAGGACTTATAATCATTTTAAGTGGGGCCAGACAGTGTCCCCAGGTCATCCAGGTACTCTTCCAGAAAGGCCCATTTTTCCCCAACCAGTTGCTCTGCATTTACTATGCAGGATTGATAGCAGCTTTACATTTTTTTCTAACTGTGCAGGATTGACTTGCCTAAAATCAGCACAGATACCTTCCTCACTGATGACTCTTGCATTTCTAGTTTCTGGCAGGGATGAGTTTACTGGCAGATCCAGGAAGTCTCCAGCTCTCAGCTGAGAAAGAAACTGGCTCTTTGGGGGATCTTGACCCTAAACTTCTTACCCAAATTCTAGCTTCTGTTCTTCTCACATCACTCTCTAAAGACGTCACCCCAATTGCAAGGAGGGAATTGGGGCACGAAGCGCTCTGACTTCTCCCATGCTGAAAAGGGGCAACGGGGGATGGAGAGATGGCCTAGCGGTTGAGAGCGCCGACCGCTCTTACAGAGGACCCGGGTTCGATCCCCAGCACCCACATGGCGGCCGAGAGCCGTCTGAAACTCCAATTCCAGGAGAACTCCAGTTCCAGGGGAATCCGAGACCCTCTTCTGACCTCCGCGGCATTGCACGACACGGGTGCACAAACCTGCATGCAGACAGTACATTGATACACATACCGAAATAAATAAAAAAAAATTAAAAACAAACAAACAAACAAACAAACAAACAAAAAAAAGGGGCAACGGGTATGGCAACTGGGGTTACCCCTGCTCAGTGAGTCTTCTGCCTTCCTTTTTGACCCACCCTACTCTCACTGAATCCCACTACCATCTTCTCCCTTAAATTCCCAAGCCAGATGCCATTCTGTGCTTGGCTCTATCTTTCCCCTGAGCCTAGCCCCAGCTACCCTGAATTAAACTTTGCTCTGGAGAACTTAGACCTCGTGGCCTTTCATTTCAGGGGGAGCACGCTATAACCTTACATTCTGGTGCTGTGACTTGGATCGCCATTTTTCCCCCTCGGGGTAGCTGGTAAGCCGGATATCGAGTACAGGCTAAGAGAGCACCCACCAGCATTCGGCCAAAGGTACCTTCTCTCCTCTCCTTATCCTACCCTATTCTATTCCCGTGTGACTGTGCATGAGAGTTAAGAGTGCGTGTTATGGTTCCACAGCCCTTGGGCTGCGGAATATGACTGGACCCCAACCCACCATTCCGCTGAAGTCATTTCACCTCATCAGGCACTCATCACACTCGTGATGACCGAGAATGGGGTTTATACATGTGGCCCTCATGGTAAGACTTCCTAAGTCGCCTTGTGGGTGGCTGCCAGCCGGACACCTGAGTGAGGGGAGATTCTATCTCCCACACCTACATTCTGTGTAACCCTGTGTATTTTCTGCCCCCCTTCTAGCTGCCCCCTCTGCCTTGACACTTCCTGTCCTAACTACTGCTTTCCATCTGCGTTCCCTCAGATCCTCTTTCTCCATTCTTTTTAGTCTCCCATTATAGCCATTCCCTTTTGGATCCCTGAGTGTCGGCAAAATCAAGGATTCCCCCCAATTTTTCCCGTCCAGATTGCTGTATTGCTGTCTATCTACCAGGACGCTGGGGAAAGACTCTGGACCAAATTTTGGCCTCCTCTGTGATTTGGGGATGCTGAATTCACAGACCTGCAGGTCCCAATTTCAGAGACTCCCACACTGGTCACATGGACTGGGGTCTCTGAGCACCCACTTAGAACTAGAGTGGGCGTGCCTTAGCCCTCAGGTGGGTGCTTTCTGAGACTAAAAGGAATCCATTTCCTTCCTACAGACCTCTTCTCTCTCTCTCTCTCTCTCTCTCTCTCTCTCTCTCTC
>VZQC01012520.1:294236-334805 GCA_009823505.1 Rhizomys pruinosus
TCTCTCTCTCTCTCTCTCTCTCTCTCTCTCTCTCTCTCTCTCTCTCCCTCCCTCTCTTCCTCTCCCCTCTTCCTCACCCCCTGACCCCTAATATGGGAGTCTCACACTCGAGAGGTCCTGGGCCTCACACCCTTGGAGTCTCTCCTACACTCTTTAAGAGAACTCAACCTCTCCAAGGAAATTAACCCTAAGGTCCTTAGGAGACTCTGCTCTACTATCTGGCCAGGATATCAATTAGCTAACAATATTGTCTGACCTGAGACAGGTACCTTTGATCTCCAAATTCTCAGCTTTGAGAGACTTCTGCCAGTGCTCAGGTAAATGGTCAGAATGCTTGTATGTACAGGCATTCTTTGCCCTTTGCCCTTCGCTCACGTCTCTCTCTGTGCCTCTCTCTGTCCCGGTCCCACCCCTCTCTCTCTGCCCCATGCCATGCTGCCTGGTCCTAACACATGTCTGCAGGTGGCTCAGGCTGGCAGTCCCACATGGAAGTAAAGCATGTTCCTAGATTGACCTATGCCTCATGTGCCTTTTTTATTGCTTCTTGCTTTTTTATACTTAATATTATTGGTGCCATGACACTTTGCAACCTCTGGACTTGCCAGCAGAGTATTTCTCCAGACAACTGGCTTCAGGATGAGGTACCACTCTTCTCTCTCTCTCTCTCTCTCTCTCTCTCTCTCTCTCTCTCTCTCTGTCTCTCTTTATACTTCATTCTCCTTGTACTCCTCCCTTCTCCCTCTGCTTCTCTCAGCATTAGTCCTTCATTGTTTTGAATCCACAGGCTTGAATTGGGCTCCCCTGCAAAGGCAGTACTCTCTCCTGCTTCCCTCCGTCTTCCTTCTCCCTCCTTCTCTCTGCCTGTCTTCCCTCCAATTCTTCCTTCATTTTAGCCTCCGTTCTGTTTCAGATACACTCCAGACCTGGAGTCTCTGACCAGCCCCATTAGAGGACTTGTCCTCCACTCTGTTCCCCTTTCTTCTGAGGCTAAAAAACTTTACTTCCTTCCTACAGCTCTCTCCTCCCCCCAGCCTGCCCCACAACTGCCCCATTTCTGCTGAACCACAAGACCACATGGCAAGAAGCCTGAACTTACATCAGACCTTGTAATAACTAATGCTGTATTTCTATATTCTAATTCTCTTGCAATTTATTTAATGGCATATTCTGATCCTTTCACAATTTTGGTTTTTGGGTTTTATATTGGACAAAGTGTCATTGCCAAATTTATTTATTAGAACCTTATTTATGAGTATGCATGAAGTACTGCTCACTTTTAAGAATTCTATAATGTAATTATGTTTATACATATACAAGAAATTGTGTTCCACCTACCAGGTACTATATACCTAGTTACAGCCTCAAGTGAAACAGACATATATAGAGTTACTCATACATACTAAAATTGTTTTATATATCTGTTATACTTTGCACATGTTACTTTTAATATTTTTAAGAGAAATTAGGTTTTACTTCTGGTGACCACATGGACAGTCCAAATGTAACCAATTTGGGTGAGCCCTAAGTAGTATCTGCCTGTTGCTGGTATGTGACAATGCCCCCCCCATTCCTTTTCGTTTTCAATGCTATAATTCAAAATCTGGGGACAAATGACATGGCCTTCATTTAAGAAGGTACTGGTTTTACCCTCTTTATTATCTTGGGTTTGTTTCATGGGTTATGTTGTTAGAAACTTTTGCCTTGCATGGTATAAATCATTGTACATTGAGTACCTAAATGACCTTCATAGACCTTAAAGAACAAATTGTAGGACTTACTGCATAAGTTTAATGTCAACTTGATACACCTGAGCTGAGAAACCTCAATAATTGCCTTCATTGGACTGGCCTATGCCCATTGTGGGCAATGCCATTCTTGGCCAGATATTTCTATATTGTATACAATAGGCTGAATATGAGCAAGCAAGACAAGCCAGTAAATAGCATCCCTTCCTAGCCTATGCTGCAGCCACAACCAGGCTCCTGTCATGAGCTTTTATTATTGGTCAGAATATTTTTGCCACAGCAATTAAGAATTGATTAATAGTGCTTAAGTCAATGTTCAAGCTTTACTTAGGAGTTGTATGGTAATTAATGTACCAAATTAATTCAAACAATCTTCTTGGAGGTTTAACAACCACACTTAAAGCTCCAATCTGATTTGGCAAGAGGGATTTGATGGGACAATATTTTGGCCCTGTATTAATCAGGGTTCTCTAAAGAAACATGAAGCACAGGAGAATAGATATTAGGCTTTATACAATTTATTTGATTTGCTACGTGACAGAGGTCAAGACATCATACAGTAAGCTGCACCAACAGGAGGCAAGATCCAGGGATACCTGCTCTATCAAGGCTGGATGTCTCATAGCCAATCTGGTGCTGAGCCGGATGGATCCGGAGATCTGCCGGTCTCGTTACACACTGGGATCCGAAAGGTGATCACAGCAGCAAGACAAAATCACCGCATGAAAGTAGGCAACCTACAGGAAGAAAAAAGGGACTAGCCTCCCTGCTAATGGCTTTAATACTGACTGCCGGCAGAAGTGTAAAGGCCCAATTGGGGTTGGCCATCCGGGTTGAGTGGTCCAATTCAGAAGACCACTTTTTCTTGTCTTATGTTCCTTAGTCCAGTTAATTTTGACACCCCGGATTACCATCACAAGGTCCACCCCTTGTCACTGACAGCCCACATAAATAGCCTATCCATCTTATCCACTTAATATCATTTATGTTTTTTGATTGCAAGAAACACCATGTGTACGAGGGTCATAATTCCACCTAAAATGTTATAAGTATCTCATGGCAAGTAGCAAAGCTTATATCTTAGAGTAGTTGGAATGTCCTTGAGAAGAACTTAGTCCTTCGTATCTAAATAACCTAAAATATAAACAACACAACACATATCTCCGTTGCCACATTCAAAAGAGAACAAAACAAGTATCCAGTTAAATTATATTATAATATATTATATACTATAGTAACAAGACATCTCTTAACCAAATAGGAAAAAGTTAATATCTATTATATCCACGTTTCTGCAATCTGGTCATAGGCCTCAGCTGATATTTACGACTACCTTCTTCTACTAACCATTCTATATTTCCTCCACCAACAGCAAGACCACTTGCATGTCTTGGTCTTTCCTGGGAGTATGGAGTAACTCCATTATCTTCTCCCGCTTAAGGTCTGGGCCATTTATTGTCGTGTTTGGTTTGGGGTTGTTGGATTGTTTCCAATTGACATTAATCATAGGAATGTAGCACCAGAAGGCCCTACAGCATCTCCTGCCTTCCAGACATAATCTTCTTTGCCCCAATTGTGGAGAAAAAGTCACAATTTCCCCTGGTAGTCTGGATCAATCCCCTCCTCCTACTACTGTTTCCTTTCCTTATGTTAGCTTTAAAGGCAGTAGAAGCCGAATGTGGCCAGGGTGGGAGTCTTATTTCCAGTTACAATGGAACTTTATGCTGTTCTACTGGCAAAAGCACTCTCCCCTTTGGAGCCAAAAATCTAGACCAGCAGAACACAGGTCGTGGGTACAGGAAGCAAAATTTTCTACGGGTCATCGGATGATTATGACTGGATCATTACCATCTTCCACCCCTTGGTCCTTGGACCCATAATTCTGGCTATAGAACGTCCATACTGGATGGATCAGACTGCTGCGGAGAACCTTGCCCCAGCCCACCAGGGTATTGCTACCTAATTAGCGCTGTAACTGTGTTTCAAAGGCCATTCCACGTTCTATGCAAGCCAGTGCTTCTGGATTGTGGTGCAAGCATTGTAAGACCAGTGTACCATTGGACCCATGGGCCCACCGTTGCCACTTTTTGGTTGAGGTGAGTTGGGTGTCAAGCTCGTGGGTCTACGTCGCTTCATCTGTTCCTGTGTCTTTGCGATGAAGTGACCCTGAGTTTGCCTGCTCCACAGATCAGCGCCATACACTCCTGCCCCATGGACTCTTATTCCCTGGAGACGCAATTGTAAGCTCAAATTAAACTCTTCCTTTATAAGTCTTGTCATTGTGGCTCTATACAGCAAAGAAAAACTGAACATAGGCGTCCTACTCGAGGTTTCAACTTGGGTCCTGGGTCCTGCATCCACAAATTCATGCATGTCTCTGTGGCAGCTGAATATTAGCATCCTGTGCCAGGGAAGTCTGTGAGATTCACTTAAAAGGAACTTCATCCGCCAGTGTCCAGTCAAAGGAGGAAAATCATCTGGGTATAGAGGAGAAGCTCCCATATGTCAAGGGAAGCTCTGGTTAAGCAATGCCTGACTTGTCCTCACATAGATGAAACTGATGAAGAGAGCCAGGTGCACAAGGGCTGAGTGACCCTTAAGGACCAGAACCTCAAATGACCTTAACACCAAAACTTCATTTATCTGAGCTAACTGTTGGTTTTAAACACCCCAAAAGAAACTGTATCTAAAGAGAAAATGAGATAGATTATTACAAGAAAATAGGCGAGAGACCTACTGTGCCAAGTTAGGAATCTACTGTGTCATGTTAGAAAATATCTCAGAGATAGATGACAGATCTAATGTGCCATGCCAGAAAATACCACCTTTTATATTCTCATGGTTATGGCTCTCATTCTGGAGCCCTGTGTATTAAAGCTGGCCCTCATTCTAGAGCTCTGTGAACTAAAACTTTTTCCAATGTCTCAAACCAGGGTACATGTCCTTTTTTCCTCTGCATTCCCTAGACAGGGACCCTCCAATTGCTAATTCACCCAGTAGCCCCCTGTTGGTACTGTGAAGTCCCTGCACTGGTATACTCATGTAAGACTCAACTAGCTTGTCTCTTCAGTTGCAGAGAAAATGTCCACTAAGTACTGGCCACTATCGATCTGGACCAAACCCACCCACTGGCAGAACACCCCAAGCGGCCAAAATGGGAAACCGGATTCTAACCCTCCAGCCTGACAGCTGGTCCCCCAAGACTTTGCCCGAGTTCAGCTCTGAAGCAGTTACAGAAGACAGACCTCCGCCCTTTTTCCTATAGAAACAAAAGGCTGGAATGTCAGGGTGTGAGCTCCAGAAGCCCATTGGAATGTAGAGATACCTAAGATCCATGTTGCCCAAGAACCCACAATACCAGACTAGCCCCTTTGGCTATGCTAAAGCAGGCCACCACCAATTACTCAGGAATCTTCCACCTTGCTTTTCAACCCACCCCACTCTCACTGAATCCCACTCCCACCTTCTCCCTTAAATTCCCAAGCCAGATGCCATTCTGTGCTTGGCTCTATCTTTCCCCTGAGCCTAGCCCCAGCTACCCTGAATTAAACTTTGCTCCAGAGAACTTAGACCTCATGGCTTTTCAGTCCAGAGGGAGTGTGCTATAACCTTACAGCTTCTAAAAAGAAAGAGGAAATTACATTATTTAACATCATTTGACAATAGTGTCCTTTTCATTTTCAGCTGCAGGTGGCACTGCATTGTTGAACAAGATCAAGAGCTGGAGGTCTTACTTGCTAAACAATATCTCAAATGAATTTAAGTCTAATGTCTGGGAAGCACAATTTCTAGGACTTTAAAGGAAATATACAGATTACTTATCTTTTTGGTTATGCTTTCCTTTTGAGTGTTTAAGACCATGCAGTCAACTCCTATTATCCAACCTTTGTTTTCTCAAGGTCAGTTGAGGCTCTCGTCCTTAGGGAACTCGGGTTTGGGGGGAGGTGGGACTGCTCCTTTTGACTTTCTTTACCAGTTCCATCTATGCAAGGACCAAGTGAGGTCTTGTTAGACGAGGCTTCCCTTTGAAGCATGAGGAGACTTTCCTCTGTGTTGACCTTTCTCTTTATATCCTGGACACTGGGCGAGTCCCTCTAGCAGTGCCTCCAGGGCTTCTCTGAACAAAAAGACAGGTGGCTCACAGTTAAATAGGACATTTCAAGAGATGCCCCCATATCTAGTCTTCTGGGAATTAGTTGACCTCAGAGGGCAAGGAAAAACCTTGTCCCTTAAATCCCTTGGCCAAATCAGTATGGGCATTAAGTATGGTGGTTAACCATCCACAAAGGCTAAGTTCTACAAGCCTCATACTTTTAACTACTGTATCATATTTAGATAGGGCTTGAACAAAAGCTTAAGCAGCCTTGTATAAACATTGACTGGAAGAGAGTTAATACTGTAGGTTAAGCAATGAGAGAGATTTAAACAATTTTAGGTCTATTTTAAATGTAAACTGTTTACTACAAACAGGAACAGTATCTTTTCTTTACCAGACCCATATCTTGGTTTATTGTTTTCTAGTAGCAAGAAACATACCTATTGACAGGAAAGGAGCTGATAAAGTTTACCAAGGCCATCCAAAATGTCTTCTGGAATGTATTCCACTGGTTCAGGGAGGTTACACCTAGCTTCTCTGGAGACAAATTATCTTGTAATGGGCAAAAGAAGTATCAAAACTAGCATTTGCATAATACACGGAAACATAAAGAACATCTTTAAGGAGTCAGAAGTAACCCACTACTTGTCTGTGTCCATTTAATCCAAATTTGTAGCTGGGAGTCCAGTACAAGCCAGGAGTGGAGTGAAAACTGACAACATCTGTGTATATTTATTTTTAGGATATTAGTAAACTAACTTAAATGTTTATACTATTTTATTCTGGAAAGATTTAGCCAATTTAACTTAATACAGGGATCTTATCCTTTTACTAAACTTTTTTAAAATATATTTTTTATTATTCATTTATTTATGTGTATGAATGTACTGTCTGCATGTATGTTTGTGTACCCATGTCATGCAATGCCACAGAGGTTAGAAGAGGGTGTTGGATTCCCTTGGAACTGGAGTTAAACATGGTTCTCAGCTGCCATGTGAGTGCTGGGGATTGAACCCAGGTCCTCTGCAAGAGCAGTCTGCACTCTTAACCGCTAGGTCATCTCTTTAACCCTTTATTTCCCTTATACTATGAGACCTATTAACATTTATAAGCAGATTTACCCTTCCTTGTGAAGATTTTCTAAGTAATTAAGTTATTCCACATATATATGTATATATATGCGCTCTTAACCACTAGGCCATCTCTCCAGCCCCTATATATATATTATATATATATATATAATATATATATGTATATGTATGTATCTATTGATGAGGCTCTTTTGTTTTAAAATTATAAAAAGTATAAATTGTAACATATCCTTGCAAGCATTGGAGTAAGTTCTAAATGATCAATTATCTCCAAATGTTCAGAGTTGTTTTACCTAGGCTTGGCAAAGATACGGACTTTGACAAACCTAGCAAACTGTTCACTCCAAAGAGGTCCTACCTAATGGTTAAATGTTTCTACATATAAGACTTATCTAGATGCAGAAATAAATTGTACCTTAGAACAGAAGTAATCATTCATTAAATTAACTAATATTCTTAAGGACCAGGAACTGTATTATACTGTAACAGTTTTAGCTTCCATGACAACTTACTAATAAATCAACTTGACATCAAGCAAATTATTATTGATCTTTTTTTTTTTGGTCTTTGGAGACAGGGTCTCCCTGTAGCTCTGGCTGTCCTGGAACTCACTCTGTAGACCAGGCTGGCCTCGAACTCACAGAGATCCGTGTGCCTCTGCCTCCCAAGTGCTAGGATTAAATGTATGCACCACCACGCCCAGCGTTTATTTATTTTTTGTATGTGTATCAATGTACTGTCTGCATGCAAGTTTGTGCACCTTGTCGTGCAATGCCGCGGAGGTCAGAAGAGGGTGTAGGATTCCCCTGGAACTGGAGTTCTCCTGGAATTGGAGTTTCAGATGGTTCTTGGCTGCCATGTGGGTGCTGGGGATTGAACCCGGGTCCTCTGTAAGAGCGGTCGGTGCTCTTAACCCTGGGCCATCTCTCCAGCCTCTATTATTGATCTTAATAATTGTTCCCTTAGCATTAAGCATGAGTCTACACATTCAAAAAGTCCCATAAATAAATATTATGATTAGCAAACTATTTTCAAAACTAAAACCTTAACACCTTTATAAAAATTCTAATCAAAGTAAAATATGACTCTAAACTTATAACAATCAGAATAATAACATTTAAACTTCATAGTTTACATAGTACTGAGAGCCTCTAGATGTGGGTTATATTTTCCTATTTTATGACTAATTGGATTCTTTGGTTTATTTGTTTGTGATTCAGAAATTCTAGAGTAGTAATAATCTCCATGTATTACAACCATCTGAGTAGATTTTTGAAAGAACATGTTAGAATCCAGCTGCTGCTCATGAAGCAGCCTTCCTCTTTCACAGCTTCTGGCAGGCATCCTACTGGGTCATTATCTGTGAGTCACTAACTAACAGACATCCTAATTTCTCACCTGGGAAGTGAGTTTATATCAAAGAGGAACTACCACTCATACCCTGCTCCCAGCCACTCCTCCTGCCTTGGAACCAGAGAGCTGCAGGCTCTTGTCCTGAACCTCCCTTACTCTCAAAAAAGAATAATGGGCTCCCTCCACTGCAATAGGGTGGGAGTTAACTGGGAGGGAGGATCCACAGACTGCTGCATTGTCTGTCTCTAGTGCTGGGGCCTGAACCTATCTCAGATGCCTGCCCCATGCTGTTGGCTATCCATCCATGGTATTAATAACTTTTCTAATAAACTTCTTTCCCAATACTCTTAGTGTCCTCTTGAATCCCTTTTATCTAAAAACCTAGCATTTTAGAAAGGAGGATGCCCAAATAACCCCTAAGGTGATGACACTTTTTAAAACTTGTACTAAATGTCTATCAATGGTCTGATAGATTCTTAATATTTTATAACTACATTACAGAATTCTTAAAAGACAAGAGTACTTCATACACATACATACACACATGTACACATGAGATTCTTAGTGTTTGTACCACATACATTGCTACTGCTAAACATAAAGACTTTCACTTGAATAAAACATTTTCAGAAATGTCATTTACATTTTAATATAGTAGATATCCATAATTGTGTTCCCAACTTAATAAGAAATGGAAAATAGAATTATACATCCCATTCATACTCAAAACTAACCATAACCAAAAGTGACAATACGATCAAAACAAGCTAATGATTAAAGTATTGTTATAGACAATTCCTTTAAATGACAGAGAAAAGAATAGATGACAAGAAGTATAAGGCAGTATAAAGATCAATACATTATTAAAGACCACTTAAAGTTTAACAATACCAAAAGCATGTGATGATGTATAAATAGTTTTCATGAGTTTGATTCACCCATAGTTGTCTGCAATCAACTTTCTCCCACAGTAGTGTACAAGCACAGAGCACACAGGGTTATAAGGGACAGAGTGACAGGCTAGCAAAACAAAGGCCCAGGGAGGTCCATTTGCTTATTACAAGGAGGGAGGGAGGGGAGAAACAGACACAAAATCACTGCAGAAGCACAACAAAGCCCAATAGCTGTCCCAGACTTCCCTCCCCTACCCCTTAGAGGCAAGAGGCTGGACAGGCCCAGGCCATCCTGGCAATCAGCTCCTGTAATGCATCCTAGGAGAAGCTCCAGATCCCAAATGGGTCTCTAACCCAAAAAACAGAAGCACAGCCATCACATGGGCAACCCCAGTATCTCAGGAATTCCCCACAATTCATCTCCAGCTCAGAAGGCAAGTTAACATATCAAATCAAGGCTACATCCAGCTGGAGTTCAGCTTTCTCAAACCTGTTCTTAGACCCCCAGGGGTCCCAAAACAACATAAATAAGATTTAACATCCAAAGCAAAATACTTCCAAAGCAAAAAAAAACAAAAAAAAAAAAAACAGAAATTCCTCAAAACAAAAAGGAATCACCAACCAAAATCATCTTAATAAGATCCTTAACTCGGATACTGTTTTCTATGACAATTACCACTCAAAAGTGAAGCATTTCATAGACTCGGAGATAATAAATTTAAAGACATCTATGATACCAAAATTTGAGGCTTCTGGATGCATTATCAAATATCCGTATTTAAAGTCTGCACATGTGCATTTTAATCTGTCATTAAATAAAACAAAACAAAATTAATACTTTGTGCACAATAAAGAATGAAAGAACCTCGAAGTGGCCACTTAGTTTTGACAGAAACAACATGAGACAATTATACATGACTGAATTATGTGAAATCAACACAAAAGAATACTTGGACACATGACATAGTTAAGGAATCTCAGACACATAAAAATAATTAACATAAACATAGGACATAACTACATCTTTTAAATCTGGACAAAGAGAGATCCCTTTCTCCAAAATCTCATAGGTAAGGGGCAGTTCTCCCTTCTCTGCTGATATTCATGAGGCTGGGTTCCTGGGTTCAAGTATTCTTCCCCAGCGAGACCTTGTACGAAACCATAGAAAGTTCTCAATACCGTGATCTCCTGCATAGCCAAGTTTAAAGTTGTCCATGGCTTCACAACACCACTGAACCATTAACTCTCATTCTGACATTCATGCACATTCAGAGTTTATGACATTTCCTAGTTAATTCCATTAAATTGCTGTTCTACCTAAAATGGGACCAGCACCTTGGAATCACATCAAAGTTTAATGGCAGTCCCCTTTTCTGAATCTGTTTTACCTAAATGGGGCAAGGAAGGTCTTCTGAATCACCTCAAAGTTCTAACTGTGGTCCTCTTTCCTTCTTGACTGGAGGCCAGTGGCATCTCAGAATCACATCCAGACTTTGTATGCAACCTTTGTGGGGGATGAGCCTGTTCCTGCTTATACCTGTCCATCTAACCCACGAAAGTACTTTCCTTACTTGTTCTACCCAGAACTGGCCCAAGCACCTCACAAACACCACAAGGTTCAGTTGTGCCCCTATTTACTGCCTGTCTGATCTGGGAGAGCTCTTACCTTACCTATTCTGGGTCTCTGTCTCACTTCACCTGCTGAGAGCTCCAGTTTGGGGCTCTGCAGCTCTCTCTAGTCTTCTGAAAGGAGACCCTAAGAAGAAATTCTTCAGGGATGTGCATGTTTGTCTCTGTTCCAGGAGCCAAGGTGGCTGCAGTGACCAGGAGCAGCAGCATCTCTTACCAATGATGATTACAGCAACTTGATCTCACTGGGTCCTCCAGAAATGTTGCAGGAAAATCATGATATCAAAGACAAATTTAGGTATGGAGAGGGAGTATATTTCTCCTTAGTGGCTAGCCCACCAGTGTGGGCTGAAATCCAGCAATCATTCCATAATGGAGTCAGCAACCTGATTGAGTCTCTCAAACCTTTTATACTCTGGGACAAAGGTAAGTAAAAAGCATGTAACACACAAATGGAAAAACAGGTAACAGTCAAACACAAAGGTGCCTGGAAGGTGGCATCCTAGTTAACAGATAGATAGTATCAAAGTCCACAGGAATGTGACATTCTTGAGAAATAAAGGAAAGCAAAGGCTCCTATCCTGGGTAACCACAGGGGCCAGAGAGAAAGGATCTACTTTGGCCTTCAGCTGTATATTTCCATTACTATAGCACTGTCAGGTCTTTTAGTAACCAAGCCTATTTTTCCATTTCCATTATAATAATAACAAATTAAAAAAATTAAAAAATGAATCAAAACTGCTCACTATGAGGAAATTATCCATCAAATATTGAGTTTTACTGAAAGACTTGTTTTTTGTTTTGTTATATACATATATAAAATCAAGATTATGTTACAAATCAAATCTAGACCCATGTCCCCCACCCTACACCCCCACCCCACCAGAGCTCATCCATTCTTCCAAACATGTTTTTCATCTTTTTCTCAGTCTTTCTCAAAATTCTCGATATAGAAGTTGACTGTTTCGAGCAGAAGTTCACCGTTTCAGTCAGTTCTTTGACACAAAGACTTGTTATTTGTATCATCTCATTGACTAAGAATTGAAACTGTCAATAAGGCAACTTCACAAGCTCAAGTCTTCATGAGAAAAATTAATAGCCATCCAAAAAATAATTTTTCTAAATACCTTAGTTCTTCAATAAAATTTAAACTTAAAAGTGCAAGCCAGTCTTCTCACTGCCACCCCTTATTCAGTCCTGAATGACAATAATATACCAAATAAAATTAGAAAGAATTCCAAGCTATAGACTTTTGCTCCAAAGTATTCTCCAGACTTCAAATTTATATCAGACCTTTACAAATTGCACCTCTAGACTAAGGCACATGAAAAAGGAGACCCAAATTTCTGTCCCTTGACAAGCTACTGCTGAATTCTATATGTAAAAATTCCCATAGTCAAGGTACATAAGTCACTAATTACAAAAAAATACTTACAAAGTATAAGATAATTTAACTATGTCATGTAATATTTATCTCATAGACTAGATGATACAATACCAAATTTGTTTTGTTTTCTTTTTTTTTTACATTGGTCATCCAGTATGCACACATTTCAGGGAAATACTGTTCTGCCTGTTCATAAAATTATTCTTTTGCTTCAGATATCAGTTGCCTTGTGCTAAGCTGGCTGCAGTAAATATCAATATCTATTAAATTTACCAAAACAAAAATGTACCTTAAGTGCCAACAATTATCTGGAGTAACTCTCTCACTCGGTACAACCACTTTTATAATTTAAAAAGAAGCTATTGTTATAGTTTCATGTAAATGACAAAGGAAGGGTGGGCTTCACATTTGGAATAGTTTATTTTTCAGGTATTTATGGGTGAGGAGTACAATCAAGTGTTTCTGATGTAGAAACTACTGACCATCCTGAGATATAAATTCCATAAAACTATAACATACTGTTTAAATAAGTTATTTTTGAATGAGGGCCTTTATGTCCAATGCAATTCACTGCCTCGGGCTAAATCTCCTGTAACTGGGCTAGAAGGATGTCTAGTTTCTGCTAAAATAAAAGTATGAGATGAATTGCATCAAGAGAAACCTGAGTTAATGTGTTATTCTCTGGCTAACTCCTAGAGGTTTTGTTTATAAACTACAGTGCCTGAGGGTGCACGCGGTGTGTGGATTCAAGTATTTCTCTGGTCGATTCTCACCAAGCAAAAAAAGTGAGATAAAATGCACTCTTACAAGCATAAAGAAGCATTGTTCCTTTTCTGTCAGCCTTTTTAACTTTTCCAACAGCATTTAGTGTTCTTCCTTTATTATTTATTGATTTTGAAGCAAAACTTCACTCGTTATCTACTGGCTATCCAAAATGAAATCTCCAAATTAATATCCCTCTGGTAGGTCCTATTCTCTTGAGCACTTGTTCTTGTTGAATTCTAAATTTCACTTCCTTAGTAAGGGCTACAGAAATGTGCCATATTCTTCTTTTCCACCTTAAATCCTTGCTGTAAACTTTTTCTTTTCTGAATTTTAAATTATGGTTTTTATTATTTTTGCATAAATTTTTTATTGTTGTTTTGTGTGTTTCATACATCGTTTCTCAATCCAATTTAGACACACTCCCTTTTCCATGCCCCCCCACCCCGGTTCATGCATTCTGCCATACATGTCTTGCATCTTTTTCTCAGTCTTTTTAAATTTTTTTAAAAATTTTATTTATTTCCGTATGTGTATGAATGTATTGTCTGCATGCAAGTCTGTGCACCCGTGACATGCAACGCCGCGGAGGTCAGAAGAGGGTGTCGGACTCCCCTGGAACTGGAGTTCTCCTGGAATTGGAGTTTCAGACGGCTCTCGGCCACCATGTGGGTGCTGGGGATTGAACCCGGGTCCTCTGCAAGAGCAGTCGGCGCTCTTAACCGCTAGGCCATCTCTCCAGCCCTTTCTCAGTGTTTTTAAAGTTTTTCTCAGCAAAGGTTTATTGTTTGGGCAGAGGTTAACTGTTTCAATCAGTTCATTGATCCAGTCTTTTTATTGTTGTTCCCTCCCATTTGTGTTGCTCCAAAATATGCCTATATATACATCACATACATACCAAAATTATGACCTTTGAAAATAAACTGTATGCCAATTACAAATATGTTTGAGTTCACATTTTTCCCTTTAATCTTATGTTACTCTAATATATAAATACATACCCTCCATACATATACCACAATTACAAAGTCTGAAAATAAGTGGTCAGTTAATTCTAGAGCTTTTTAAGGAATTCACATTATAGCAGTCTAATTGCCTTCAGATAAAAAGAAATATAACATTAACTTTTCTCAGCTTGTCTTTCAACTATGGATTTGATGCTAGCATCCACAAAAGAGATACCATTAGTTGTTTGTTTTTCTGATACTGTGTTACTTCACTTAGCATAATGGCTTCAAGTTCCATCCACTTACCTGCAAAGTTCTCTTTCTTTACCCCTGCATAGAATTCCATTGTGTAGATGTGCCATTTTCTCTATCCACTTGTCAGTTGAGGGACATTTGGGTTGCTTGTAGCTCTTTGCTATTGTGAAGAGAGCTGGGAACAAACTCAGGCCATCAGGATTCTATAGTAAACATGTTAACTGCAGAGTCATCTCAGTGACCCTGTTAATGTGATTTCAACATATGCTGTTACCTCCTGGCTGCTCACCTCTTGAGGTCCTTAATGCTTTTCTCTGCTTCTTACTAGACAGAACAAAATTTCTGCTTTATAAATATACCCAAGAAAGATTTCTTTTTTAAAAATACTAAGGGTTCCATGACCCAAATTACCTCAGTTTTTATTCCTTGATAAATATTACCCTCAAATCCAATTTCCTTTGATCTCATAAATTTTAGGATCTGAGGCATGTGTTTAAACAAATTCATTTCAAATGTTTAAAATCTCTACATTCTGTTTATTGCTGTCTCTTTTGCTTAACTTAATTTTGTATTTTTTTTTAAATAAAGGAATTTATCAAAGCCAAGAGAAACACTTATCAAAGCCAAGATAATTTTGAGGAATCATCTTTGGGGACAGAAAATTGGATGATCAACTTATCTCAGTTTGCTGGAAATTTCTCAGTTTTATCCTTGAAAGTCTCATGTCTGTGGGGTCCTCTAGGTTCTCTGCAAATTGAAAGCTGGCCACTTAACACATGGGCCAGATTTCCCTGCCTGGGGCCGGTTCTTCTCCTTTTCTTACAGTGTGATGGGGTGGGAGGGTACAGCAACCATCATGACAGTGGCAATGCTGGCTCCCTTAGTAGAAGAAGACATGGAACAAGAGGCAAAGCAGATGTAAGTTCAGCTCCAGGTCACCTGTAAGTCAGAAACGCCTACTGTAATTAGGCATCTAGCATGTGCACTTAAGATGATTCATTCAAATTGTCAGTGCAATCCAAGCAGAAAAAAAGCCTCTACAAATCAATGCAGATTTAAATGTCATCTTATAATCAATAAGCAAATTTTACTAAAAATCATTCTAATCCATAAAAAGTGAAGTACTTTCAATGTAAAGAATAAGTTTACCTAGATATTACAGGAGGGCAATAGTTGTTAATTTTGTGTCAAGGATGTGTGTATATGTTTATTTATTATGAAGGTGTCATAAGCTGTGGAAGAACATGAACTATATAGTGCATTGCTAGTTATGGCAAATCCATTCCAATTCAAAATTAAGCCATAATAGTTAAGTGTAGATATGAGAATGTAGACAATCACAAAATACTTCTAAAGTGATCAATAAATAATTATAAGACCTAATCTACCCATTTCACATGGCTAATTAGTAGATCAATGAAATAATGACGTTCAAAAGTTTTTTTCCTATTGATAAAATACTTCAGACTCTTTGGGGACACCAGTTCTTCACAGCAAGTTCATTGATAAAACACTAATTGATAAAAATTTGTTAAAGAAGCAGGTATGTTTAATTAGTAAGTAATACCATATATAGTTAGAAATTTATAAGTTGTGTTATTATGAGACTTATAATAATCAAGTAGACTAGCCACTGGTGACTGAGACAGTGGTAAGCAAACCTGTGGAAACCTATTAATAAAGAAATGGCTTAAAAGATTTGTTGAAGGTCATATAAAAGCATGCTCTTTTTAATTTTTTTTTTATCTGGAGAAATGGCTCAGTAGTTAAGAGCATTGTTTTTGTAGAATACCCAGATTCAAATCCCAGCACTCACATGGCAGCTGTCCATAACTCTAGTTCCAGGAGATCCCTCTTCTGAACTCCATGGGCTCCGCATGACACACAGGCACTTAATACATGCAGGCAATACATGGACACACATAAAATTAAAATGATAAAATATTTTAAAGATGTATTATATGAAATGCACAACACAATAAAAATTGGGGAACAATGATAAAATATCTATAGATAATATGACATGACTTGGACTTGCTTGGAAATAAGAGAGAAGAGTAGATGAGGGGTAAGGATGGTTGTTAGTCAAGGGAGCCAAGCTCAGGTACTCCACACGTGCAGCCAGTACTCTTAACTGCTGAACCATCTCTCCAGCCCCACATTTTTCCACTTTCTGACTTAAATTTTCCCATCTAAATCTTTTAAACAAAAAAAGGCAGCATAGGCAGGAGGAATGCTTATCTGCCCACATCTCTGATAAGCACCCTTCTATAATCTGGAGTGAGTATTCGTCTATTCCAGTTAAAGTTGTGGTCAAAGTTGTTTCCACAGTCTTTGTATACATTTACATGAGGCGGAGCTCTATACATAACATAAAAAGGTGAAGTACCATGTACATACGGGATCTCATGATCCCGGGCCTGGGGTCCCATCCACATCTTTGTGGACCATTTTGCCCACATGACAGATTTCTTTTGACTGATCCAACTTTAAACTCTGTTTTTTTGTTTTTTTTGTTTTTTTTAGAAAATGTATTTGTGTGTGTGTGTGTGTGTGTGTGTGTACATATGTGCACGTGTATGCACGTGCATACAGCTTGTCCAGACAAAGAGGCCAGAAGAGGGTATCAGGCACCTCTCATCTATTCCTTTAAGTAGGGTCTCTTCCTAAACCCAGGGCTCACATTTCCTCTGACATGCTCGAGGCCAGCAAGCCCCAGCATCTTCCTGTTCTCACAATTCCTTAGGAATGGACTAGTTCTGGGTGTTTCCGGAAGCGCAGCTTGTTACATGCTACCTAGGATCAAACTCTCAGTCCTCGTGATGAACGAGCCAGCACTTTAACACGGGGTCATCCTCCAGCCCAGTTCTACTTTTATTTATTTATTTACTTATTTATTTTTCACATAAATTTATTTTTATTATTATTTTTTTTAACAAATCTAGACCCGTGTCCCCGCCCATTCCCCCACCCCCCAAGACTCATGCATTCTGCCAAACATGCTTTTCATCTTTTAGTTTTCTCAATATTCTCCATGGGGAAATTGACTGTTTTGAGCAGAAGTTCACTGTTTCTAGTCACGTTCTTTGATGCTAGTCCTTTCTGTTTGTTGTTGTTGTTGTTGTTGTTGTTGTTGTTTCCAATATGCCATTACGCCCAACTGCTTTGTACAAAAGCTCAGAGGGGCCTACACAAGAAAACATTACAACTGGGTAATTGGCACTAGCTATCCACAGATTGAGGGAGACCATTCGTCGTTTGTTCTTCTGGGACTGTGTTACTTCACTCAGCATGTTGTCCTCTAGCTCCAGCCATTTTCTGCAAAGCTTGTGATGTCGTCCTTTTTTACTGCTGCATAGAACTCCATTGTGTAGATGTACCACATTTTCTCTATCTCACTCGAGTTGAGGGGCATTTAGGTTGGTTCCAGCTCCTTGCTATTGTGAAGAGAGCTGCAATAAATATGCCGTGCATGTATCTCTGTGGTGGTGTAAGTCTTGAGGGTACATGCCCAGGAGTGTTGGCTGGGTCGGGTGGCCAAGTTTATTCCAAGTCTTCCAAGGGTTCTCCACACTGCTTTCCATGATGGCTGTACGAGTTTACATTCCCACCAGCAGTGGATGAGTGTTCCCCTTTCCCACAACCTCTCCAGCACTTGGTTATCATTTTTTTCTTGATCCTAGCCATTCTTATTGGAGTAAGATGATATCTTAAAGTGGTTTTCAATTGCATTTCCTTAATGATTAGTGATGTTGAACAGTTCTGAGGTGCTTCTCAGACATCTCTAATTCTTCACTTGGAAGTTCTGCTCAGTCTTACTCCAACTATGAGTGGGTCATTTTGTTCTTTTCTTTTTTTTTTTTGAGTAGTTTATATTCTGGAAATCAATGCTTTGTCAGATGTATCTGCAGTGAAGGTTTCCTCCCACTCTGTGGGATTTCTCTTCACTTCCTTGATTGTTTCTTTGATGTACAGAAGCTTTTGTGTTTGATGAGGTCCCATTTGTCAATTCTCAACCTTAATTCTTGGCAGTGCTGTCTGATTTAGGGAGTCTTTTCCTATGCCTATGTCTTGTAGTCTGCTGCCAACTTTTTCTTCTATCACCTTCAGGTTTGGGGATTCACGTTGAGGTCTTTAATCCATCTGGAGTTCACTTTTGTACAGGGCGCAGAGGTTAGGGGTTTAATTTCATTCTTCTACAATTGGTGATCCAGTTTTGCCACCACCACTTGCTAAACGATGCGTCTTTTCTTCCATTGTGGCTTCTTGGCCCCCTTGTCAAATATGAGATGGCTGTTGAATTGTATGTGCTCAAATTTGGATCTTCGGTTTTTGTTCCATTGTTCAACAGGTCTGTTTTTGTGCCAGTATCAGGCTGTTTTATGACTATAGCCCTGTAGTATAGTTTGGAGTCTGGTATAGAGATTCCCCCTGTGTAGCTCTTTTCACTCAGGGTTGTTTTGATATTTTGGGGTTTTTTGTTTTTCCAAATGAATTTAAGAACGTTTGTTTCCAAGCCTGTGAAGAAAACTCTTGGGGATTTGACTTTTGATTGGGATTTGCGTTAAATCTATACAAGAGTTTTGGAAAAAATGGACATTTTTACACAATGTTAATTTTCCCAATCCATGAGCATGGGAGGTTTCCATCTTCTGATGTCTTCTTCAATTTTTCCTTAAGGTTTAAATTTAGTTTTTTGGTTTTTGGGTCTTTGGTGTCTTTGGTTAGGTTGTTCCTAGGTATTTATTGTTTTGAGGCTATTGTGAGGGTGAAGGTCTCTTGAATTTTTCTCCAGTTGTTGTTTCTCTTTTTGCTTTTCTTGGTGTAAAGAAAGGCCATTGATTTTTTAAGGTTATTTTGATCACTGCCACTTTGCTGAAGCTGTTAATCGTTTCTAGGAATTTTCTGGTGGAGTTTTTAGCATCCCTTAAGTAAACATATCATACATCAGCAAATAGGGATAGTTTGACTTCCTCTTTCCAATGTACTACTTTAATATCCTTTTCTTGCCTTATTGCTCTGGCAAGTGTTTCAAGCACTATATTGAAGAGGAATGGTGACAGGAGGCAGTCTTGCCCGAGTTCCTAACTTTAAAGGGAATGTTTCTGTCATTTCCCCATTTAGGGTGCTTATTGGCTGTGGGTTTCCTGTATATGGCTTTGATTACATTGAGGAATGATCCCTCCAATCCAATTCCTTCTAGGATTTAAGATGCATGAGGGATGCTGGATTTTGTCATAGGCTTTTTCAGATCAATTTAGATGATGGTGTGGTTTTTGTCTTTGTATTCCATTTATGTGTTTGGTGATGTTTATTGATTTTCGTATGTTGAACCATCCCTGCATCTCTGGTATGAATACCAACTTGGTCATGATGGATGATCTTCTTGATGTGGGTCTGTATGCGATTTGCCAGTATTCTGTTTAGAATTTTGGCATCTGTGTTCATGAGGGAGATGGGTCTATAATTTCCTTTTTAGTTGGATCTTTGCTGGTTTTGGTAATAGCGTGATGCTGGCTTCATAGAAGGACATTTGGGAGAATCCCTCTGATTGTATCCTTCTAAACAGTTTTCAGTAATAATGGTTTGTAGTCTTTTTGAATGTTTTATAGAAATTCTGCTGTGAAACCATCTGGGCCTGGGCTTTTTTTAGTTGGGAGGGCTTCTTACTACATCCTCTATTTCTTCATATGTTATGGGCTTTGTTTAAGCTGCTGATCTCTTCTTGGCCGAGCTTTGGTGGTTCCCAGGATTTCAGATATTTATCCATTTCTATGAGGTCCATTTGGTGTATAATATCATTCAGTTCAGATGTCTCTCTGTTTATATTTTGTTCTGTTGACCTATCCAAAGGACTCAGTGGGGTATTGAAATCTCCCACTATGAGTGTACTGGGGTTACTCTGTGACTTGTGAAGATAGAGAATGGTGGAAGTAATGTAAATGCAGGGTGCATGTATGAAATTCTAAAAATAATAATTTTAAAAAGAAAAAATAAGTATATTTTCACAATGGAAAAAATAAAAGAGCTTAGCTTAATTTTTCATGATTTCATGTTTGTAAATTCTTTACTTCCATTTTTCCTTTATATTACTGGAATCCATATTTTATACCTAAGGCAGAAGCATAGTGAATTTGTTCTATTTCTTTTATATATCACCAAAATGTGTAATTTTCCAATTGTTATTAAGGCAGATACTGACAGATTGAAACCTGAAACATTTGTTACTTTTTCCTTTTGCTTTAGTCCTATTTGGTCTGGCCTTTTCTGCTGGCTTCTGGGTTTGAATTTCATCAGTCTAACATGTTTTTCCTTTTCCTGGGACACCAGTTACAATTCTTTTTGAGTTTCCTATATGCTTTTACCATTTTAGTGCTTGTAATTTAGTTGTAATATACATTTGAAAGTAATCCAAATTTATTTTCAAATAATACTATGTGGATTGGGGCTTCAAGAAATCCTTTTTGGGGCTGGAGGATGGCCTAGTGGTTAAGAGCGCCAACTGCCTCTTGCAGAGGACCTGGGTTCGATCCCCAGCACCCGCGTGGCAGCTGAGAACCATCTGTAATTCCAATTCCAGGAGAACTCCAGTTCCAGGGGACTCCGACACCCTCTTCACCCACGTGGCAGCTGAGAACCGTCTGTAACTTCAATTCCAGGAGAACTCCAGTTCCAGGGGAATCCGACACCCTCTTCTGACCTCCGTGGCATTGCACGACACGGCTGCACAAACCTACATGCAGATAGTACATTCATACACATACAAAACAAACAAATAAACAAACAAATAAATAAATAAATAAATAAAAATAAATTCTTAAAAAAATCCTTTTAAAGAGTAACACATTTCTATTTACTTTCAAAACAATACGTTCACTGATTCTTTGAGAATTTCATGCAACGTCTTTTGGTTATGTTCACACCCCTTCTCCATCTCCTCTTGAGATTGATCTTCTACCTGCCTAATCATCTACTTCATGTCCTCTAGTTTTTCTTGAATTCTCATTTCATTGCTATCACTCATCTCATTTACATGTAAATACTCATACAGTAATAACTATGTACAAAGGCATACATAAAAATCATGTGTTTAGCTGGGCGTAGTGGTGCATGACTTTAATTCTAGCACTTGGGAGGCAGAAGTAGGCTGATCTTTGTTAGTTCAAGGCCAGCCTGGTCTACAGAGTGAGTTCTAGGACAACTGGGGCTACAGAGAGACACTGTCTCGAAAAGACAAAAAACAATCATGTATTTTTTATGATTTTCAATGTATTATTTATAAGTAGACCAACTGAAAATGAGAAAACTAAAAGTTTTAACTTTTTTGCTTATTTATTCTCCAAAGCTTTTCCTTTCTGTAGGTACCTTATTTCCGACTTACATTATTATACCTCTCAAGAATTAGTTTCAAAGTCAAAATCTGTCAAAGCATTTTTCTTGGAAATACAGTCTCTCCGATATTTTTTTTTTTAATCTGAAAACATCCTTATTTCTCTTTTAAAGGGTTGTTTATGGAATAAAGAATGCTTGTTTTTTTTTTTGTTTGTTTTGTTTTTTGTTTTTTTTACCTCTCAGAATTGCAAATAGTGTAATGCTATATTTTCTGGTTTACATGATTTCTGAAATTTCTTATGTAATTCTTATCTGTGATCAGTATGATAAGTTTTTAGCTTTATTTAGGCATAATTAACATACAATATTACAAACACTTAAATTATAAAATTTGACAAAATCAGAAACTGAATTAGTGACTCCAATAAAGATATTGTTTGTTACCCTCTCTGTTTCCTCACAAATCCTGTCTGCTACCTTTACATTAAATTACAAGCAACTGTTGGTCTTATGTCACTATTTGTATTTTTAGAATTTAATATGAAAGTAATCACAGTATATTCTCTTTTGCCTTGTTTTGTTTACCTATCATAAATATTTTGACATTAAACTCTGTTTTACACATATTAATAATTCACTATTTTTTTGTAAATTTATACAATGTATTTTGATTAAATTTAGATCCTCTCCCCATCTACATCACCCTACTAGCCCCTGTTCAATGTTATGTACTCTACTATCTATCTATCTATCTATCTATCTATCTATCTATCTATCTATGTTTTCATTGTCTATAATTTTGGTGTTTTACATAAATTTAAAGATAAATTTTCAATGCTTTTTACTTTAAATATTGTTTCTATTTATTTTTTCTCTTTCCCTGATACTTTTACTGAATGTATTTATACACATTAGAGTTGTTCTAAGCATTGGGGATAATTCGATATACTTTCTAATGATATTTTTTCTGTTTTTCTGTCATAGAACTTTCTATTGTCTTCCTTCAAGCTCAGAGAATCTTACTCAGAAGTCAGTGACAGACATTTTTCATGCACGTTAGGAATTTCTCCTGTTTCCTTCTATTCCCACGTGTTATATCATATTGTATATTTTTGCATTAAAATCTTTAACATGTAATCATAATTCTTATAAAATATTGTTCTTCTATCTCCAGTATTCCTGCTATGTCTGACACTGCTTATAATGCATCTTTAACTTTTTCAGTCTATTTGCCAATTTCTACTATGACGTGTCATTGTTGCTGTTGATATAGTGCTTTCAAGGAACTACAACAAATAGAATTGCAGTAATATAATGGTTGAACATGGAGAGGGCAAGCTATATCTATTCCTATGATTAGGTCTGTCCTTTGTTGAATATTTGTTTATGGACTTCTCCAGAGCATCATAGTCTCTTTTGCCTCTTATTTGGGACTGATTGCTAGAATATTTTATTTGCTTTTCCTCAAGTGGAAGGGCACAGGGGCTGGAGATGGAACTCAATACCTTCCTTTTTCAAGTCTACATGGGATCAAATGAAAGTTTGCCATTTCTTATCATCCATATCATGTATATTCTTATCATCCATATCGGGTATATTCTTACACAACACCAGGTAGGGATATGGCTAAGTAGCATATGGGGTACATATGGCTAAATAGTACGATCAAGGCAGGTTAAAGGCAAAATATTTTGATGTATTTCAAAATGGTTACTTTTCCTTCCCTTGTTGGAAGCTTGAGGGGATTTTTCTCAGTGCCAGCTTTGTAGTTTCTAGAGGCAAAACTCACAGAAGTGTGAGGATTCCCTATAACAAAGTTGCCCTGGAGAATATCTGTAAGTACTGTAAACTCTGAGCCTCTAGTAATTCATTAATTGCAGTATATAAAAGTTCTTACAGAGATTTCAGCTTATGGGTTTCTACTCTAGTAAGTGGTCAGTTGCTTTATCTGTACCCCCATCAGCCCATTTTGGGAATAGCAATTTGTCTTGGGACCTTCCTTCTCTGATAGTTCTAAAAACTGTTTTCATACTTCAATTTTATAGCTGTTGCCATAAAGTTCAACATTTAAGTTTATTAGATTATCCACTGGCCTGTTTTTTCTAATTTATTTTATTTTACTAAATAGTTTGAAAAAAGCTTTAACTCTTATTCTCTTTCTACAGATAAATAAATTGTTACAAATAGATTGTGTAACTTTTCTCAAGGACAAGCAGGTGGTGATCTGGAGAGTTTTGATGTCCTTTCTATTTAATACAAGAAAAGAATCAGGATTAAGTTTTTTATAATGTCAAGGTTCAGGGTTGAGCCTAAAACTTTCAGTTTTTAAAAATATCTTACATTTTACTTAAAGTCATGTAAGCCAGAAAATATAGCATTACACTATTTGCAATTCTGAGAGGGGAAAATAAAACAACAAGCATTCTTTATTCCATAAACAACCCTTTAAAAGAGAAATAATGATGTTTTCAGATAAAAAAAAATATCGGAAAGACTGTATTTCCAGGAAAAAATGCTTTGACAGATTTTGACTTTGAAACTAATTCTTGAGAGGTATAATAATGTAAGTCGGAAATAAGTTACCTACAAAAAGGAAAAGCTTTGGAGAATAAATAAGCAAAAAAGTTAAAACTTTTAGTTTTCTCATTTTCAGTTGGTCTACCTATAAATAATACATTGAAAATCATAATAAATACATGATTGTTTTTTGTCTTTTCGAGACAGGGTCTCCCTGTAGCCCCAGCTGTCCTAGAACTCACTCTGTAGACCAGGCTAGCCTTGAACTAACAAAGATCAGCCTGCTTCTGCCTCTCAAGTGCTAGGATTAAAGTCATGCACTACTAAGCCCGGCTAAACACATGATTTTTATGTATGCCTTTGTACATAGTTATTACTGTATGAGTATTTACATGTAAATGAGATGAGTGATAGCAATGAAATGAGAATTCAAGAAAAACTAGAGGACATGAAGTAGATGATTAGGCAGGTGAAGATCAATCTCAAGAGGAGATGGAGAAGGAGTGTGAACATAACCAAAAGACGTTGCATGAAATTCTCAAAGAATCAGTGAACGTATTGTTTTGAAAGTAAATAGAAATGTGTTACTCTTTAAAAGGATTTTTTAAGAATTTATTTTTATTTTATTTATTTATTTATTTATTTATTTATTTATTTATTTATTTATTTTGTATGTGTATGAATGTACTGTCTGCATGTAGGTTTGTGCAGCCGTGTCGTGCAATGCCACGGAGGTCAGAAGAGGGTGTCGGATTCCCCTGGAACTGGAGTTCTCCTGGAATTGAAGTTACAGATGGTTCTCAGCTGCCACGTGGGTGAAGAGGGTGTCAGAGTCCCCTGGAACTGGAGTTCTCCTGGAATTGGAATTACAGATGGTTCTCAGCTGCCACGCGGGTGCTGGGGATCGAACCCGGGTCCTCTGCAAGAGCGGTCGGCGCTCTTAACCACTAGGCCATCTCTCCAGCCCAAAAAGGATTTCTTGAAGCCCCAATCCACATAGTATTATTTGAAAATAAATTTGGATTACTTTCAAATGTATATTACAACTAAATTACAAGCACTAAAATGGTAAAAGCATATAGGACTCAAAGAATTGTAACTGGTGTCCCAGGAAAGGAAAAAAACAAAAATGAGAAACAATGTAGACTAGAATGAAAATCAAAACCCAGAAAAAGCAGAAAAGGCACAGAAGCCAAAAATAGGACTAAAGCAAAAGGAAAAAGTAACAAATGTTTCAGGTTTCAATCTGTCAGTATCTGCCTTAATAACAATTGGAAAATTACACTATTGGTGCATATATTAAAAGAAATATAGAAACAAAATTCACTATGCTTCCGCCTTAGGATAAAATATAATTAGGTCAGGGGCTGGAGAGATGGCCTAGCGGTTAAGAGCGCCGACCGCTCTTACAGAGGACCCGGGTTCGATCCCCAGCACCCACATGGCGGCTGAGAACCGTCTGAAACTCCAGTTCCAGGAGAACTCCAGTTCCAGGGGAATCCGACACCCTCTTCTGACCTCCGCGGCATTGCACGACACGGGTGCACACACCTGCATGCAGACAGTACATTCATACACATACCAAAATAAATAAAAATTAAAAAAAATAATAATTAGGTCAAAGTAGAAGAAAAGGAAAAATGGAAGTAAAGAATTTACAAACATGAAATCATGAAAAAATTAAAGCTAAGCTACTTTCATCATTTTTCCATTTGTGAAAATGTACTTATTTTTTCTTTTTAAAAATGTAATTATTTTTAGAATTTCAAACATGCACCCTGCATTTACATTACTTCCACCATTCTCTATCTTACCCCTTCTGCCTCTCATACCTCTTCTCACTCTCAATTTTGTGACCCATTCTTTATTTTATTGTACTCATATTTTAAATACTTTTATTGATGATGTGTGTATTTCATACATTATATTCAGTCAAATTTAGACACTTTCCCCTCTCCCTGTCCCCCTACCCACCCTAGTTCATGCTTTCTGCCATAAATGTCTTGAATCTTTCTCTCAGTCTTTCTAAAGTTTTTCACTTCAGAGGCTTGTTTTGGGCAGAATTTAACTGTATTAATCAGTTCTTTGACTCAGTCTTTTTTTTTTTTTTATGTGTATGAATGTACTGTCTGCATGTAGGTTTGTGCACCTGTGTCGTGAAATGCCACGGAGGTCAGAAGAGGGCGTCGGATTCCCATGGAACTGGAGTCAAAGACAGCTCTCAGCCGCCATGTTGATGCTGGGAATTGAACCTGGGTACTCTGCAAGAGCAGTCGGTGCTCTTAACCGCTAGGCCATCTCTCCAGACCCTGACCCAGTCTTTATGTTGTTGCTGTTCCCTCCCCTTTGTATTGCTCCAACATATGCCTATATAACCATCACATATGTATCAAAATTATGACCTCCAAGAATAAAGTGTTATGTTAATTCCAAAATATGTTTAAGCATTCACTTTTTCCCTTTTAATTTTATATTACTCTAATATATGAATATGTACCTTCCACCCATATACAGTAATTATGGAGTGAAAGTATGTGGTAGGTCAATTGTAGATCCTATTAAGAGATTCACATTATAACAGCACAGTTGCTTTCAGATTAAAAGAAATATAATAATAGTGTTATTCAGCTTGCCTTTCAGCTGAGGATTTGGTGTTAGCATCCACAAATGAGGGAAACCATTCACTGTTTGTTTTTCTGGGTCTATGTTATTTCATTTAACATAATGGTTTTGAGTTCCATCCATTTACTTGCAAAGTTCATGACGTCATCTTTCTTTAGCACTGCATAGAACTCCATTGTGTACATGTACCACATTTTTGTTATCCATTGGTCAGTTGAGGGGCATTTGGGGTTGGTTCCAGCTCTTCACTATTGTGAAGAGAGCTGCAGTAAACATAGATGTGCATGTATCTTTGTGGTAGGATGAGTCTTTTGGGTATATACCCAGGAGTGGTATGACTGGGTCAGGTGGTAGGCTCATTTCGAGTCTTTTAAGGGTTCTGCACATGCTTTTCATACTGGCTGTACGAATTTACATTCCCACCAGCAGCAGATGAGTGTTCCCCTTTCCCCACAACCTCTCCAGCATCTGGTGTCTTTTGCGCATGTGTTTAGTACTGACAACTTGAGGTTTAATTGACTAATATATCAAGGGTTTTTTCCTTACAGAAACTGATTCACTTTCTCTCAGCAGCCACTGATTGAATGAAGCTCTTCATCTAGTGACAGGACATTGTAAGATATCTCCTATCAACACTGGCATGTCAAATGGTGGTTGTCATTATGCAGGTGTAGGAAACCATATTTTGAGAGTTCGTGTCTACCTTCCCAGTTATTTATAGAAAACATTATATATCAGCAGGCTTCTTAGTTGTTTGGACCTTCACAATCTTCCTTACCCCCTTCTGGAATATTCTCTGAAACTTGGGTGTAGGAGCTGTGTTGTAGAACATCAATTATCAATTACAGTTGGACACCTCAGGGTGTCCAAATTAATTTTTTTTAATTATTTCAATTTTCATACAATATAGTTCGATGGTATTTAGATTCCCTCCCCTAGCTGCACTCTACTATCCCTGTCCAATTTAATCCACTTTCACCTTATATTATATGGCCTATAGAATCTGATTTGTGTCTCAGTGTTGTTCATTGTGGGTCCATCCACTGAGCCCAACAAGTGTCCTATCCAAATAAGACACTGTCTTTCCCCTTCTCTGCAGCCACCAACTGTCAAAAGTTCCTTAGATTGGCTTGCAAATTCTTACCAACTTCCCCTTGACCATGTTGGGATTTATGCATGCTGTCCCAATTCCTTTGAGTTTATATGAGCAACTGACCAAATGTCTGAAAGATTATGTTTCCTTGTGGTCTTCCACGCATTGTGGCTTTTATAATCTTTCTGCTTCCTCTTCCATATGATTCTTAAGTCTTGAGAGGCAGAAATTTAAAATGGGTGTCCTATTTAGGGATAAGCACTCTGCAGCCTCTTGTTTTCTGCACATTGGACAATTGTAGGTTTCTGTGCTAATCATCATCTGCTTCATAAAAAAAAAAAAAAACTTTTCTCTGGTGAGAGTTAATAGTTGTAATCATCCTATGTATAAAGGTTGCACTGAAGGCATATCACTTAGGTTAAGCGTCTCACAAATGCTTATTCTCTGCATTTGACCAGTTCTGGAACTCTATGCCAGTCCCCATCTGTTGCAAAAGAACTTTTTAGATGAGGGGTGAAAGGTACACTTATCTATAATATGAGGATCCATATTTAGAATTAAGTAATGAATTATGTTAGTCTAGAAATATGGCAGAACCATGGTTTCCCTAGTATCTACTACCTCTCCATCTCTGGGTACTTGACTATGTTTAAGTACCACACATGAATTATCTATCATTGAATGGACCTTAATCACAATTAGACAGCTGTGGATTACCCCCAAGATAAAAATGTTACTATTACACATATAACAATGGTTTGCTAGAAAAGTCATTGTTGTTTCTTAGGGGTTTTTTGATTGGTTTTCTACTTTGGCAGCTTATATAGTATCTTCTGACACCATAAATTTTGTTCTTGACAAAGGAAACTTCTAGGTCAGTCCCAGCTCTACTTCTTCAAATCCTATGTCAAATGTGAGGACTGTCTTCAACAACATGAACTTACCTTCATGTTCTAGGAGACAATCAAGGGCTGTGGAAATAACCTGTGTAATTTTGAAAGTCTGTATCTGTGGCTGTCCAGAGCTCATGGAGAAAATAGATATATGGTGAAGTGTGCACCCCTAGACCTCTGCTCAACATTCAAAGGAATTTTTTACCTACATACCCCTCTAGGCCTTGATTGAAGCCCAAACCCAATTTAATTATGTTTTCTAAGTTAAAGGATCAGCTCACTCTACTAACTGGCAAAAAAGAGAAAAAAATATTCAGGAAGCAGATAAGTCTATCTTCTGTCCCAACACCTTTTCTTTTTTTTTTTTAATTTTATTTATTTCTGTATGTGTATGAATGTACTGTCTGCATGCAAGTCTGTGCACCCGTGTCGTGCGATGCCGCGGAGGTCAGAAGAGGGTCTCAGATTCCCCTGGAACTGGAGTTCTCCTGGAATTGGAGTTTCAGACAGTTCTCGGCCGCCATGTGGGTGCTGGGGATCGAACCCGGGTCCTCTGTAAGAGCGGTCGGTGCTCTTAACCTCTAGTCCATCTCTCCAGCCCCCAACACCTTTTCAATACAGTGCTTGAAATTCTATAGAGCAAAGAGACAAGAGAGAGAAGTTAAAGGGCTAAAAAATGAAAAAAAAATCAAATTATCCTTATTTAAGAATGGTGTATTATATACATAAAAGATCCCCTCAAACTCCACTGGAACAGTTCCAGTAATTATCAACACTTTTAACAAGGTGGAAGATTACAAAATAATGCTATGAAAATTAGTTTTTCTATATAAAATAACAAACAATCAGAGAAAGAGTTCAGGGAAACACTTCCATTCACAATATTCTCAAAAAAAGTATTTAGAGAGAAACATAACCAAAGATATTAGAGTTCTCTTCAATGAAAACTAAATCTTTAAAGAAAAAGGTTAAGGAAGTTACAAGGAGGTAGAAGAACTTCCCATGATCATGAATTGATAGAGTTAATATGGTGAAAATGGCCATCACACCAAAAGCAATTTACAGATCTGATGCATTCCCCATCAAATTCCCTGTGCCACTGTTCAGAAAAATAGAAAAATCCATCCCCAAATTCACATGGAAACATAAAGACTACAGGTAGCTCAAATGGTCCAAAGAGCAAAGCTGGGCATTACCATTCCAAACCACAGTCTATATTACAAAGTCATGTTCTTAATAACAGCATGGTATTGGAACAAAAACAGACTCAGAGATCAAAGGAACAATATAAAAGATCCAAACAGGAGTGTATGAAATTTCAGCCACCTGATATTTGATAAAACACATACTGGAGGGGAAAAAAAGGATCATCAATAAAATGGTAGTAGCAAAATTGGATCTCCATCATTTGTATTAATGAAATTAGACCCATACATATCACTCTGCAAAAAAAGTCAACTCCAAATGCATAAGAGACCTCACTGGGAAGCCTGAAGCACTGAAACTGTTAGAATAATAAATTGTACCCTACAGGATACATGTATAGGAAAGGACTTTCTAAATCTGACATCATTCACTCAGGAACTGTCAGCAATCAACAAATGGGACTGCATCAAACTAGAAAACTTCTATACAGTAAATAAAACAACCAACTGAGTGAAAAGAAAACCTCCAGTGTTGGAGAAAATCTGCACCAATTATCCGTCTGATGGAGGATTAATATCCATAATATCCAAAGAACTCAAAAAATGAAAAAGCAAGGAAACAAATAACCCAATTTAAAGATGGGCTATGAAACTGAACTGAGAGCTTGCAAAAGAAGAAATAAAAATGGCTATTAAAAACCTTAAAGAGTGTTCAATATTCTTAGTAATTATAGAAGTGCAAAACAAAACTATTTCAAGATTTCATCTTACCCTAGTCAGAATGGCTAAGTATAAGAGAACAAATGACCCCAAATGCTGATATGGATGCTGAGAAAGGGGAACCCTTATCTGCTGTTTGTGGGTTTGCAAGTTGGTAGAATCACTGTGGAAATCTGTACCAAGAACTATTGAAGAACTAAAATTAAATCTATTCCATGATCTGGTCATGCCACTCCTTGGAATATATCCAAAGGATTAACCCTACTGCATAGATACTTGCACAATGATGTTTGTTTCTGCTTTTTACACAATAGTTAATAAATGGAAGCAACCCAAATACCCCTCAACTGATTAATGGACAATGAAAATGTGGCACATTTATTTTCTGCTTTTCGAATCATTTGTGGATCTCTGTTAATAGACTTTTTACAAAATGAAGTTTCTTTGATGAGGAGTGAGAACTTTAATTATTGTGGGTTTTAGTATAAGTATTTAGAATGCACTTAGAAATTATTGTAATTTGCTGGGCGTGGCGACGCACGCCTTTAATCCTAGCACTTGGGAGGCAGAGGCAGGAGGATCTTTGTGAGTTCAAGGCCAGCCTGGTCTACAGACTGAGTTCCAGGACAGCTGGGACTACAGGGAGACCCTGTCTCGAAAAGACCAAAAAATAATTATTGTAATTTAAGAAAATGTCAGTAGTAGGCTTTCTCCCAGGCTTAATGAGCTCCTCATATATGGAGTACAGATTGTTCTCTCTTCAGCTCATATAAGTTCATCCACACTTTGCTGCTTTTATAACAGTATAAGTTTGCCACTCAGGACCCCCAAAGAGTGGGAGGAAACCACCAGTGATATATCAGACAGAGAATTAACATCCTGAATATATGTTACTCAAAAAACAAAGGAGGAAGAAAACAAATGACCCAATCAAAAGATGGAGGAAAGAGCTGAACAAAGACTTCACAAATGAAGAAGTAAAGATGGCTGAGAAACATCTTAAAAAGTGTTCAACATGGCTAATAATTAAGGAAATGCAAGTTAAAACCACTTTAAGAATTCATCTTACCCAAATAAGACTGGTTATGATCAAGAAAACAAAGGATACCAAATGCTGGAGAGGTTATGGCTAAAGGGGAACTCATCCACAACTACTACGAAAAGCAGTGTGGAGAACTCTTAAAATACTCAAAATGAACCTACCACCTTACCCAGTTATACCACACCCAGGTGTATACCCACAAGACTCATCCTGTTGCAGAGATATGTACACAAACATTTATTGCAACTTTCTTCACAATAGTGAAGAGCTGGAAGTAACTCAGGTGTCCTTCAATTAATGAGTGGATAAAGAAAATGTGATATGGGCTGGAGAGATGGCGTAATGGTTAAGAGCACCAACTGCTCTTGCAGAGGACTTGGGTTTGATCCCCAGCACCCACATGGTGGCTGAGAACCATCTTTAACCAGTTCCAGGGGAAACCGACGCCCTCTTCTGACCTCCATGGCATTGCATGACACGGGTGCACAAACCTACATGCACAGAGTACATTCATACACATAAAAAATAAATAACATTAAAAAATGTGGTATGTCTACTTCTGGGAATATATCCACCAGACTCTTCATACCACAGAGACGCATGTACAGCCATGTTCATTTCAGCTTTCTTCACAATAGCGAAGCTATTAGAACCAACCAAAATGCCCCTCAACTGACGAGTGGATAGAGAAAATGTGGTACATCTACACATTGGAGTTCTATGCAGCGGTAAAGAAAGATGGCATCATTTAATTTGCAGGTAAATGGATGGAACTAGAAGAAATTATCTTAAGTGAAATAACACAGTCCCAGAAAAGCAAACGACGAATGGTATCCCTCATCTGTGGACGCTAACACCAATAACCCAGTTGTAATTATTCCATGTGGAGAGTGATGCATATTGGAAAGAACAACAACAGAAAAGACTGCAACAAGAACTGACTGAAATGGTGAATCTGGTGTGGTGGGAGGGTTGGGAGGGGGACACAGCTCTACATTAGATTAAGGTATAGTTAATTGATGGGAGTTTAACAGGTATCCAAATTTGCCCAAACTTTGTCTACATATTATATGGTATTCTAGGTCTTAGTAAAAGTAAAGACGTCTATATTAAACAACATTGGTTAAAAGGTTTTAATAAAAAATTTAATACTTTTAAGCTAATTGAAAATATAAATTGTAGTCCACATCAGCTTCACTTATAATTTGTATAACAACAACTTTGGGGCTAATGGATACAAATATTCTCTACAATGTTTGTGTTGTACAGTATCATCTTGTAACATCTTCTTCTACCAGTAGGATAATCTAACTAAAGGAATTAAGTTAGCTTCCCAAATTAACAACATACAGGAAATGATAAACTGCTTGAGTAAATTTAATGCAGAAAAATTGGCCCTGCTAAACATTAAAAGGAAGAAAAGCCTCAGACTCCTACAGGCATCAAACATCTCTGTGGATCCTAACTGTAACAACTATTTGTAATGTGTCCTAATGAACTTTACCTTTCACTTGTTGTAAAGTTTTAATATAAGAGACTTCTTTACCTCCCTTTCATAGAACAAAGAAAAACATGATGGTAATGAAGTTATTCCCTAAATGTAAATTAGAGATGACTGTTATAGAGGTAATCTCTTATAAAAGCAATATAGTTGTCTTCTTTAATTGATTGATAGTCATAGGAACTGTGAAAGGATAATTCTCTATTCAGAGCCAAATATGATACTAAAGTCTGTATAAGCTGGGTAATTGAGTAAAATATATTAATACAGGAAAGCTCTGTTATCAGAAATGGATTATTCAGCCAAGGAGATGTTGGCTGGGGGATCCAAGCCCCCAAAAAGATAAAGGCTTTTTGCCAGAAAACTGGGATATCTGCAAGAAGAGATGTGGTAAGGCCCTGCTGTTGAAGACCTGGTGTAAGCATGGGAAAGATATGTCGAGACCACACCTGCAAGTGTACAGATGGTCTCTGGTATGCCAGAGAGTGTTACCAAAGGCCACTACATCAACAAAGCAAATATTGATCTCCTTGAGTCAAGCAAGACTCCTCCGTCAGCATCAGCTACACCTCACCTGCCTGGAAATACTGTGCAGCAGTGGCAGCCAACTATCTTTATATCCCAAATCTAATTGGCTATTAGCTCTCTCCTTGGAGGAGTAATTAGGGCTGATGCCACAAGCTTAAGTCCTCTAGTGGTTAGGAGATGTTATAAGCCACAGTAAGACCTTGTCAGCTTTTAAAAGCTATAGTCCATGGATTAGCATACCATCCAAACATCTGTATCTGTACCAATGTAACCTACCATAATAATTAGTACTGTTTAAATGCCTGTATACCTAACTGCTTATGCTACATTGGTAGGAGTAAAAGGTTGTTTTGGGATAAACTGCCAACCCATGAAAGGAAACAGCCTGAATTGATAAGAGTCCACAATGACATCTCCAAAGAAAGTAGACTGTTCGATTTCTCGCCCACTTGTATTCCTTTTCTAAAGCCTAGGGAACAACCTGCGGAAAATGGGGCATGGTAGAATGTAAGGACTGCTATTGGGGTGAACTATGAAACTACAGAAACATAGACTGGACTCTTATTTGATCAACATGACAGTACATATAAGCTTATAAGCTCCCCCAGCCGGACAATGGGGGCCTCGGGTCGTATAAGTTTGGGCACAGCTACTTGCAAGTTGGTTTTACATGAAGGATGCCTGTATTCATTACTTATGTCCTATTATTAAAAAAAAATGTGGTATGCCTAAACAATGGAATTCTATTCAGAGGTAAAGAAAGATGACATCATGAAGTTTGCAGATAAATGGATAGAACTAGAAGCCCTTATGCTAAGTGAAGTAATAGAGTCACTGACAAAAAAAAAAAAAGGACAAATGATGTGCCCCACTCCTGGATCCTATTTGTAAGGTAAACTGAGTATTTTTTTTCTTTTTTAGTAAATATAATATCTGATGCTACTATAAAAAGAGTATATTAAAACATACAAGAACTTGCTATGTAATTTAGGAACGTAAAATAATATCTTTTTTACCTGCATGCAACTCTGCTGTTAAATTGTGAATCCCTAAATATGTTTTGGAATTAACCTATAGTATATTTTCAGAAGTCATAATTTTGGTATATGTGTGGAGTGTATACATGCATACTGTGGAGCAATATAAAATTAAAGGGAACAACAACAAAAAAGAGTTGTTCACTAAACTTCTGCCCCAAACAGTAAACTTCTGCAAAAAAAATTTTTTAAAAGACTGAAAAAAAAATGCAAGACATGTATGGCAGAAATCACTGGCTCTGGAGGAGTAGGGGACATGGAAGGGGAAATGGGTCTAAATTTTAATAAGAAATGTATGAAATGTGCAAAACTTTAATAAAAATTAAAAAATAATGTAATGATTATTTAGTTTAAAAAAGAGCATAAGCTCAATAACACTCTAGTCAAGCTATCTTTTTTTTTTTAGGGTATCACTTTATTTTTTTCACATAAATTTATTTTTATTTTTTTAACAAATCTAGACCCATGCCCCCCCATTTGCCCCACCCTACCAGAGTTCATGCCATTCTGCCAAATATCCTTTTCATCTCTTTCTCAGTCTTTCTCAATATTCTCCATGAGGACGTTACTGTTCTTGAGCAGAAGTTTCACTGGTTTCAGTCAGTTCTTCATTCAGTCTTTCTGTTGTTGTTGTGGTGGTTGTTGTTTCCAATAGCATTCACTCCCAACTGCTTTTGACAAAAGCTCAGGGGGGCCATTCACAAGAAACATTTACAACTACGTAAATGGCCAATTAGCAGCTACAGATGAGGGATAAAATTCGTCGTTTGTTTTTCTGGGGGATGCTCGTTACTTCACTCAGCATGATGTCCTCTAGCTCCAGTCATTTCCTGCAAAGCTCTTGATTTCATCTTTCTTTTACTGCTGCATAGAACTCCATTGGTGTAGATGTTTACCACATTTTCTCTATCCAATCCATCAGTGAGGGGCATTTGGGTTGTTCCAGCTCCTTGCTATTGTGACGAGAGCTGAATAAAACATGGCCATGCATGTATTCTCTGCGGTGGGATGAGTCATGGGGGTACATGCCCAGGCGTGGTTGGTGGGTCGGGTGGCAAGTTCATTCAAGTCTTCAAGGGTTCTCCACACTGCTTTCTATAGTAGCTTTACGAGTTTACATTCCCACCGAAGTGGATGAGTGTTCCCCTTTCCCCACAACCTCCCCAGCACTTGGTATAATTTGTTTTCTTGATCCTAGCCAGTCTTATTGGAGTAAGATGATATCTTAAAGTGGTTTTGATTTGCACTTCCTTAATGACTAATGATATTGAACACTTCTTATGATGCTTCTCAACCATCTCTAATTCCTCACTTGTGAAGTCTCTGTTCAGCTCTTTGCTCCATCTATTGAGTGGGTCATCTGTTTTCTTTCTTCTTTGTTTTTTGAGTAGTTTATATATTCTGGAAATCAATGCTTTGTCAGATGTTTCTGTGGTGAAGTTTTCCTCCCACTCTGTGGGATTGCTCTTCACTTCCTTTATTGTTTCTTTTGATGTACAGAAGCTTTTGAGTTTAATGAGGTCCCATTTGTCCATTGTTGAACTTAATTCTTGCGTAGCTGCTGTCTGATTTAGGAAGCCTTTTCCTATGCCTATGTCTTGGAGTCTGCTGCCAACTTTTTCTTCTATTGCCTTAAGAGTTTGGGGTTTCACGTTGAGGTCTTTGATCCATCTGGAGTTGACTTTTGTACAGGGCGAGAGGTAGGGGTTTAATTTCATTCTTCTACAGGTGATGATCCAGTTTTGCCAATACCACTTGCTGAAGATGCTGTCTTTTCTGCATTGTGTCTTCTTGGCCCCCTTGTCAAATATAAGTTGGCTGGAAATGTATGTGTTCAGATTTGGATCTTCGGTTTTGTTCCATTGTTCAACAGGTCTGTTTTTGTGCCTGTACCAGGCTGTTTTTATGACTATAGCCCTGTAGTATAGTTTGAAGTCTGGTATAGAGATTCCCCCTGTGTAGCTCTTTTCACTCAGGGTTGTTTTGGCTATTTGGGGTCTTTTGTTTTTTAGTCAAGCTATCTTAAGGAGATAACAGAAGACAAAAATTACAAACTCAGGAGTGGAGAGATGACTCAGTGTTTCAGAGCACTGGCTGCTCTTGTAGAAGACCTGCCTTTGGTTCCTAGCAGTCACATGGTGACAAACAACTGTTTTAACTCCAGTTCTAGGGAATCTGACCCTGTCTTCTGAATTCCATTGCATTGCATAACTTTGCTGCATTTACATATATGTAGGCACTATATTTAAACAAATTAAATCAAAATAATAAATAAAAGTTTTAATTACAGATATATACAGCAAAAGAGAATACTGACACAGATCTGATGGGTATTCAAAAGTAATAAAGGATAGACTGAAAAACTCCATTTCCAAAAATCTGAAAACCTACTTGAAATGTACTAATTTCTTTAAAAAAACAAACTGCCATACATAAAAAACACCAATAATTCCAATATTCCTATTTATTTTTGAAAATTTATGTCTTTCCTTTCTTTTTCTTTTGCTCAGGATGTCAAGCCAGGGCCTTCCTCATGCTAGGTAGTGCTCTTTCCACATGCTAGGTAGTGCTCCACCAGTCAGCCATATTAAGCAAGTTGAATCAATAAATAACATCCTCCCAAAGAAAACACCAGGCCTTAATTCTACATTCTTTGGACAACTAAGAAAACACTATAATAATTTTCTGTACTCTCGTTACCTCTGTGTCAGTTACATTTCTTTTGCTGTAATAAAACAGCATGACCCAGACAAGTTATAGAAAAAACTTATTTGAGCTTACATTTGCAGAGGGTTGAGTCCAAAATAGCAGGGGGGATATGACAGCAGGTGGCAGGAACAGGAAACTGAGAGCCAGCATATTTAAGCATTCACAGGGAGCAGAGGAAAAAAAAATGAAGTATGGCCAGGCTATGGACTCTCAAAGTCTTCCTCCAGTGACATGCCTCTTCCTGCAGGGCCTAAAGTTCCCATGAAATTCACCAGAGTTCCATCAACTTATAAAAGGTTCAGCTACTTGAGTCTGTAGGAGACACTGCCCATTCAAAACACCACAATTTTTACAATCTATTTAAGGAGATAAAACAATTCCTTCTTCCAGATCCCTCTAATACAAAACCCAGGTAAAGATGTTACAAAGAAAAAAAATGTGCACAGCAAATGTATCTTATGATCACTGATAGAAAAATGCTCAAGATACTATAAGCAGATTCCAATAATGCAAGGAAATCATTACCATCATGACCATGGGGGCATATCTAAAGAGGGCTGACAACAAGTGAATAGCAATCAATGTCACACTGTCAGGTTGAAATAGACAGTTCACAGGTATCATCATGCACAAAACTCAACCAAATCCACAATACTTTTGTAGTGAGAACATGGTAGACTAGGAACAGAGGACAGCTTTTTCTAGTTTAATTTCAAAGAGTGCTGAAAGAACACAATCTGCAATTAATAACTTAGTTTGTTGTGAAGAACTAGAAGTTTTGCTGAGAATACCAAGAACAGTGTCAGATTTCTGCCTTTCCTGCTCTTTTTAACAGATTTACTGAGCATCTTAAGAAGTATATAAAGTGATAGTAAATAAGACATAAAGTGAAATAAAAGGCATAGTTTGGGATGCATGATAGCACTGTTTTAGTTCACAGATGATGTGATCATTTGTGATGAAAACCTTAAAGAATAAAAAGTTTCCTGAAACTACATCATTATAGAAATATTGTGAAATAAAGATTAAATACAAGTGCCAATCATTTTCATATAGCCCAGCATTAAATGAGTGGAATTTTAAATTAACATAATGCCATTTATATTAACATCCATAAGCATATCTATGTGTATTTAATAAAGTATACATAACATCTAACAAGAAGAAAGGCACAAAATCACTTTAAAAATCAAAGAAGCAATAGATTAAAGGAGAAGAAACATGTAAGATTGAATAGTGTCAGGACATTAATTCTTGACAAAATGTTCTGTGTCTAATTCAGTGTCTGTAAAAATCCCAGAATATTTTGAGTCTCAACAGATTGCCTCTACTATCTATTTGGAGAGGAAAATACAAACAAAAGCCAATATGCTATTGAAGACAGACAAATATGAAGAATGGACAGCACTTAACTTTAAATTGTACTGTAAAGCTACAGTAATAAAAACAACACAATTTTGGTGAAGGAAGATTTAAAAAAATGAATCATAATTGAAGAGCCCAGAAACAGATCCATATCAGTACAATCAACTGTTAGTTGACAAAAACAGCAAAATCGATACAACTGAACAAAGATATTCTTCAATCTATGATGCTGCCTTAACTGGAGATTCACAAATACTAAAAATAGATATAGATATAAACTTTGAAATTTTCACAAAGATTAACTCCATGTATCTTAGACGGAAATATAAAATGCAAATCTATAATGCTCTTAGAAGCTAGCATAGGCAAATTTAGCTGTCATTGATTATAATGATACTTGGTAAACACAACTCCAACTTAATCTCCACAGTTTTTCTAAAGAATTGATTAGTGTGGCTTCATTTTCGGGAAGAAAATACCAGCATGACTAGAACATAAACCATAGATTTGGTAAAGTATTTATAAAATAAAAATCTAGGGCTGGAGAGATGGCCTAGCGGTTAAGAGCGCCGACCGCTCTTACAGAGGACCAGGGTTCGATCCCCAGCATCCACATGGTGGCCGAGAACCGTCTGAAACTCCAATTCCAGGAGAACTCCAGTTCCAGGGGAATCCGAAACCCTCTTCTGACCTCCGCGGCATTGCACGACACGGGTGCACAAACTTGCATGCAGACAGTGCATTCATACACATTTTAAAAATAAATAAACAAAATGAAATAAAATAAAAATCTAAACTGGGCGTGGTGGCACATGACTGTAATCCCAGAACTTCGGAAGCAGAAGCAGGCGGATCTCTGTTAGTTCAAGGCAAGCCTGGTCTACACAATGAGTTCTAGGAAGACCCTGTCTCAAAAAGACATTAACATTGCTATAGCATTGTTATACAAATGCTATAGCAAAGTCTTTATAACTCCAGAATAAGAACATTAACAACTAGATTACCAAGAAGAGATGTGAACAGATGCCTCATCCAAAGCACATATATAGATGGAAAATGAGCATGTTAAGAGATGCTTAACATTATATATCCTCAAGAAATAGCAAGTTAAAACAAGGATATGCCAATATGTATTAAGCAGGATAGTAAAAATCCAAAACATTCACCACATGCATCTGAACAGCATGAAGTACTACAAAAATTCTCAATTCCCATGGAAATTCAAACTTTGTGCAGACACATTGAAGATAGTTTGACAGTTTCTTTCAAAATTAAATATAATTTTGCCATAGGTTCTGACAGGTCTCTTTCATGTTTTCTCAAATAAATACTTATGTTCACACAAAAACCTGAACATATATGTTAAGTGAAGCTTTATTCCTAATTGACAAATTTTTAAGCAATCAATATGTCATTCATGATGAGTAGAAAAAGTTTGGCACAGGCTGACAATGAAATATTATTCAGCACTGAAATAAAATGAGTATCTACCCATAAAAAGACATGGAGTGGCCTCAAAAGATGGCTCAGTAGTTAAGAGAAACTTCTGTCTTAGCAGATGACCCATGTTTGATTTCTAGTACCATCACAGTGGTTCACAACTGTCTATGACTCCAGTTCTAAGGGTTCTGATGCCATCTTCTAGCATCTAAAGATACTGAACACAAGGGCTGTGAATAGACATGTACATACATATACGTACATACATACATACAGTCAATATAATCTTACACAAACATTATTTGCAAAAGACATGGAGGTCACATCAATACTTGTGCCTAAATGATAGAAGCCCATTCTGGAAATGTTGTACATTATATGACTTCTATTATACTGCATACTGAAAAAGGAAAAAATAACTGGGGAGACAATAAAAAAAATAGTGGTTTCCAGGAATTAGTGGAAAA
>VZQC01012520.1:335135-355687 GCA_009823505.1 Rhizomys pruinosus
TTTATATTTTATATATATATATATATATATATATATATAAATGGGTATATTATAATTATATATTCGTATTTGTATATGGATATATTAAAATTATAAACATAATAATTACTGAAATATACTTCAGGTGCACAATGTGTATATGTGTGTTTGCTTACACACACACTGGGTTAAATTTAAAATGCATTTCTCTCTAATTTCATGATCAAAGCTACTCTACATTTTTTTCCCGTTATTGTGTTTTCTCTGGTTTTAAGATAAAAGGCACATATTAGATTTCAAGTACTTTCACATGTGGTTTATAATATTTTCTCAAGATCCTACTACAAGTTCTTTTGTCTTTTTTCAATTTAAGACAGCTTTACGTCCCTTCTTGTAAATACTTCAATATTCTGTATTTTGAGGCCTGAGGAGATGGCTAGGAAGGTGAACTATTTGCTTTGCAAGCCAAGAGGGTGTGAGTTTGAATCTCTAACATGTAAAAGCCCTGGTGTGAGTTTATGAATCTGCAATTCAGGAGCTGAGATGAGGATTAGTGAGTTCTAGAGTCAATGAAAATCCTTGGATACTGGGCAGTAGAATCAATTTTCCTGGCTGGTTTGACACCTGGTAGGCTGATTAGTATCCAAGGGATAGGCCTATAGCTAAGAGTACTTGGAAATATAGATTAAGCTCAATATGTTTTTCAGAAAATGACAAATAATCATGGAGGACATGAGTCAGGGTAGGTAGTTAGGTGGGGGTAGAGAGCGCGAAGAGGTCTAATGTGATCAAACTAAATGAAATGAAATTCTTGAATCAATAAAACTATTCTTTAAAAAGATACATAGAGATTGATAGAGGAAATGTCTGAAGTTGACCACTGGCCTCCATACACATATGTGTGGGTACCTGCTCACACACATATACATGCATGCATATACCACACATAAACACACAGAATAATTCTATGGTTTTAATAATCATCATTATTAATGATGATTAATAATTATACATTAGAATAAATGTATGACAATACATTTATTCTAATCACAGATTGCCTTTTGTAAACATCTGGAAGTGAATGTAGACTCATGGAAATATGCTATACTCTAGATGTAATAATTTTTAAACTAACAATTTTTATATTATGTTCATACTGTTTAATGAATGACCAGTAACCACTCTGGGCATATGACTTAAGTGTTTTAAATGTCTTCCTCACTGAAATAATTTCTAGAAGGACAGAGAACTTGGGAAATAAAAGCAATATAAAAAAAACAGGCAGTCGTCACACACCGGCTCAGCAAAATAAATGTCTCTCCACCCCAGCACATATGTTCAAGCTGAGATAAACATGCACACACCTCAATTACAGGTAAAACTTCCCTGAGAGGCAAGTGGCAGTGAGCAGCGAAGCCGAAAGCAATGTGACAACAGTGTGGCACACAATGGTGAGGAACAACTCAACCCTGTAATTAATTTCTATCATTAAAGTCCCATCAATATCACTTAGCTGGGTGACTCTGACAGGATGGGAATATTACCTGGAGGCAGATTTCCTACTTCAAAGGTTATAGCACTGTTTGCATATGTACTTTGGAATAAATTACAAAAATGTGGAAAATATGGAAGGCATCACATAACTGGAGAATAGTTGGCAGAGCATAAATGCATTTGTTTGACATGGTCTGTGGTGAATACAGAGCACTGCACAGCTTCCTTCTGTCTCTAAATGAAGAGGTTTTATACTCACAAATGTATTGAGTAAAAAATGTACATTTCAGGTCAATTTATACAAGAGTTGTAGGCTTTTCAATTTTCTGAAATAATTAGTACCAATGAAGTACACAAAGTGTCTGTTGTTGAGGTCATTGTTAAAAAAAAGAAGAAAAGGAAAAGAGAAAGTTTAGATGTAACCAATTTCTAAGAAGCCATTAAATTATATATATGTAATATATATGTATATATATACATAAATATATAATAACAAATTAAGGAGGAAAAAAAATCTCCCTGTACCTATACCAGCATGGCTAAAGGAATCAAAATTGTAGGAGAGTGAGTGTCATGAAAGAAGTAAATGAAGAGCTGTACAAATTTCCCTTAGGCACAAACTAAGTTTGCTTCATAATAGCCAATAACTGTCAAGTGACTTATTTGAAAGATGATTTAGATGATGCTGAAAGAGAGTCACACTCTCTTTCCTGTCCAATACAGATTACTGTGTGAGGGTTATTGTATATTCAAAATGTATATACATCATTTAAAATGTCTTCTAGTCCTGAGACTAGGTAGCCATTTCACTCTGTTTCCTGCAGTGAAAAATCTGGTAGATTACAAGTAACCAGAGGACAACGATCATTTTCTACTTTATGGCACAGAATGGGTGGTGTACTTGAAACTATTTTCTATTTTAATTTAAATTATTGTATGTAATACACCAAAACTTTAAATCCACTATGAAAACCAAGTCAGTGAAAAGAATAAAATGACTATGGTATACTTCTGACTTTTAAAGTGTGTTTATGTCTTGGCAATAAACAATAGCAACAACAACACAAAACTTTGCTTCAGGCACATGTAAGAAAATAATATAATAGAATTTTCTTCAGCATTACAAAACAGTGAAGTGTTTAAAATGTGACAAGTTACATATAAAATGATTCATATTTCTTCTTAACATTGCCTCCTGGGCATCTTCTTCATTATACAATCAGGTTTTTTTTGTTTGTTTTTTAAATTTATTTCTTTATTTATGTGTATGAATGTACTGTCTGCATGTAGGTTTGTGCACCCGTGTCCTGCAAAGTTGAGGAGGTCAGAAGAGGGTGTCAGATTCCCCTGAAACTGGAGTTCTCCTGGGATTGGAGTTATGGATGGTTCTCAGCTGCCATGTGGGTGCTGGGGATCGAACCCAGGTCATCTGCAAGACCAGTCAGTGCTCTTAATCGCTAGGCCATCTCTCGAGCCCCCTACAATCAGATTTTAAAGATGTTTTAGCGTTATTTCACTGAAAGACTCAAATTGAGGAAAAATGGGAAAAAAATCAAGTACTTTATAGGCAGATAAAGTTCAGTGCTTTGATTCTAAAGGCTATATTCTAGATGTGACAATTATTGGTTCATTCACTGAACAAGTACTTTAATAAGTATTTTTATTTTATTTAATAATTGGTTTGACATGAAGGATGCTTGTACTCACAAATTATCACTTACTGTTAAAAAAATGAAAACAAAACAACAATAAAAGAAAACCCAGAAAGATGCAGAAAAGTTACGGCAGAATGCATGATCTGGGATGGGTAGGGGTGGGGCGGGGTGAAGGGAAGGGGATATACGCCTGAACTGAATTGGAAAAAGATGTATGAAATACACAAAGCATCAATAAAAAAAAAAAAGAACTTCCCCCAAATTATCACTTAAAAAAATAATTTCATACAATGTATTTTGATCATATTTACCACAGCTCCTTCCCTTAACAATTTTCAGATGAGATATTGGGCACTGGAAACAACAATAAACAAGACAGCTATGATTCTGGTGAAATAAAGTTAAAGAAAAATGAACATATGTAAGTAATTAGAAGGATGAATGTAAGGAAGGTTACAAGAAAGGAAGGAAAGAACTAGAGTTAGATGTGAATGAAGCCTGAAAGAGATGATTTAGGATGAGGAAACCAAAGGATCACTGCGGTTAGGGCAGTCTCAGAGAAGGTGAGTAGCTTAAATACATTCCAAAGTCAGGAGAGGACATGCAGTCTTTTAAGAACCAGAAGACACAAATGAGGATTAGAGGTCAAGGTCAGTTAGCCTTATCTCCTGATAAGTGAATATTTTATTCAAAGTCAAGAAAGGACTGGGGAATATGGTAGGTGTCATTTACTCTAGTAATGAAATAGTTGGTTCAGACAAATATCAGCAAACCAAAAGAACACTAAGTCAAGAGAAAAGAACAGATGGAAAGCTACAGAAGAAATACATGAGGTCACAACAGAAAAACTTAAATAGCATTATGTTTCATAGAGAAATGTACATAATGCTATCTGAATTGGTTCAAAAGTATTCTAAGATTAGGTTTACTTTCCTGCTACCTACTAACTTTTTAAAAAATTTTATTATTTTTTTATGTGTATGAATGTACTGTCTGCATGTAGGTTGGTGCGCCCATGTCATGCAATGCCAAGGAGGTCAGAAGAGGGTAACAGATTCCCCTGGAACCGGAGTTAAAGACGGTTCTCAGCCGCCATGTGGGTGCTGGGGATAGAACCCGGGTCCTCAGCAAGAGCAGTCGGCACTCTTAAACGCTAGGCCATCTCTCCAGCCCCCCTGCTTACTTTTATGTCCTTCATGGCAATAAAGCATAAAAATTGTATTAAACTCTCAAAATCCAGGTAAGCTCATTAGAAAACTGCTGCCATATGAGGCATCACTAGGTTCACTGTACACAAAACTAAACTATAATCTGAAAACGTTAGCATATTTGCTAATTTTACCTAAAATTAGATGAGTCATGTTCATTGTAGGCCATTCCTCATATCTGTTGATAACTCCACAGTGAATTCCAAACCCGCACAAGTTATCAGTGTCCCAGTGTAGAATCAAAAATCTGAAGAATGGATTAGAAGTACAGAAGAGGGGGCGTGGTAGAATGTAAGGGCTTCGATTGGGGTTAATGGTGAAACTACAACAATATAGACTGGACACTCATTTGATCAACTTGATTGAACATACAAGCCCCCCCCCCTTTCAGGATGGTGGGACCCATGAGCTGTGTGGGTTTGGGCACAACTGCTTGCAAATTGGTTTTACATGAAGGATGCTTGTACTCACAAATTATCACCTATTGTTAAAAAAAATGAAAACAAAACAAAACAAAAAAGCAGAGAAAGATGCAGAAAACTTACGGCAGAATCACTGCTGGATGGGGGGGAGGGGTGGGGAAGTGATTGGATATAGGGCATGAACTGGAATTGGAAACGATGTTATAAAATACCCCAAAGGGGCAGCAATACCAAAAAAAAACCCAAAAGACAAGTCCAGGAACCAAAGAGAAATGGCTCACCGTTAAAAAGAAGCACGGACTGTAGACTGCTCTTCAGAGGACCGGGTTCAATTCCCACACCCAACATGGCTTGCTAACGAACGTCAAACGGTCCATTAGAACTCCAGTTCCAGGGGAATCCGATAGCCCTCTTCTGACCTCTTTGGACATTAGCAACAACGACGGGGTGCACCAACTGACAACCTAATGCAGAACAATATACCTAACCATAAAAAAAAAAAAAAAAAAAAAAAAAAAAAAAAAAAAAAAGCACAGGCAATGGAACACTCTTCAGAGAAATGACTGTGAACTTTCTTGGTTCCAGTTTTATTCTGTCCCTCCATTTCTCTCCCCCTCCTTCCCTCTCTTCCTCCCTCCCTCTCCCTCCCTCTCTTCCTCCCTCCCTCCCTCCTTCCATCCTTCTTTCCCTCCCCTTTTACCCTGCTCTTTTCAGCTTACACTGTTGTTTTCTTATTCCTGGTGCTTCCGTTTCCTGTTCACTGTTCCTTTCCAGTCTCTTCGTACTCACTATTCTTCTCACCTAAATCATGATTACTCAGCCTCACCATAGCTTTAGTAATCTACAATGTAACTAGTATTAGGGAAAATTAAATACAAACTTTAGTTTGTTAGGGGAACATTATTCTAACTGGTTTTCTTTCATGTGGAAGAAACTGAGATAACATTTTCAGGATTTTTTGAAGTCTGAAAGTCTGACCTGAAATAAAATTTATTCCATGAATTACTTGCATTATTTTAAATTATTTACTACTATTTAGAATCCTTATGAATATATTGATAAAGTAGATACCATAAAATAATGTTTTATTCTAGAATGCATTACTATGATCTTTCTCTTGTTCTTGAACTGATTATATTAGTTATATTGAAGAAACATGGAGTTCAAATATAGGAAGACTTCATGTAGTTTATTTAAATATTTTACTTATTATTTTTTGTGTGTATGTGTGTATTTCCTGCATGTATGTAAGTGCACCCAAGTTGTACAATCCCCAGAGAGGTCAGAAGATATTGGATCCCCTGGAACTCGAATTGTAGACAGTTGTTAGCTTCCATAAGGGTGCTGGGAACTGAACCACAGTCCTCTGCAAGAGCAGTCAACGTGATTAACCGCTGAGCCATCTCCCTAACCCCATTCACGTAGTCTAATATTCTCCCTAAAATGTAAAATTCAGCTGAAATATTCTCAAACCAAGTTTCTCCAACCTCAAAAGGAAATAAGAAGCTAAGGACCCTTAGTTGACATGTTATGTCTCTGTGATCACAGAATTCATTATACAAATTACTTTCCTCAGTTTCTTAATGGCATCCTAAGGACCTTACACAATACACTCCCATAGCACATGAAGATTTTCCACTGTCATTGCAACAATGCCGCTATGTTTTGTATCCTAAACACCCCTAAAAGCTAATGTGCCAAAAAAATCTCTTCAAAAACACGGAGAACATCCTGTACCAATAGAAGGAGGTGATGCAAACTTTAGAAGGTGAGGCCCACTGGAAGGAAGTGAGATGTTATTGGGTCTTTGTCTCTCTGTCTCTGTCTCTCTCTTTCTCTTCCTCTCCCTCTGCCTTGTTCTTCCTCCCTCCCTCCACCCTTCCTCTCTCCCTTCTTCCTTGTCTAGCTTAGAGTAAGCAGCTTCTTTTGACCACGTGTGATTCACCATGATGCACCACCTTACTATAGGTATAAAGGCAACTGGTCCAAGCATCAATTAAATGAATTTTCTGAAACTGTGAGGCAAAATGAATCTCTTCTCCCTTGTTTGCCTTTGGAATTTCTCACAATCCTAAAAAGCTAAGTGCCCTGACAATATACATCAAAATCTGAAAGAAAAATGCAGGATTAAACTCACTATCTTCACTTAAATTTTGGTATTTCTTTCATTATTCACGTTCCCAGTATCTACGCTTTTAATATGATTTTTTTTTAATTGGCAAAAATTACCCCTACTTCTTAGGGACTGTAGGAAATTTGCAATGTGTGCATCATGAAATGGTCTAAGATGTTATTAACATATGCATTACCTCCTATACTTAATATGTTTTATGAGGAAAACAAAATCAACTCTGTTAGCAATATTATCTTAAATATTATTTATTGAGATTACTGAGCTTTTTGACATCCTCTTATATTTTGCACTCCAGAAAAGTACCTTATTTATCTCACTCTAATTCCAATCTCAAATAGAACATCTGCTATATTACTGGTTAATTTTACTTTCCAGATCAATTCATAACACCATTTCCTTTTATAAAATGGAAATGACCATGTCTGGAAGAGCAATTAATTTTAAAATTGTATTAAAAAATAAGTTCAAGAAATACAGTTTCCTTGAGTTGATGGCTAGCCCAGCCCAACTACATTAGAGTGAAGTCAAACAGTGCTTTTAGACTATCATTTTCTTCTATTTTAATGTTGCACATTAAAAAAGGAATACATTGGGCTGGAGAGAGGACTTAGCTGTTAAAGGCTCAGGCTCTCAACCTAAACATCAGAAGAGGAATAACTGCAGGCAAGGCAGCTTCCTTGAGCAGACATTACCATCTGAGCTCTCATCAATCAATGGTCCAAGAAGCTAGGCTGGAAAATGGTTTTCAGTAAGGAGAGAAATCTAGACCACTAATCTCAGCATCCATTCCTGTAGTGCAGTTAACTACTACTTAGCTGCTTGGAGGGCCCTCTACTTCATATTAAGTTCACTTTGGCTGAAATACAACTACTTTAAGAATCTAATTTATCTCATTCCATGCAGAAGCATAGAAATAGAAGGTTAGTTATAAGAAACATTTGTGCATGGGGTCTTGAGTTACATACACTCATTTCTTTGCTTTACTTTCCATCTGAGTGTAAGCTTATGCTTATCTAGCCTTTAATATACCAGCATTTGGGAGGCAGACACAGATGGATCACTGTGAAACTGAGGCCAGCCTGAACTATATAACAAATTAAAGGTTAGCTGGGGCTGTATAGTGAGACCCTGTCTCAAAGAAAGGAAGATTTCCTTTGTATCATGGTTTTACAGGCTTCAATCTACAAATATTTGGTTTCATTGCTGTGGATCTTTTATACTGAACATGGACACGATGTTATTTCCTAAATACTATATCAACTTGTTACATAATATTTACATTATAATAGACCTTATAAGTAATCTACATATAAATTGAACTATATAGGAAGGTCTTTCTCTATTCAATTTTTGGGAGGCCAGAAAAAAAAAAAACAACTCAGTATTGGATTGAACATTTGAAATAATGTGAATAGCTATACTTTTGTTTGGTATGTTGGACCTAGTATCAGGGCTTATTTAGAATCAAAGTCCTCTTATAAATTTTATGAAATGATGTAAATTAAAGCCATCAGTGTCCATAATCTCAACTAGTAAACTACTCTTAGGATGCCTCAGTAGCTGAGCATAGTGAGATGAGAAGGTTGAAGAGATTCCTAATGTTTTTACTTTTGAAAAGCATAAGGTAGAGGATACAAACCATAGCTGTTACCAGTGTGGGTGTTTAGCAGCACAGAAACAGCACTCAAAAACTCAGTAGCCTTTCTAATCAAAGGACAAATTTCCACTTACCCAAAAAGTGTTCTCAGATAAGACTCCCAATCCATGTGTGTGTTTGTGTGTATAAGAGATTTATGGCCAAAAAGAACTCCCAGAATTATGGATACTGGCAAATTACATGACCTTCTAGTTCTTAGTCAGGAAAAACGATGGCTTAAGTCTAGGCAGACAGAAAGAACATCTTACACATGGGAAAGTCAGCCTTTTCTGTTCTACTGAGGTCTTCAGCTGACTGCACAAGGCCAGCTAACACAGGGAGTGCAGTCTAAAACAGACTAGTTAACCAAAAGATTTAATTTCGTTTAATGCAAAAAGTAGCCAGAATAATGTTTGATCCAGCCATCTAGACTCCATGTTACCCAAGATACATGAAACAATCCATAGTGATATCAGCAATATTTACTTAGATAATACATAAAAATCCCTAATAAAAAAAACAACCTTGCCAAAGGAAAATTGCCCACTCATCAATAGATCATTGTCAATCAGATAAAATGCATACCACAAGAAGAATGAGCCTTGCCTCAGGTGGTAGAGCACTGGACTAACATGCAGAAAGTCAGGTGTCCCATCCCCAAATAAGCCACTTTGTATAAGCTCAACAGTAGGATTGGTATTGGACTGGAAGGCAGCAGCAGCAGCAGCAGCAGCAGCAGCAGCAGCAGCAGCAGTGGTTCTAGGAACTGGAAGGCGACCCAGTGGCGACAGCAACACTGGGCTTGTGATATGAAAGTCATCAGACATTACAGATTCCCTACTCACTAGCTAGGGAACACCTTACAACACTCCCCTGGCTCTAGGCTAGGCAACCCCTTCAGGAACCCAGATACAGATGTTTCCCACCAACCCTGGGAAGCCAGTAGGCAGACCCCATGTGGAACAAGGGTTCTGTAAGAACAACTCTCCCAGTAAGTGTACGAGACTGATCTTTCAGTGCTGAAAGTCCACATCTGTGCAGCATTAGCAGTATTCCAGACTCTCTACCCACTAACTAGAGAACACCTGGGCCCACTCCTTCAGCTCTAAGCTAGGCTTTCCTGCCCCTGGACCCGGATTCAGATATAAGCAATCAGCCCTGGAGAGCCACTAGGTGAAACCCTCATAGCATGGTGGTTCTATAAGTTCAACACCCCAGTGAAGGTTTGAGGTTAACCATCCAATGGTTTTGAGAGTCCCCAACTGTGAGGCATTGGCAATATTCCAGACTCCCTATCCACTACCTAGAGAAAATTTGGGGCCCCCTCCCTTGGTTCCAGGCTAGACATCCCTGCTCCTGGACCCAGATTTAGATGTTTGCAACCTGAAGCCTAGACCAACCAGCCTTGAAAACCTAATAAGAAGACAATGAAGGCATCTTTAGAATAAAAGCAAAGTCAGTCTTCAATTCAACAAACACATTTCATACCTGAATCACCAACAACAAAAGAAATCCACATGCCAAGAACACAATGAAAAAACAATAACATGAAAAACCCAAATAATAAGTCTCTGCTAAATACTACTAGTCCTATAGAAGACTCCTATAATGAGAACCTCCTAGATGTAGCCCAAAACACAGATGTGAAAAGAAATATAAAAAACATGATCAAAGAATTCAAGGAATTTAGAGACAACACAAACAAACAAATCAAAGAACTAAAAGAAGATAGGGATAAACTACAAGGAGATAGTGATAAACTTCAGAAGGAATTCACAAAAGATATGGCAATACTGAAGACAACTCAGGCTGAAATAAAAAAAGGAAATGGAACACTCAATAAACCATCTGGAAAAGATGGGAGAAAACCTCAATAACAGAATGAATGAAGTAGAAAATAGAATACTAAGACTGAAGACAATATGGAAAAACTGGACCACTCAAGTGAAGATTATGAAAAATGTAAAAAACACAGGAATGGAATAATCAGGAAAGTGGGATATCATGGAAAAAAAAGACAAATCTACACATCATAGGTCTAGAGGAAGAAGAATCTCAGGATAATGATATTGACAAGCTCTTCAACTGGATTGGAGAAGAAAATTTTCCCAAATTAAAGAAAGACATACCCATACAAATACAAGAAACACAGAGAACACCAAAAACACAGGACTGGAAAAGAAATTCCTCATGCCATATCATAGTAAAAACATTAAAACACTAGATGTTCAAAACAAAGGGAGAATACCAAAAGCTTCAAAATAAAAACGATTCACATATAAACAAAAACCCATCAGGAACTCATGGGGAATAAATAAAACATTCCTGAATGACCAATGAGTCAAAGGAGAAATTAAGAAAGAAATAAAAGTATTTCTGGATTTCAACAAAAAGGATAATACAACACAACAAAACCTCTTTGAAAAGATAAATAAGATAAAAAAAGAAAATAAAATTAGCCCAGTTAATCAAAAGAAAGAAAGTGTAACTCCAAATCAACAAAGTTAGAGATAAAAGAAATTACAACAGATTACAAAAAGATCCAGAACATAATACAGAAATAATTTGAAAACCTATAATCTATTAAATTTGAAAACCTAAAAGAAATGGATGAGTATCTGAAATCATGGGACTCACCAAAGCTTAACCAAGAGATCAAAAGCTTAAACAGATCCATAACTTATGAGGAAATTGAAACAAATCATATAAATGGAATCAAAGAAAAAAAAATGGTCAACTCAATTGTTGCAGAAGCCTTTGATAAAAATCCAACATGCCTTCATGTTTAATGTTCCAGAGTGAATTGGACTGGGAGGAACATAGCTAAACAAAATTAAAGCTATATACAACAAACACACAGCCAACATCATTCTAAATGGAGAAAAATTAGAACCATTCCCTTTAAAGTCAGGAACCCAGCAAGGCTGCCCACTATCTCCACTGCTTTTCAGTATAGTGCTTGAAACTCTTGCTAGAGCAATAAGACAAAAGAAGGAAATAAAGGACTACTAATTGGAAAAGAGGAGGTCAAACTGTCCCATTTTTAAGATTACATATTAAAAATAAGGGATGCCAAATAGACCACCAGAGAACTCCTAGTGTGAGTGGATAATGAAAATGTGGTACATTTACACAACGGAGTTCTATGCAGTGGTAAAGAAAGATGGCATCATGTGAACTCCATTATGTAAATGACATCATGAAATTTATAGGTAAATGGATGGAACTAGAAGCCATTAAGCTAAGTGATGTAACATAGTCTCAGAAAAACAAACGATATATGGTGCCCCACATTTGTGGATCTTAGCACAAAATCTTTGCATAAGTCTAAGTGGGCAATTGGTCAGTTACTATAATACCACATTGACTGATATCACTATAGATATAGCTTAGAGTATATGTCTCTATTTTCCTCAGTTTTAACATAAAAAAAAAAAAAAAAAAAAAAAAAAAAAAAAAAGCACCGGCAATGGAACACGCTTCAGAGAAATGAATGTGAACTTTCTTGGTTTTACAGTTTATTCTGGTCCCCATTTCTCCTCCCTCCTTCCTATCTTCCTCCTCCCCCTCTCGCCTCCCTCTCTTTCCTACCCTCCTCCCTACCTTCCATCCTTCTTTCCCTCCCCTTTTACCCTGCTCTTTTCAGCTTACACTGTTGTTTTCTTATTCCTGGTGCTTCCGTTTCCTGTTCACTGTTCCTTTCCAGTCTCTTCGTACTCACTATTCTTCTCACCTAAATCATGATTACTCAGCCTCACCATAGCTTTAGTAATCTACAATGTAACTAGTATTAGGGAAAATTAAATACAAACTTTAGTTTGTTAGGGGAACATTATTCTAACTGGTTTTCTTTCATGTGGAAGAACTGAGATAACATTTTCAGATTTTTTGAAGTCTGAAAGTCTGACCTGAAATAAAATTTATTCCATGAATTACTTGCATTATTTTAAATTATTTACGACTATTTAGAATCCTTATGAATATATTGATAAAGTAGATACCATAAAATAATGTTTTATTCTAGAATGCATTACTATGATCTTTCTCTTGTTCTTGAACTGATTATATTAGTTATATTGAAGAAACATGGAGTTCAAATATAGGAAGACTTCATGTAGTTTATTTAAATATTTTACTTATATTTTTTGTGTGTATGTGTGATTTCCTGATGTATGTAAGTGCACCAGTTGTCACAATCCACAGAAGAGGTCAGAGAAGCTTGGATCCCCTGGACGTCGAATTGTAGACAGTTGTTAGCTTCCATAAGGTTGGCTGGGAACTGAACCACAGTCCTCTGCAAGAGCAGTCAACGTGATTAACCGCTGAGCCATCTCCCTAACCCCATTCACGTAGTCTAATATTCTCCCTAAAATGTAAAATTCAGCTGAAATATTCTCAAACCAAGTTTCTCCAACCTCAAAAGGAAATAAGAAGCTAAGGACCCTTAGTTGACATGTTATGTCTCTGTGATCACAGAATTCATTATACAAATTACTTTCCTCAGTTTCTTAATGGCATCCTAAGGACCTTACACAATACACTCCCATAGCACATGAAGATTTTCCACTGTCATTGCAACAATGCGCTATGTTTTGTATCCTAAACACCCCTAAAAGCTAATGTGCCAAAAAAATCTCTTCAAAAACACGGAGAACATCCTGTACCAATAGAAGGAGGTGATGCAAACTTTAGAAGGTGAGGCCCACTGGAAGGAAGTGAGATGTTATGGGTCTTTGTCTCTCTGTCTCTGTCTCTCCTCTTTTCTCTTCCTCTCCCTCTGCCTTGTTCTTCCTCCCTCCCTCCACCCTTCCTCTCTCCCTTCTTCTTGTCTAGCTTAGAGTAAGCAGCTTCTTTTGACCACGTGTGATTCACCATGATGCACCACCTTACTATAGGTATAAAGGCAACTGGTCCAAGCATCAATTAAATGAATTTTCTGAAACTGTGAGGCAAAATGAATCTCTTCTCCCTTGTTTGCCTTTGGAATTTCTCACAATCCTAAAAAGCTAAGTGCCCTGACAATATACATCAAAATCTGAAAGAAAAATGCAGGATTAAACTCACTATTACAAATTTTGGTATTCTTTTCATTATTCACGTTCCCAGTATCTACGCTTTTAATATGATTTTTTTTAATTGGCAAAAAATTACCCCTACTTCTTAGGGACTGTAGGAAATTTGCAATGTGTGCATCATGAAATGGTCTAAGATGTTATTAACATATGCATTACCTCCTATACTAATATGTTTTATGAGGAAAACAAAATCAACTCTGTTAGCAATATTATCTTAAATATTATTTATTGAGATTACTGAGCTTTTTGACATCCTCTTATATTTTGCACTCCAGAAAAGTACCTTATTTATCTCACTCTAATTCCAATCTCAAATAGAACATCTGCTATATTACTGGTTAATTTTACTTTCCAGATCAATTCATAACACCATTTCCTTTTATAAAATGGAAATGACCATGTCTGGAAGAGCAATTAATTTAAAATTGTATTAAAAAATAAGTTCAAGAAATACAGTTTCCTTGAGTTGATGGCTAGCCCAGCCCAACTACATTAGAGTGAAGTCAAACAGTGCTTTTAGACTATCATTTTCTTCTATTTTAATGTTGCACATTAAAAAAGGAATACATTGGGCTGGAGAGAGGACTTAGCTGTTAAAGGCTCAGGCTCTCAACCTAAACATCAGAAGAGGAATAACTGCAGGCAAGGCAGCTTCCTTGAGCAGACATTACCATCTGAGCTCTCATCAATCAATGGTCCTAGAAGCTAGGCTGGAAAATGGTTTTCAGTAAGGAGAGAAATCTAGACCACTAATCTCAGCATCCATTCCTGTAGTGCAGTTAACTACTACTTAGCTGCTTGGAGGGCCCTCTACTTCATATTAAGTTCACTTTGGCTGAAATACAACTACTTTAAGAATCTAATTTATCTCATTCCATGCAGAAGCATAGAAATAGAAGGTTAGTTATAAGAAACATTTGTGCATGGGGTCTTGAGTTACATACACTCATTTCTTTGCTTTACTTTCCATCTGAGTGTAAGCTTATGCTTATCTAGCCTTAATATACCAGCATTTGGGAGGCAGACACAGATGGATCACTGTGAAACTGAGGCCAGCCTGAACTATATAACAAATTAAAGGTTAGCTGGGGCTGTATAGTGAGACCTGTCTCAAAGAAATAAATTTCCTTTGTATCATGGTTTTACAGGCTTCAATCTACAAATATTTGGTTTCATTGCTGTGGATCTTTTATACTGAACATGGACACGATGTTATTTCCTAAATACTATATCAACTTGTTACATAATATTTACATTATAAATACCTTATAAGTAATCTACATATAAATTGAACTAATAGGAAGGTCTTTCTCTATTCAATTTTGGGGAGGCAGAAAAAAAAAACCACTCAGTATTGGATTGAACATTTGAAATAATGTGAATAGCTATACTTTTGTTTGGTATGTTGGACCTAGTATCAGGGCTTATTTAGAATCAAAGTCCTCTTATAAATTTTATGAAATGATGTAAATTAAAGCCATCAGTGTCCATAATCTCAACTAGTAAACTACTCTTAGGATGCCTCAGTAGCTGAGCATAGTGAGATGAGAAGGTTGAAGAGATTCCTAATGTTTTTACTTTTGAAAAGCATAAGGTAGAGGATACAAACCATAGCTGTTACCAGTGTGGGTGTTTAGCAGCACAGAAACAGCACTCAAAAACTCAGTAGCCTTTCTAATCAAAGGACAAATTTCCACTTACCCAAAAGTGTTCTCAGATAGACTCCAATCCAGTGTGTGTTTGTGTGTATAAGAGATTTATGGCCAAAAAGAACTCCCAGAATTATGGATACTGGCAAATTACATGACCTTCTAGTTCTTAGTCAGGAAAAACGATGGCTTAAGTCTAGGCATACAGAAAGAACATCTTACACATGGGAAAGTCAGCCTTTTCTGTTCTACTGAGGTCTTCAGCTGACTGCACAAGGACTAACACAGGGAGTGCAGTCTAAAACAGACTAGTTAACCAAAAGATTTAATTTCGTTTAATGCAAAAAGTAGCCAGAATAATGTTTGATCCAGCCATCTAGACTCCATGTTACCCAAGATACATGAAACAATCCATAGTGATATCAGCAATATTTACTTAGATAATACATAAAAATCCCTAATAAAAAAAAACAACCTTGCCAAAGGAAAATTGCCCACTCATCAATAGATCATTGTCAATCAGATAAAATGCATACCACAAGAAGAATGAGCCTTGCCTCAGGTGGTAGAGCACTGGACTAACATGCAGAAAGTCAGGTGTCCCATCCCCAAATAAGCCACTTTGTATAAGCTCAACAGTAGGATTGGTATTGGACTGGAAGGCAGCAGCAGCAGCAGAGCACAGCAGCAGCAGCAGCAGCAGCAGGTGGTTCTAGGAACTGGAAGGCGACCCAGTGGCGACAGCAACACTGGGCTTGTGATATGAAAGTCATCAGACATTACAGATTCCCTACTCACTAGCTAGGGAACACCTTACAACACTCCCCTGGCTCTAGGCTAGGCAACCCCTTCAGGAACCCAGATACAGATGTTTCTCCAGTTCCAGGGGAATCCGAAACCCTCTTCTGACCTCCGCGGCATTGCACGACACGGGTGCACAAACTTGCATGCAGACAGTGCATTCATACACATTTTAAAAATAAATAAACAAAATGAAATAAAATAAAAATCTAAACTGGGCGTGGTGGCACATGACTGTAATCCCAGAACTTCGGAAGCAGAAGCAGGCGGATCTCTGTTAGTTCAAGGCAAGCCTGGTCTACACAATGAGTTCTAGGAAGACCCTGTCTCAAAAAGACATTAACATTGCTATAGCATTGTTAAACAAATGCTATAGCAAAGTCTTTATAACTCCAGAATAAGAACATTAACAACTAGATTACCAAGAAGAGATGTGAACAGATGCCTCATCCAAAGCACATATATAGATGGAAAATGAGCATGTTAAGAGATGCTTAACATTATATATCCTCAAGAAATAGCAAGTTAAAACAAGGATATGCCAATATGTATTAAGCAGGATAGTAAAAATCCAAAACATTCACCACATGCATCTGAACAGCATGAAGTACTACAAAAATTCTCAATTCCCATGGAAATTCAAACTTTGTGCAGACACATTGAAGATAGTTTGACAATTTCTTTCAAAATTAAATATAATTTTGCCATAGGTTCTGACAGGTCTCTTTCATGTTTTCTCAAATAAATACTTATGTTCACACAAAAACCTGAACATATATGTTAAGTGAAGCTTTATTCCTAATTGACAAATTTTTAAGCAATCAATATGTCATTCATGATGAGTAGAAAAAGTTTGGCACAGGCTGACAATGAAATATTATTCAGCACTGAAATAAAATGAGTATCTACCCATAAAAAGACATGGAGTGGCCTCAAAAGATGGCTCAGTAGTTAAGAGAACCTTCTGTCTTAGCAGATGACCCATGTTTGATTTCTAGTACCAACACAGTGGTTCACAACTGTCTATGACTCCAGTTCTAAGGGTTCTGATGCCATCTTCTAGCATCTAAAGATACTGAACACAAGGGCTGTGAATAGACATGTACATACATATACGTACATACATACATACAGTCAATATAATCTTACACAAACATTATTTGCAAAAGACATGGAGGTCACATCAATACTTGTGCCTAAATGATAGAAGCCCATTCTGGAAATGTTGTACATTATATGACTTCTATTATACTGCATACTGAAAAAGGAAAAAATAACTGGGGAGACAATAAAAAAAATAGTGGTTTCCAGGAATTAGTGGAAAAAGATTGTAAACAAGATCACAAAGAACTTTTAGAATAGTGAAACTATTCCGTATAATACTACATTGACAGATGCATGTCATTATATATTTCATAAAGCTCATTGAATGTACAACACTGAGAACAAGCTCTAAAGGAAACTATGGATATTGGACAATAACTATGTATCAATGTGAGTCCAATGCTTATGACAAATATATCCTTCTGGTACTGAATGTTGATAGTAAGACAGCCTGGGCCTAAGAAGGAATAATGGTGCCTAGGAAATTTCTGTCCTGATCAGTTTGACTGTGAGCCTAAAACTTCTTTAGAAGTAAATTTTACTTATTTCAAAAACTGTCAGGGTTTAGTGGTACTTTATATTTTATATATATATATATATATATATATATATAAATGGGTATATTATAATTATATATTCGTATTTGTATATGGATATATTAAAATTATAAACATAATAATTACTGAAATATACTTCAGGTGCACAATGTGTATATGTGTGTTTGCTTACACACACACTGGGTTAAATTTAAAATGCATTTCTCTCTAATTTCATGATCAAAGCTACTCTACATTTTTTTCCCGTTATTGTGTTTTCTCTGGTTTTAAGATAAAAGGCCCATATTAGATTTCAAGTACTTTCACATGTGGTTTATAATATTTTCTCAAGATCCTACTACAAGTTCTTTTGTCTTTTTTCAATTTAAGACAGCTTTACGTCCCTTCTTGTAAATACTTCAATATTCTGTATTTTGAGGCCTGAGGAGATGGCTAGGAAGGTGAACTATTTGCTTTGCAAGCCAAGAGGGTGTGAGTTTGAATCTCTAACATGTAAAAGCCCTGGTGTGAGTTTATGAATCTGCAATTCAGGAGCTGAGATGAGGATTAGTGAGTTCTAGAGTCAGTGAAAATCCTTGGATACTGGGCAGTAGAATCAATTTTCCTGGCTGGTTTGACACCTGGTAGGCTGATTAGTATCCAAGGGATAGGCCTATAGCTAAGAGTACTTGGAAATATAGATTAAGCTCAATATGTTTTTCAGAAAATGACAAATAATCATGGAGGACATGAGTCAGGGTAGGTAGTTAGGTGGGGGTAGAGAGCGCGAAGAGGTCTAATGTGATCAAACTAAATGAAATGAAATTCTTGAATCAATAAAACTATTCTTTAAAAAGATACATAGAGATTGAGAGGAAATGTCTGAAGTTGACCACTGGCCTCCATACACATATGTGTGGGTACCTGCTCACACACATATACGTGCATGCATATACCACACATAAACACACAGAATAATTCTATGGTTTTAATAATCATCATTATTAATGATGATTAATAATTATACATTAGAATAAATGTATGACAATACATTTATTCTAATCACAGATTGCCTTTTGTAAACATCTGGAAGTGAATGTAGACTCATGGAAATATGCTATACTCTAGATGTAATAATTTTTAAACTAACAATTTTTATATTATGTTCATACTGTTTAATGAATGACCAGTAACCACTCTGGGCATATGACTTAAGTGTTTTAAATGTCTTCCTCACTGAAATAATTTCTAGAAGGACAGAGAACTTGGGAAATAAAAGCAATATAAAAAAAACAGGCAGTCGTCACACACCGGCTCAGCAAAATAAATGTCTCTCCACCCCAGCACATATGTTCAAGCTGAGATAAACATGCACACACCTCAATTACAGGTAAAACTTCCCTGAGAGGCAAGTGGCAGTGAGCAGCGAAGCCGAAAGCAATGTGACAACAGTGTGGCACACAATGGTGAGGAACAACTCAACCCTGTAATTAATTTCTATCATTAAAGTCCCATCAATATCACTTAGCTGGGTGACTCTGACAGGATGGGAATATTACCTGGAGGCAGATTTCCTACTTCAAAGGTTATAGCACTGTTTGCATATGTACTTTGGAATAAATTACAAAAATGTGGAAAATATGGAAGGCATCACATAACTGGAGAATAGTTGGCAGAGCATAAATGCATTTGTTTGACATGGTCTGTGGTGAATACAGAGCACTGCACAGCTTCCTTCTGTCTCTAAATGAAGAGGTTTTATACTCACAAATGTATTGAGTAAAAAATGTACATTTCAGGTCAATTTATACAAGAGTTGTAGGCTTTTCAATTTTCTGAAATAATTAGTACCAATGAAGTACACAAAGTGTCTGTTGTTGAGGTCATTGTTAAAAAAAAGAAGAAAAGGAAAAGAGAAAGTTTAGATGTAACCAATTTCTAAGAAGCCATTAAATTATATATATGTAATATATATGTATATATATACATAAATATATAATAACAAATTAAGGAGGAAAAAAAATCTCCCTGTACCTATACCAGCATGGCTAAAGGAATCAAAATTGTAGGAGAGTGAGTGTCATGAAAGAAGTAAATGAAGAGCTGTACAAATTTCCCTTAGGCACAAACTAAGTTTGCTTCATAATAGCCAATAACTGTCAAGTGACTTATTTGAAAGATGATTTAGATGATGCTGAAAGAGAGTCACACTCTCTTTCCTGTCCAATACAGATTACTGTGTGAGGGTTATTGTATATTCAAAATGTATATACATCATTTAAAATGTCTTCTAGTCCTGAGACTAGGTAGCCATTTCACTCTGTTTCCTGCAGTGAAAAATCTGGTAGATTACAAGTAACCAGAGGACAACGATCATTTTCTACTTTATGGCACAGAATGGGTGGTGTACTTGAAACTATTTTCTATTTTAATTTAAATTATTGTATGTAATACACCAAAACTTTAAATCCACTATGAAAACCAAGTCAGTGAAAAGAATAAAATGACTATGGTATACTTCTGACTTTTAAAGTGTATTTATGTCTTGGCAATAAACAATAGCAACAACAACACAAAACTTTGCTTCAGGCACATGTAAGAAAATAATATAATAGAATTTTCTTCAGCATTACAAAACAGTGAAGTGTTTAAAATGTGACAAGTTACATATAAAATGATTCATATTTCTTCTTAACATTGCCTCCTGGGCATCTTCTTCATTATACAATCAGATTTTTTTTGTTTGTTTTTTAAATTTATTTCTTTATTTATGTGTATGAATGTACTGTCTGCATGTAGGTTTGTGCACCCGTGTCCTGCAAAGTTGAGGAGGTCAGAAGAGGGTGTCAGATTCCCCTG
>VZQC01012521.1:0-13232 GCA_009823505.1 Rhizomys pruinosus
TAAATATGAAGTTAATGATATGAAAGATAAATTCAAGATAAATTAGGAAACATGAGAGAATTGTACCCAGTATTTGAAATGTTCTACACCCACTGAACAGGAGTTAGAGAAAAGGACAGATGATATGGAAATGAGAAAAAAGCATGACAATGTGACAAATTTTCTCCAGAGATGGAAAAGCAATAAAAGTTCAAATCATATCCTTCCCTGCCAAACCTCCTTCATCAAGTCTGAGGAACTTATGTGTAGACAAATATTGACCAAATGCAATAAGCACAAGGTGGACAGAAAGTCCATATTACAGGAGTAAAATCACAAGATAGGATGGTCACCATGGTCTATGCTTCAGGGTAACATCAGGTTATTGGTATTATTATTATTACCAACAATAGAACTCAAGGTTTTGAGGATTCTAGGCAAGTACTTCATCGCTAAAGCTCTTCAGATTAACACTGGTAAACTGAAAGCATGTTCTTGGTCCTACTTCCTCCTGTAGCCCGACAAAAGACAGTCAAGATGAGAACAGGAGAGAAGAGATCAAAGAAAAAGATGTTAAGAACAGGTGATGAGTATTACCTGGCATAGAGGGGAGATAAAACCAAGGCTACACCTAGAGGTGGAGGTCCTGAGGGAACCAAATGGAATGGTGTGGTAACAGCAACAGTGAACACAAAAATTGATACCCTGTGAGAAAGCTGAAAGGAAAGTGTACCTGTGAAACAAAATCAGCAGTTTAAAAAGGAAATAAAATCAAAACATGTTGAGATGAAAACTGCTGTAGCAGAAAAAAAATTTCAAGAGAAGCATTGCACACTAAAGCCTTTGATCACTCTCAGACCTACAAAATAGAATGTATAAAAGAACTTCAAAGCAGTGGCAGCCATATGCTTGTATATCCCAAATCTAGTTGGTTATTAGCTCTCTCCGTGGAGGAATAACCCACGCCTGATGCCACAAGCTTACATCCTCTAATGGTTAGGAGATGTTATAAGCCACAGTAAGACCCTCTCATATTTAACAGAAAAAATGTAATTCATGGATTAACATACCATCCAAACATCGGTGTCTATACCAAAGTAACCTACCATAACAATTAGTACTGTTTAAATACCTATATATCTAATTGCTTGTGATCCATTAGTAGGATCGAAAGGTTATTCCTGGACAAACTGTCAGCCCAATGAAAGGAAATATCCAGAATGGACCAGAGTCCAAGATACAGCTCAGAGAAAGTTAGACTGTTTTGCTTCTCATCCCTGGCACGCAGACTAACCAGTCGGATTTCTTTCACCTGCTGGAAATCAGAGTCTTGTACAGGAGGGCACAGATATGGCGAAATAAATGAATATGACATCAGAGAGAATTTTTGAATCTAGTGCACCTTTACTGAGATCAAGTCACGTTTTAATATCACAAGCAGAAAAAGCAGGCTGAGAAAGCAGGCCAAAGGGGGGAAGGGCCGAGGTGGCAGGCAGGTGATTTGCATCTCCTCGAGAACGAAGGGCTTATTGCCATAGGAATTTGCACTAGGGTTACAAGGCCAGCAAGTCAGATAAAATTTGTACATCAATGGAAATTTACTCGCAGTATACTGCTCACATTGTCTTGGTAGGGGAGATAAGCAATAAAACAGCAATCTTAAAATCACAAGCCATAACAAGATTAGTTGGTGTTTTTTTTTTTTTTTGAAGTTTTAATTTGATGTTTTTCATCCTTCCTGGGGCTAGAACTTTTTTAAGGCCGCTTGTTATCTCCAGTTTGTGATTTAAGCCACAAGCTTGAAAGGGCCTTTTAGCTCTTAATTATTTACACAATGTTTTTCTTAAAGGGAAAAACCCCACCATGTGCCTCTAACTAAGTGTTACACTTTAATATGCATAACTGTAACTAAACTTTATCTTACTAACTTTATTAGATGTAGCTTTCTGCTTAAAGGACCGAGTCTTATTTTTATTAAATTTGGAAGAACACTTTTATTATTTGTAACTAACCTATGATCTCACTCAGTGTAATGTTTACAATATACTTTTAGGACAAAGGAGCCTTTAAATGCTGTATCTCTGTATGATTTTACTTAGGTTCATGAGGCTTCTGTTTGCCTGATTTATTTCCAGACACATTTAACTGTTTCTTGTCTGGGACTGAGATTGTGCTGAGCTCAGGAAGAGAGTCAAAAGACAGTGTACAAAGTCCAACACTCATAAAGCATAACATCTTTGTAGTGCGTCGTGATCTTGGAGGCTGAGGCCGAGTACTCTGCCAGTGACCACCAGGGAGCATAGCCTCGTGAGGTACGGATCTCCTCGTCCGTTATTATGACTTTTGTCATTGCTCACACAGATGATGCCAGAGTTGGTGTGGCAATCCACCTGTGCCCCTTTTCTAAGCCCAGGGAACAATCTGTGGAAGAGGGGGCGTGGTAGAATGTAAGGGCTGTGATTGGGGTGAATGGTGAAACTACAACAATATAGTCTGGACACACATTTGATCAACATGATTGAATATACAACCCCCCCCCTGCTGGATGGTGGGACCCATGAGCTGTGTGGGTTTGGGCACAACTGCTTGCAAATTGGTTTTACATGAAGGATGCTTGTACTCATAAATTATCACTTATTGTTACAAAATGAAAAAAACAGAGAAAAATGCAGGAAAGTTATGGCAGAATGCATACTCTGGGATGGGGTGGGGTGGGGTGGGGGGAAGGGAAAGGGAAATATGCCTGAACTGAATTGAAAAATGATATGTGAAATACACAAAGTATCAATAAAAAATGAAAATTAAAAAAAAAGAACTTCAAGTTTCAATCAAGGAAATCCCTATTCAAACAATAATAGTTCCAGATAGAATAAACAAAGAGAAATCGTTAAGGAGAAATTATCAATGGAAGAATATCTAATAATAGATCTAAAATTTTCACAATACATGCAGCCTTGTGTGCTTGTACACACACACACACACACACACACATACAAACACACACACATGAAAGGGGAAAGAGAGAGAGAGAGAGAGAGAGAGAGAGAGAAAGAGAGAGAGAAAAAAATAAACGGCTCCACAAGAAAACCTAGAATCTGAGTGGATTTAGGGTGTTGAGGTTTTCACTAGCAAGAATAGGAAAAAGAGAAGCTGAAAGACAGTGAAGAAGTATTTTCAAGTTCCTGAAGGACAAAAGAATAAACCTAGTTGCCATATTTATAAATTATGTTGTAGTAGTGATATAGTCTATAGGAGAAGTATTCTGAAGGACAAGAAGCCTAGGCAAAACAAGAAATTTAAGTTTAATAGGATAATAAAAACATTTTAAAATGTAAGTTGTCAAAAATATGTCATTCATATGCTCTTTGTTAAAAAATATTGAAGACGGTCCAGCATGTACCAAGACTGAAAAAGATACCAAGAAAAATGAAGTTGTAGGAACTGGAGAACAGAAATGTTAAAAAGAGAGAGAACTTTTTTTCCTTTGAACTCTTGATGGAAATCCTCTAAGATTTCCTAGGAGCCTAGTAAAAAGATATCCCAGGAGAACAGCTGTCTGGCCATCTAGAAATGGGAATCCTGGTTGGGTCAGGAAGGCAAGGATATCTTCAGGAGAATGAATGGGTATGTAGGAGATAGGCAATGAAAGGAACTGATATTTAGTGTGTTTCTTAAGTTTTCAGATTTCTTTCAGAGACTTTGAGCCTGAATTGGTAGTAAGTACAGTGGTTGGCACATAAACCAGAAGCAGAGGGAAAATGGGCTGGACTAGAGGAAGGTATCCAATAAAATACAATAAGATATTGCCTGTGTGTCTTATTTAAGCAATCCGTATTAATGAAATACTGAACTTAGAGTTAGCAAGTGGTGCTACACCTACATAGGCAGCATGGAAACACTGTGTAGATAATTTTGTCCTATTTGGGGAAAAAAGAAGAACAAAATTCTTGGTTTTTCCACATAGAGAACATAGTGCATAATATGTGGTCCGAAAACAAGAAATTAAAGAATGGATACAGTATTCAACAGCAGAGAATCAAATTCCAGCCAAACATCATACTAAATGTAGTGCAGTGTAAAGAAAACTGTCACTGTCATTGCACTGTGTGCTTTGAAAACTTCCTGGAAGAAGCATGGTGTGGAAGAAGTAATCTTGAGTCAACTAAAAATTAGATGGGTCAGAGAATTACTGTTTAAAATTATGTCTTTAACTTGTTTTATTACAGATTCCTTTTTATTTTCTCTCATTTGGTTTTATTATTTGTTCACTGATATTTTCACACATACAGTGCATTCTGATTACTCTTTCTATGTACTATCTTTTGTCTACACACACCCACACACACACACACATCTGATTCCTTTTGAAACAGGGTCTCCCTGCTGCCCCAGCTGTCCTGGAACTCTCTATGTAGACCAGGCTGGCCTTGAACTCACAAAGATTTGCCTGCCTCTGCCTCCTAACTGCTGGGATTAAAGGTGTGCACCACCACATCCCTTTTTATATTCATTGTTTTGTTTTGAGACCCAGTGAGTTTAACTATGGCTATTAGTTGTGACTGTGTTTGGAACTCTTCACCAGAGCCTGATGAGCTCACTAGTGATTACTCAACTGACATCATGCTTCTCATATCCATGGTTGGCTACTGATAGGCCTGTTCTTGTGCCGACTTTGTGTAGGCAAGAACAATTTGCATTGAATTGATTGAAATGACTGCATCATGTCTACAAGGTGGTATTTCATAGCCCTTCTCCCTAACTTCCATATCTTATGCTCTTTCTGCCCACTCTTCTACAATGCTTGGTGGGCCTCGGAAGGGGTGGGATAAATGTCTCCTTTGTGGCTGAGAATTTAGCCTTCACTTATTCTCAGAAACTTGACCAGTCTTATTTACCTGTATTGACTATCTTTGATTACAAAGAAAAGCTGCTCTGGTTAAGGTTGACAGGAGCATTTGTGTATGGGTGTAAACATAAATAAATATAAGATCATTTGATGCTATGCCAATTTAGCCTTAAGAGCATTAGTAGATTCCTCTCTAAGGCCCATCACTTCCTGAGGCATGCTTTCTCAATATTAGAGTTTACAGTAGTGGAGGGGATATTTTCTTGTAGAGTGTATATCAAATCCAATCAGAAAGCAGTTTAATCCTATAACAGTTGTGCTACTATTGATTTCACAATTGAAATTTTATAGTATAACATATATTTATAGGATTCCCTCATGGAAATAATATGATGTCTCCTTAAAAAGTGAGTAAAGGATTACTATAAGACTCATAAATACCAGTTCTGGGTATGTGCCCTAAATAATTGTATGCAGAGATTTCAACAGAAATTTGTACAGCAATATTCATAGCAGCTTATTACAGTATCTCCAATGTGAAGTCAACACAAATGTCCATGGACAGATGGATGCATAAGCACAATATGGTTTATACACACAATGGGGGTATCATTCAGTCGTAAAATGAAGTGGAATTCTGTATTCAAAAGTGGCACGGGTTACAGTATGGGAAACTGAGCAAAGCAGGAACTTGCCCCGTGGAAGGGAAAGACAATATGGGCTACCTGAAGCTAAGAAGACTGAAGGAAAGGGGTGTGACTTGTGGTATCAGAAGGAGCTGCTGAGAAGAGAAAAAGGAGTCGAGTCAAGTGAAATTGGCACTGGTGTCATGGCTGTTGTGTTTTTTTTTTATTTTATTTTTGTATGTGTATGAGTGTACTATCTGCATGTAGGTTTGTGCACCCGTGTCGTGCAATGCCGCGGAGGTCAGAAGAGGGTGTCGGATTCCCCTGGAACTGGAGTTCTCCTGGATTTGGAGTTACAGATGGCTCTTAGCCGCCATGTGGGTACTGGGGATCGAACCTGTGTCCTCTGCAAGAGCAGTCGGTGCTCTTAACCGCTAGGCTATCTCTCCAGCCCCATGGCTGTTGATTTATAGCTGCTATGTGAGCCTTAGAGAGGATAAAGAATTTCAGATGATATGAATCAAGAGGGAAGGGGGTGGAGCCTAAGGTAAGTGGGAAGTACAGGTAAAGATGTGCCAAGCATAGTCCTGCACAAGGTGTGAGAATTCAGGATGTATAAAGAAGGCATCTTGGAGAGGAAGGGAAGTTATGTGGCCACTGGAGGTAGTTTACACATGGAGACACATGTAGTTGACATTGAGGTACTGACAGACCCGTCTCTTGCACTAAACCAAGAACTACAAGTCTGGGAAAATCAGAAAGTACATTGTGAATTAGAGAGATTGCTATGACTTCATGTTTTTAGTGCATATGTACATATAGATTAAAATGTGCACACACAAATCCTGCAGACATCTAATACATAAGCAGGCACGCTGTACAGAGCACCTAGATGGCATTCCTGAATAAATACAATGAGTGGTTTGTGGAGAGTTTCCTGATTGCAAGGCTATGGAGAAAATATAAAATGACCTTGGAATACTTGTTATGCCATGAAGTAAGATAGCACTGAGAAAACACTTGACATATATCAATGGGGCATGGAAGTCAGCTCAAAGAGACACGCACTCAAAAAATTAATGATAACAGCACATTGATTAAAACAGGAAATCATGAATTCATCATGAATTAAAACTACAAAGGAAAACATATATAGATTCTAGAAGTTTCTCCTCTTAAGGATTTTATCATGCACAAAATTCAATGCATAGAACTGGAAGAAAATACTCAAATAATAAACATTTAAGGGATAGGACAGATATATTTTAAAGCTGATCCTTTAATTGGCAAATCTTCAATGGATTCTTAGGAGTGCATGTTGGCAATGAATTAATAAAAAATTTGTAAATGTGAGGAGTATATTAAGATTACAGAAAAGGATGTCTTTCACTATAGTGCTTGTATTAGTCAAGGTTCTCTAAAGAAATAGAATCATGGATTCTGGTCAATTCTGGCTGTTTCCTTTCATGGGCTGACAGTCTGTCCAGGAATAACCTTTCGATCCTACTAATGAAGCACAAGCAATTAGATATATAGGTATTTAAGCAGCATTAATAGTTATGGTAGGTTACTTTGTTATAGACATATATGTTTAGATGAGATGTTGATCCACGAACTACATTTTTTCCTGTTAAATATGACGGGGTCTTACTGTGGCTTATGATATCTCCTAACCTGTAGAGAATGTAAGCTTGTGGCATCAGCCATGGGTCATTCCTCCAAGGAGAGAGCCAATAGCCAATTAGATTTGGGATATACAGGCATATGGCTGCCTCTGCTGCACATTATTTCCAGGCAGGTGAACCTGATTGAACATACAACCCCTCACCCGCCGCTGGAAGGTGGGGCTGTGGGTGTTTGGGCACAACAGCCTGCAAATTGGTTATACATGAAGGATGCTTGTACTCATGGATTATCACTTATAGCTAAAAAATGGAAAAAAAAACAGAGAGAGATATGCAGGACAGTCATGGCAGAATGCATGATCTCGGTTGGGGTGGGGGTGGGGGTGAAGGGAAGGGGAGATATGCCTGAACTGAATTGGAAAATGATGTATGAAATGCACAAAGCATCAATAAAAAAAAATGTTGTGAAAAAAAAAGAAATAGAATCAATAGAACAAATCTATCTATCTATCTATCTATCTATCCAGATTTATTGATTTGCTCACAGGATAGAGTTGAGTAGTCCAACAATAGCTGTATCACACAGGAGAGGCTGAGAATCCAAGTAGTTGCTCAGTCCATGAAGCTCGATGTCTCAGTAGTCCCAATCCAGTGCTGAAGGCCTGATAGATTCTGGGAGATCTGCGGTCTTCAGTCTATACTGGGATCCAAAGAGTTGATCACAGCAGCATGATGAACTCACCAGGGAGAGAGAAGGCAGGCAGAAAAACAGAACAACAACAAAAACCCCAGCTCCCTCTGCCATGGCATTTTATACTGGCTGCTATCAGAAGGTAATGCCGAAATTTAGGCTTGAGGTAATCCAATCTAAAGATCTCTTTCTCATATTTGTTCATCCCAAATCCAGTCAAGTTGACACCCAAGATTAACAGGATAAGCTATCAAAGTGTCCCAGAGTGACAGGACATTGGGATAGATAAGAAGAACCTGGAGATGCATTGGGCACCATTGGTGTACAGGATAACTGCTTGCTGTCAGGATAGACATCATACAAATGCTCTAGAAATAACCATGTTCCACTCCAGATGGGACTGCCTTCTCCTTCACTTCATGTTGTTATTGGTTACTAGAGCACTTTAGGCAGAATTCTTCACTTGTGTCATACAAATCATTACCCTTCCACTGGCTCCAATGCCCAGCATACTGACATTGGGTCTCTTGGAAACAAAAGTATCATATCTTTCCTGCACAAAGACTGCTGCCCAGTGATATTGCATGAAGCTTACCAGTAGGTTGAGACTCCAGGCTAAGCAGACACCTCACTATGAATAGACACTCCTGAGTCTCCTGGTAGAGACTGAGTCAGGTTTTCCGGGTCAGTAAGCATATCACTTCATCAAGTCAAAATTTGGTTCACTTTTTAATTAATTAAAATTATGAAAATTATATTTTTGGATACTATGTGATATTTTCAAAAATGTATGATTTTTTAAATGGTTAAATCAGATTAAACACATATCTCCTCAAATATTTGTGGCTTTTTTAATGGTGAAGGTATCCAAGGTATGAGAATTCAGGATGTATGCAAAGGCATCTTGAAAAGGAAGAGAAGTTATATTGGCCACATTCTTCCTGGTTCTTGAGATGTATAGTTGCATTATTGTTCTTTTTACTCACCCTACTGTGGGACAGCAGATCAGAGCTTCTTGCTACAGTTTACCTGTGATTTCCTGACTGATCAACCTTTCCCCAGCTCTCCATTATCTCCCCAGCCTCTAACGACCACCATTCCACTCTCAGCTTTGTGAAATCAGCATTTTCAAACTCATGTGTAAATGTGTTCATTGGTTCTTGTCCTTCTGTACCTTGTTAACTTTATTTACATTCACATTTTCCTGTTCCATCTATGTTGTCACAAGTGATACAATTTCATTTTTTTAATGCAGGAGTAGTAATCCATATGTATATGCAATACATATCCTTATCAATTTCTTAACATTCTCTTTTTGAAGAATTTTTTTCTTTTTTAAAGCAAATTTTTATTGAAGCTTTGTGTACTTCATACAAAACTACAAATCAAATCTAGACCTGTGCCCCCACCCCAACATAGATAGCTCGTGCATTCTGCCAAGCATATTTTTTATCTTTTTCTCAGTCTCTTTTAAAATTTTTGATGCAGAGGTTTACTGTTTTGAGCAGAAGTTCAGTTTCAGTCAGTTCTCCGACCCAGTCTTTGTTGTTGTTGTCGTTGTTGTTGTTGTTCCTTCCAGTCTGCATCACTCCAAAATACGTATGTATGCATGCCACATATATCTTTTAGTATCTTCAGCTTATGATTCCTTTTTTTTTATTAGGCTGAAAGATGTCGTGTTTGAAGGCTCCTCTTCGGCAAGCCCAAACAACCATCAGCCCTGCCCTTGTGCTCCACACTGGGGTTTTCCCTTCCCATAGTCACCAAATGAGGTCCAGTAAGCACCACATCCTGTCTTGATCCTCCTGTACTACTCCCTGTGTTATAACCTGGGTAGTCAAACAATGGCAATCAATACTCTGAAGAGGCTGAAACATCAGTAGTAGCTCAGTCCACAAGCTGGATGTCTCAGCAGTCCCCACCTGGCAATGAAGGTTTTGAGGATTCCTGGAGAGACATGAGTCTTCAGTCCATATTGGAAGGTTGAAAAGCCATGTCTCATGTCTTTGAAGGATGGCAAAAGCAGTGACAGCCAGTAAGACAGGCAAAACAACTGTACTCTATTTTTTTGTCTTTTTACTAAGAGCTCAAGTTTTATACCTGAAGTACCATTTCTGAGGCCTCACTAATTATTTACTTCTGGTTATACTTTCCTTTTGGATGCTTAAGGCCACACTGTTAGTCCAAATTAACCAAGGTTTTTGTTTTCTCAAGGTCAGTTGAGGATCTTTTTAGGGTTTTTTTTTTCGGGGGGGAGGGATCCCCTGGCTCCTTTTGGCTTTTCATTTACCAGTTCCATCCACTCGAGGACAAAGTCAGGTCCTGCTAAACCAGGCTTCCCTTTTTGAAGCATGAGCAGACTTTCCTCTTTATAGACTGGACACTGTCTGAAGTCTCATTAGTGGTTCTCCAAGACCTCCCTGAACAGGAAGAATGGTGACTCACATTTGAAGGACATTTCAAGAGATGCCCCAATTACATAGACCCTGGGATCTATCTATCTATTAGTTGGCCTGACCTCTGAGGGCAAGGAACAATATTATCCCTTAAGTCCTTAATCCCTTAAGTCCTTAATGTCCTTGGTATGGGCATTAAGTATGGTTGTTAAGCATCCAGAAAAGCTAAGTTACACCAGCCTGATACTTTTATCTACTGTATAATATTTTAGAGAAGGCTTGGACAAAAGCTCAAGCAGCCTTGTATAACAAATACTAAGAAGCACTCCCATAAAATAGATACTGTGATTAGACATGTCATGACAAACTAGTTTTTTTTTTATTTTGTGTATACATAGCCTCCACCAATATACCAAAACTGCCTACATTTGAAAATAAATGGTAGATTAATTCTAGAAACTGTTAAGGGATTCACAATAAAAGAGCACAGTTGTTTTCAGATCATGAAGAATATAACATTAACATTGCCTAGTTTGCCTTACAATAGGTACTTGATGTTAGCATCCATAGATGAGGAATACCTACATTGTTTGTTTTACTGGGACTATGATACTTCACTCAACATAATATCTTCTAGTTCCATCCATTCACCTGCAACATAGAACTCCATTGTGTAGATGTACCACGTTTTCTCTATCCACTTGTCAGTTGAAGGGCTGTTAGTTTGGTTGCAGCTCTTTGCTATTGTGAAGAGAGCTGCAATAAACATGGATGTGCATGTATCTCTGTGGTAGGATGAGTCGTGTGTATATACCCAGAAGTGGTATGGGTCANCTATTTACCTGTATTGACTATCTTTGATTACAAAGAAAAGCAGCTCTGGTTAAGGTTGACAGGAGCATTTGTGTATGGGTGTAAACATAAATAAATATAAGATCATTTGATGCTATGCCAATTTAGCCTTAAGAGCATTAGTAGATTCCTCTCTAAGGCCCATCACTTCCTGAGGCATGCTTTCTCAATATCAGAGTTTACAGTAGTGGAGGGGATATTTTCTTGTAGAGTGTACATCAAATCCAATCAGAAAGCAGTTTAATCCTATAACAGTTGTGCTACTATTGATTTCACAATTGAAATTTTATAGTATAACATATATTTATAGGATTCCCTCATGGAAATAATATGATGTCTCCTTAAAAAGTGAGTAAAGGATTACTATAAGACTCATAAATACCAGTTCTGGGTATGTGCCCTAAATAATTGTATGCAGAGATTTCAACAGAAATTTGTACAGCAATATTCATAGCAGCTTATTACAGTATCTCCAATGTGAAGTCAACACAAATGTCCATGGACAGATGGATGCATAAGCACAATATGGTTTATACACACAATGGGGGTATCATTCAGTCGTAAAATGAAGTGGAATTCTGTATTCAAAAGTGGCACGGGTTATAGTATGGGAAACTGAGCAAAGCAGGAACTTGCCCCGTGGAAGGGAAAGACAATATGGGCTACCTGAAGCTAAGAAGACTGAAGGAAAGGGGTGTGACTTGTGGTATCAGAAGAAGCTGCTGAGAAGAGAAAAAGGAGTCGAGTCAAGTGAAATTGGCACTGGTGTCATGGCTGTTGTTTTTTTATTTTATTTTATTTTTGTATGTGTATGAGTGTACTATCTGCATGTAGGTTTGTGCACCCGTGTCGTGCAATGCCGCGGAGGTCAGAAGAGGGTATCGGATTCCCCTGGAACTGGAGTTCTCCTGGATTTGGAGTTACAGATGGCTCTTAGCCGCCATGTGGGTACTGGGGATCGAACCCGTGTCCTCTGCAAGAGCAGTCAGTGCTCTTAACCGCTAGGCTATCTCTCCAGCCCCATGGCTGTTGATTTATAGCTGCTATGTGAGCCTTAGAGAGGATAAAGAATTTCAGATGATATGAATCAAGAGGGAAGGGGGTGGAGCCTAAAGTAAGTGGGAAGTACAGGTAAAGATGTGCCAAGCATAGTCCTGCACAAGGTGTGAGAATTCAGGATGTATAAAGAAGGCATCTTGGAGAGGAAGGGAAGTTATGTGGCCACTGGAGGTAGTTTACACATGGAGACACATGTAGTTGACATTGAGGTACTGACAGACCCGTCTCTTGCACTAAACCAAGAACTACAAGTCTGGGAAAATCAGAAAGTACATTGTGAATTAGAGAGATTGCTATGACTTCATGTTTTTAGTGCATATGTACATATAGATTAAAATGTGCACACACAAATCCTGCAGACATCTAATACATAAGCAGGCACGCTGTACAGAGCACCTAGATGGCATTCCTGAATAAATACAATGAGTGGTTTGTGGAGAGTTTCCTGATTGCAAGGCTATGGAGAAAATATAAAATGACCTTGGAATACTTGTTATGCCATGAAGTAAGATAGCACTGAGAAAACACTTGACATATATATCAATGGGGCATGGAAGTCAGCTCAAAGAGACACGCACTCAAAAAATTAATAACAGCACATTGATTAAAACAGGAAATCATGAATTCATCATGAATTAAAACTACAAAGGAAAACATATATAGATTCTAGAAGTTTCTCCTCTTAAGGATTTTATCATGCACAAAATTCAATGCATAGAACTGGAAGAAAATACTCAAATAATAAACATTTAAGGGATAGGACAGATATATTTTAAAGCTGATCCTTTAATTGGCAAATCTTCAATGGATTCTTAGGAGTGCATGTTGGCAATGAATTAATAAAAAATTTGTAAATGTGAGGAGTATATTAAGATTACAGAAAAGGATGTCTTTCACTATAGTGCTTGTATTAGTCAAGGTTCTCTAAAGAAATAGAATCATGGATTCTGGTCAATTCTGGCTGTTTCCTTTCATGGGCTGACAGTCTGTCCAGGAATAACCTTTCGATCCTACTAATGAAGCACTAGCAATTAGATATATAGGTATTTAAGCAGCATTAATAGTTATGGTAGGTTACTTTGTTATAGACATATATGTTTAGATGAGATGTTGATCCACGAACTACATTTTTTCCTGTTAAATATGACGGGGTCTTAC
>VZQC01012526.1:0-22423 GCA_009823505.1 Rhizomys pruinosus
AAGAAAGATATCAGAAGATGGAAAAAACCCTCCATGCTCATTTATTGGAAAATCAACATTGTAAAAAGGTCCATTCGTAACCCAAACTCTTGTATAGAGTTAATGCAAGTTTCCAATTAAAATCCCGCAAGATTTCTTCACAGAGGCTTGCGAGAAAAAGAACTTAAATTCATTTGGAAAAACAAAAACCCTGACATAGCCAAACAACCCCTGAGTGAAAGGAGCAACACAGGGGTCTCTATACTAGACTTCAAACTGATTAAATACATATTACAGGGCTATAGTCATAAAAACAGCCTGGTACTGGCACTTTAAAAGACCTGTGGACCAATGAATCAAACCGAAGATCCGAACTGAACACATACATTTCACAGCCATCATATTTACAGGGGGCCAAGAAGACACATTGAAGAAAAAGCAGACTTTCTTCAGCAAGTGGTTTTGTCAAAACTGATATCACCACTTGTAAAAGAAGGAAATTAACGCCCTACCTTATGCCCTGTAAAAAGTCAAACTCCAGATGGATTAAAGAAAGACCTCAACAATGAAAGCCCAAAACTCTGAATCGATAGAAGAAAAAGGGGCAGCAATAACAAGACATAGGCATAGGAAAAGACTTACCTAATCACACAGCAGCTGGTAACAAGAATAAAGTTGACAATTGACAAATGGGACACATTAAACTCAAAAGCTCTGTACATCAAAAGAACAAGGAAGTTGAAGAGAAATACCCACAGATGGAGGAAACCTTCACCACAGAAACATCTACAAAGCATTTATTTCCAGAATATATAAACTACTCCAAAAACAAAGGAAAAAAAAAACGAATGACCCATCAATATCATGGAGCAAAGAGCTGAAACAGAGAACTTCACAAATGAGGAATAGAGATGGCTAAGAAACACCTCAAAACGCTTCAACATCACTCATCATTAAGGAAATGCAAATCAAAAACCACTTTAAATACACTCCCTCTAAAAGACTGGCAGGATCAGAGAAAACAAATGTTTGAAATCTGAAGGTTGTGGGAAAGGAGTCACTCACCACTGCTGGTGGAATGTAAACTCGATGTCCAGCCACTATGGAAAGGCAGTGGTGAGAACCCTTCGGAAGAATTTGGAATGAACTTGCCACCCGACCCTAGCCATACCACTCCTGGGCATGTACCCTCAATGCTCACCACGCCCCCACCGCACTGATACATCCACAACCATGTTGATTCACTGGTCCTAACAATTGCAAGATAGCTGAACCACCCAGGTGCCCCTCAACTGATGAGTGGATAGAGAAAATATGTATATCTACACAATGAGGTTAATGGCAGCAGTAAAGAAAGAGACATCATGAGCTTTTGCAGGAAAATGGGCTGGAGCTGGAAACATAATGCTGAGTGAAGTACCTCAGTTCCCAGAAAACAACGACCAATTGTACTCCCTCATCTGTGTGATGCTAGTGCCAATACATATTGTTAATTATTTGTTTCCACGGCCCCTTTGAGTTTTGTCCAAGCAGTTGGCAGTGGATGCATATTGGAAACAACACAAAACGACAGCACTAACACAACAACGAACAAGAACAACAAAAAAAAAAAAAAACGCATCAAAGAACTACTGAAACATTAACTTCTGCTCAAACAGAGACAATATCTCCACATGGAGAATATTGAGAAAGACTGAGAAAAGAGATGAAAAGCAATGTTTGGTCAAATGGCAATGAGCTCTGAGTGGGATGGGGGTATAGGTGGTGAAACGACTGTCTAGATGTGTCTAGATTTGATAATCTTGTACAAAATATATATTAAACAAATATATTTAAAAAAACGAGTTAATTATACACATGAGCTCATGTAGAGATATTGTATATGTAATTTGTCCATAGGCTGTTGAACAATTATGATCCATGTATATAGCTGAAGTCTACATAATAAGAAACAGTGTCAGACAGGAGAAATCTTCCTTCGTTGCCACATCCTTTGATTACCTCTCAGAACTTGAAGGTATGAGCCTATTGCTAGAGATAGGATATACTTTGAGCACAGGATTTGGAGCAGTAGAGCTGGAATTAACCTCTAAGCCACATCCCAGAAGGCTAGCTATCATAGCTTTAGAAAACTCTATGTAAGCTGCTAAGGGAGAACATCAGTCAGTGCTCCAATGGTAGCTTCTAAGCCAAATATCCACATCAGTGACCTGCACAGCAAATGGCATTGCTATAGGAGTGGCGCTTTTATCCTGGGATAACCAACAGCTACTTAATTGGACTTAAATCCCACTCAGTGGGAGGAAACTCATGTGTGGAATTGTAAATTGCCAAATAAACATGGCTGGAGAAGTTATAGATCTTATAGAAAATCATAAGGCTGCCACATTCCTAGACAAATATAATTTCTTACTATGTGAGAAATGTGTATCTGTGTATCCTTATATTTACAGACGAGTGTCTGAGTCACCGCTCATCAAAGAACCTTCTTTGCACCAGACAGAAACTATTACAGGACTACCACAACTGATCACACACACATAGTGGCTGTGAATTGCCCAAGCCTAAGTGCCATATCTACAATGCAGCTCTACACCCAAGGCTCACAGAACATAGAACACAAATGAATCTCTCAGTTCTCATTATTATGAAGCTCCCTTATGCAACAGAGGGCCAGGAACACAAAAGCTTCACAAATGGCCAAAGCATAGACAGTAAGATTTTGTAGAGTGTGGATCCTTGGACAGGACTCTTATGTTAAACTTCACCTAGCCAGGGCTCAGGGACCATTGTGGAAGAGGAGGCAGAAAGATTGTAAGAGCCAGGGAGGAGGTGCATGCCCATATGGAAATAGAGTTCTACAGGCTCTTGGGAACCTTGCTTACAGGAACCTACGACAACGGTGTGAGCATGCACAAGACCCATGCATACAAAGCAGACAAAACCCTGGCAGAGAACTGTGGAAATGGGCAGCAAGCCCCAATTTTAGTCAAAGAATTATTGGCAGCTTATTACTACTGGGCAAGAGGGGCATATCTTCTTAAATGAAAGGACTCCATATAGACTGACTAGACCCCAGTGGATGAACTTGCACTGGAGGAACACCTGGGGATACTAACTTGACATGCTAGACCTTAACACAAATGATAGAATATATGACTTCCAGGGAGGGTGGGGGGCTATAAGAGGGTGCCGGTGACAAAGGGGATATAAAGATGACTAAGATTGATTTCGATGTTCGGTTTGAAATACACAAAAATTCAATAAAATTTACCAGAAATGAGTTAATTACAGCGTATTTATTTGCTCAGCCATGAAGGATGAAAATTTACATTAACACTAGTGGAGTAATATTTTTCTTTATTTCTTTTCTAAATTAGCCAAGCATTATCAGAAATAAAAATATGTTGAATATAATTCCTATAACTGATATTGCTTATTCTTAAGCACCTGATATCTTATTAGTGGATAAAATGCTCATCGTCCAAATTAAATTATATGATTGCAACTTGAAAGTCTGCTCAATATCAAAACCCCAAAATATCATGATATAACTTATGCAGTCAAGAAGCTGATTGTGTATTGCAGCTGACAGTTTGAACTTTTATGGCTTTATAGGACAGAAGCAGCCAGAGGAGCTACATGTCTTGGGGGAGGGGGATACTCCTCCTTTTTGTGGCCTATGCTCTCCAACTCTACTTAAGCCATCTTATAAGACGATTAAATGCTACTGCCTCTTTCCTCTAATCCTTTGACTTACATAGAAGTAGTCCCTTCCTTTTTCTTCTTTTTCTTGTCTGGTTGTTCTTTGCTTGTACACTTACATTTTGGGACTTAATCACATTAAAGTTTTGAATTTGGTCAGATGTGCTAATTTGTGAGCTGCTGGAACTTCCTCATGTTTAGAGGGCTGTGGTGCAAAGGACTTACACGTCAGTATTCTACTTTTCCCTTTCTGTCATCAAAATGGAACTACTAGGAAGTCCAGCTAGTTATTTTAGATAAATAGAATTTAGGTACCAATAAAATGGGCCATGGTGGTTTCTGAATTAAGAGAAGGAGGAATCACTGTTGGTACAGTCATAAGACAGTAAGATTTGGTCTGTTAAATGAATGGAGACATCTTGTTAAGGTAGTTGGCTGGAGTGGAAATACTCTTCCTGTCACCCACTCTCACTAGTTTGCCTCCATAGAGGGAATTAGATTTCTTGACAGTGGGCCTGTGGATTGCTCCTAAAGTTTTATAATGCAAACTGCCTCAGTTTTTAATATGTATATACACTGTTATTTTTTCAGAAGGTTAATCTGAGTATTGTTCTGGTCAGAATATTAATTATCATAATTCCTTTTTTTTTTTTTTTTTTTTTGTCTTTTTTGAGACAAGGCTTTTCCTGTAGCTCCAGCTGTCCTGGAACTCACTATGTAGACCAGGCTGTCCTGGAACTCACTATGTAGCTCCAGCTGTTCTGAAACTTACTGTGTAGACCATGCTGGCCTGGAATTCACAGAGATCCACCTGCCTCTGCCTCCCGAGTGCTGGAATTAAAGGCGTGTGCCACCACTCCCATCTTCAATTACTTTTGTTTAACTGTTAGTGCATTAATGTGGTGATTGGAGACCTACTTTTTTTTTTTTTTTTTTTTTTTTTGTCTTTGAGACAGGTGTCTTCGTAGCCCCAGCTGTCTGGAACTCGCTCTGTAGACCAGGCTGGCCTTGAAGACCACAAAGATCCACCTGCCTCTGCTTCTGTGTGCTAGGATTAAAGGCGTGTGTAGACAATGCCTGGCTGAGCACTTCGTTTAGGGGCCTAATGTAACTGTATCGTAAGCTTACGAGGGAAAAGGTGATAGATTGACTGTATCTACGCTTAGGGGGCTTAGTGAATAGAGTGAGACTAAAATTGATAGAACCATTTTAAGAAACAGAGAAGTCAGATGTTGGCAAGGTTGCAGGGTCAAATTATTGAATTCCTGTTATATAAAATATGAAATGACAGTGGTTGGTCCCAGTAGAAGTTACTGAATTTTGGTTGTGAAGGCTGAGAAAAACATTACATAATAATCTGATACTGTCATTTGCAAAAGAACCAACTAAGTCCTGGGGAAAAATGTTAAAATGATCAAGGTCAAAGCTTGGCATGGTTGCACATGCTTTTAGTCCTAGTGCTTGGGAGGCAGAGGCAGGTGGATCTCTCTGAGATTGAGGCCAACTTCATCTACATAGCAAACTCCAAGCCAACTAGACCTGCAGGGAGACCCTGTCTTTTAAAAAAAAAAATAAAAGAAATTGGCTCTCAGCAGAGCTCAGACCTGGAGTGGAAATCCTGTGAGTCATCCCTGTAGAGAAGACAGAGACCTGGCAGGGACTCCCATCTGAGAATGCTGCTTTTACCACAGATTGAACCCCATTGTGGTGGGAAGTGCCAGAAAAAATAGGTCATTCATATTCTCTGCATTTCTCATTTTCTTCTGTCATTTTCGGGTGCAATGGAGCTCTTCATAAAACCATCAAATAATTCATATCTTAATTTATAAAAAAGAACCCTAATTCATAGCATATGTGGGAAAAATTGTAGTATATTGTGGGAAATATTCAGGAGTAAAAAGTTAAAGGAAAGTTTAGTATGGGATATTTATAGTCTTTGGATGCTTGCCCTCTCAGTTGGGTCCTTGAGTATCCCCGGGGGCATTGAATTGATAGTACTAGTACTAAGATTTTGAACTCGACCCAAGACAAAGAATTAAAGGAAATACTACGCAAAACTTGGCAGTTGTCCTCTTATCTGTGAGCCTATTCTCTTTTTTTGTGATGTGTGGTACAACTTGGGCAGGGCAGCAAGGAGTGGGATAGCCATTACTATCAGCAGGGTCAGCTTTAATGACAATGACTTGGCTTTATATAAGTATTTATGATTGTACAGTTTTCTTCATAGACATTTAGTTTAATTTTTAAGTAAACCAGAATTTTTTCCCATTTGTGAGGTGGTTGGGGGGCAGAAAATTGTGCCAGTTTCCATGATAAGGAGAAAAATGGTGAGTTTACCATTTTTAAGCTGATCTCTGTAAAATTTTTGAAAGTGCTAAACATAGTAGTCACTTAATAATTGGTTGTCTATGACCTCCCTTTCTCCCTCTTGCCCCTCCCTTCCCTTCTACTCTCCTCCCCTCCCCTTTTCTCCTTTTCCTTTTTCTTTCTTTTTCTTGAGACAGCTTCTTTCTGTGTCATCTAGGCTGGCCTTGAAGTCATACCAAGTGTCCTACTTTGGCATCTCAGAACTATAATCATGTTCCACTGTGCCAATTTCCTTTCCATGTTTTAATTGTTCCCTTTCCTACCTACTTACCTATCTATCTGTCTATCTATCTGTCTATCTATCTATCTATCTATCTATCTATCTATCTATCTATCTATCTATCTATCTAAAGATTCTATCTCTATTACTCAGGTTGACTTCAAACTCATTCCTTTGTCCTCAGACTCAGAAGCACCAGGGTTTTAGATATATACCACTACACTCATCTCTGAAGCTTTCTTTTTTTAATTTTTTTAAATTTAATTTTTATTTCTGTATGTGTATGAATGTACTGTCTGCTTGTAGGTTTGTGCACCCATGTCGTGCAATGCCGTGGAGGTCAGAAGAGGGTGTCGGATTCCCCTGGATCTGGAGTTCTCCTGGAATTGGAGTTTCAGATGGTTCTCGGCCGCCATGTGGGTGCTGGGGATCGAACCTGGGTCCTCTGCAAGAGCAGTCGGTGCTCTTAACCGCTAGGCTATCTCTCCAGCCCCTGAAGCTACTTTCTTAATCCCTTCAGTTAAACCATGAACACTGCAGGCTTGTGGGAAGCAGACCAACATTTCTACTCTCTCTGACTTATAGTCTGTTAAGCATGTTTTTCATTCTTCTCTTATGTTAATGCATCTCAAATATTGCAGATGGTTTTTTAGTGGTTAGGCACTGATTTCTATTCTCCTATCTATTCTAATCATTCTAATTTGTATATCTATATATAATTTATTTATATATAGATATATATTATATCTATGTATATATCTATGTATATATCTATCTATCTATCTATCTATCTATCTATATATATATATATATATATATAATTGATGACCAGATGGATTCAAAACTAGGTCCAAAAGCTCTTAATGCTGGGATGTGCATTTTTCTGGGGGCGGGGGGGGCAATTGCACACAGAGGTGAGGACTTTATCTGTGATCTGCTGCTCACTTGGCCAGGAGCAACAGACTAACACCCGACTCCAGCTCCAGCCTAGCTTTCCTAGCATAACACATGCCTTCCTCTCTAGCAGGATTATGAAGTGTTAGAAAACAATCAAGATTTGTCTGGCAGGAATCCATTCATAACCAATTAAAGCCTAGAAAAATGGATTAACCAATAAAAAAAGAAATAATGATTAACCAAACATTAAAATATTCTTATTTCATAAGGCAAATAATATAGCAGAACTTAATACTGTACATGGTGGACTAATTAGTGCAAGAAAAAATTCTATAAATTAAATGGGAAAAACATATAAAATGGGAAAACATGAAAGTGCAGGTACTGTATTACAGTTTTGCCTTCAAATGCATGCTTCAATGTTGTCAAATTGAGGATCACTGGCAGTTTTGTTATAACTTGAATTGTATTTATGAAGATTTCTACCTTAAAAGTAGCTTATTGAAAGTACTTGCCAAATAAGCTCATCAAACTATAATTTCAGATTTACATAAACTTAAAAATGAAGTCACAAGAATATTCTCAGTAGTTGATAGTTAACCTGGCTTCCTAGAAGTAATTTCCCTTTGACATTGAAGTTTATGCATAATTTGGAAAAATTACCATCATTGAATTTGCAGTATTTAATAGGAAATCTTGCTTTCTGTAGTAAAACTTTAATCCAACATTATTTTGAGCAAAACAAAATCTTAAAACCCACAAAGAGAAAATGGCCATTTTTTAAATATGCACATACACATTTGTTAGCAAAACTCGTTTTTTCTGGTATAATATCAAAAATTTTTTTTACATGAAGCAAATGTAAGACCAGAGAAATATGCACGTATGTTATTTTAACAATTTGATTGCATTTGGGCTTCATAAAGCATGTAGGTAAATGATTAAGTACACTGACATACTGTGTAGGTTTATGTGTGGGGTTGTTAGTGGAAGCTTTATGTGTCATTAGAGGGCAGTGAATGGCTTTTTATATTTCAGAGATGAAATATAATGCACAAGCTAATTTGAAGTGACAGTCAGAACTGAGATTTTTCAAATCTGTGGGCTTTTCTTACGATGAGTGTTTATTCTTCTTTGGTTACAAGGAAGTAACTGAAATGACTTGTGCTGTGGATGTTATCCAGAGGGCGTCCAGCAAGCCTCCCTTAATGCTCATATTTCCTGCATACTGTCCTTTCTGCATACATTCACATCAATGGATACATCATTCCAGCCTTTCCAATTAAATGCTTATTTTAGACAATTTGTTCTTTGTGCTCTGTAAGGACTTTTAATTGTTGTGGACCCCTTGAATCAATGCACAGTCTTTAGAAAGGGAAGAAATAGTTTAGAGTTTGACCACTCAAAGTCTGAAAAAATTCTCTCTCTTCTCTAAAGATTGAATGTTCAAACTCCTTTCCAGAAAGTTATTTAAAGACCATGACCGGGGCTGGAGAGATGGCCTAGCTGTTAAGAGTGCCGACTGCTCTTGCAGAGGACCTGGGTTTGATCCCCAGCACCAACATGGCGGCTGAGAACCGTCTGTAGCTCCAGTTCCAGGAGAACTCCAGTTCCAGGGGAATCCGACGCCCTCTTCTGACCTCTGCGGCATTGAACGACATGGGTGCACAGACCTATATGCAGACAATACATTCATACAAATAAATAAATAAATAAATAAATAAATAAATAAATACATAAATACATAAATAAATACATAAATAAATACATAAATACATAAATACATAAATAAATAAAATAAAATTAAAATAAAAAAAGACTCATGACCATTTCAGATTTGATCCTTCTTCATTGAGTTAGACAGCAGTCAACACTGCTACTCCCAGTTATTTCTTTCCTTGGTTAAATTAGTGCCAAGCATTCCCGAAGATACTTCCTTCCTCAGGTTCACTGGATCATGAGATAAAATATGAGAGCCAGCTCCCATGAGCACTGAATACTTTTAGTGATACATAGTCCATGATAACCCTTGGGGGACAACTGGGCATCCTGGATTCTTATTTACTAGTTGGCCATCTTAAGTCCTCCTTCCTCTCTGTGGTCTGTGGTGGCCTCCTTTGTCCCTCACAGAAATCTGTTTCCTAGTGGGAGTCGAGTAACCTCATAGCACTAGTTATGGCGACTTCCCAATCCACAGGTCTACCTTACCTTTAACCTCAAATTTCAGATAGCTTTCGTATAACTCTGACTGTGATATACCCCTGCTATTTCCAACTTGCCACCATATACCAACTCTTCTGAATGCCCCAAACCACATACCTCACTTTGTGGCTTCATGGTTAGTGTTATTTTCACTGACTCTAGGATAGTCAGTGCTAGGGTCTTTTTAAATTTCCCTTTCCCCAATATGAAATCTCTCCAGTTTTTTATAGAATTTTATCAAAATAGCTCTCAGTTTCCTGTCCTTTTCAGCTTCATTGCAGCTCTCGCAAATAGAAAATAGGAAGAACCTTGAAATGACGTCCGTTCAGGGTTTCTTTCTTATATATCTCTTCTTTTGGTATCTTGTACATTCTATCACAAGGTTAGGCCTTTTAAAATACAGTCTTGTCAGGTTTCCCATTAAACAGAATCAAGACAGTTGCATGGAGGTTTATTGGGGAGTGCTTTAGGAAGTAACACCTGGAAGGAGGCAAGGCAGTTAGATACCGCCAGGAAGAGACATTGACACAGTGGTCTGTTACTTGAACTCTCAACTATTTCTGGATATTTCTATTTTTTTTTCTGGATATTTCAAAGTTGGGTTAGGTTTCCAGAGTGGACCAAAGGTGATGATTGCAACCCTTGTTCTCCTGAGTGGTTTTGAGATGATAGTTCAAAAGCCCTCTAATTTATCTCTTGTCTTTTGCTCTGTAACTGGTATATTAATCCCTACCTCGTTGAGCAAGTCATCCCTTCAAAGAGAAAATAAAGTTGGAGGAGGCTGTTTCTATAGCCAGATCCCACCAAATGGCACAGCTGTGGAGCAGCTGAGGAATTTAGATCTTGGCACTGATTCAGGCTCCACACCACCCACTCTGGTCAATATCATTGGTTAGATTCCTGTTGGAAACTGAGCTTTGTCACCTGCATTATCAAAGTGAATGTCACAATCAGACTTCAAGGACCCTTCCATTATCTCAGTTCACCTTAGCTGTTATTGAACACACTTTTCGTCATTTCCAGGGCCTGTCCAGGAAGAATTATCCCCTCCTCGTGGGTCTCGTCTGTTACTTTATAGCCTGCTCACCTACATGTAAGTCTCAGGCCCTTGCTTCTGGTGTCCTTTCTTCTAGATGGTCCCTTTTCTCACAATGCTGAGAATGATGAAATGTGATGGAGGGACTTTTTTCCGAGTTATAATATATGTGTTTCTGTGTTTGGCTCCTGTGCAGATGACCTCACACAGGATGTGGTCATGAAGTAGCTATTGTTTCCTTCTTCTTGTGCCACAGTTCACCCTCACACACTGAACTGGGGCCGGTGTAGCCTTGGACTCCTCTGATTCCATTCCATCTTTAGGCATTCTTTGAGTCCAGATTCCTTCCACCCCTTCTCTTCTACAGCTGCTCTGAGATTAGTGCTCTTCCCTTATATACAGAGAAGGCCCTCCAGAACCCCGATCCTGGATAGCTCTTCCTTTCAAAATTTAGGTATATTGGTGAGGGAGCTACTACATTCCCAACAAAAGAACGTAATGTTGGCTGAAAGAAGGAAGACCACAGAAGAGCACGATTGCTACAAAATATGTGGCAAAACTCATCTAAGGTGTTAAAACAGCATATTAGTAACTCACAAAAAGAAGAATATTTAGAAGATGCTAAGAAACGACTTCTAGGGTGCTAGAAATATGTTATATTTTGATTCAGGCACAGTTTACATGGACATGACATGATACTATATATTTATGATTTATATTTCTTTATATGTTTGTGAAACTCTTATGAAAAGCAGTTAAAAATTATCCCTCTGCTTCATAAGCTGAGCCTTTCTGTGAGTAGAGGCCATATACTAACCCCCAAGTATGGATTTAGAGATAGTACAATGAGAGGGTCATAAGCTTGGCCATCTCTTTTTCATTCTCTTCATCATGGTCTGGAGAGAGCTTAGAGGTTACAGAGCTTCCATCTGTTACTGAACATTCTCATAATTGTCATAAATTAATAATCTACATTTATGATCACATATTATAAGAACCAAGATAACAGACTGTTTTTACTTATGTGTTACTAATTTGCCCATCCCAAAGGAAATGTTTTTATCATCCAAAATATGTAAAGAATATGTAGTGATCACAATTTTCATTAGTTGTTGAACACAGAACAGTAATTACTGTAGTTTAGAAAGAATCTCTCATTGAATACACCCCCCCCCGATTATCTGGGTGTGTGGATTGGAGATTGAAGAAGAAGGAAAAGTTCTTATTCTGTTTTTTGTTTATATCCTTCAGTTCTCATGTACATTTTTACAATGTCAAGGCTTTCAACAATAGAGAGAATAGAGCACATTTGGCTTTTCCATGTTGTTTGGGTTTGGACATTAATGTGCTTACACTGGAGAGATAGCAGGAGCAGGGCTGTGGGCAGAAAGGCACAGGAGAAAGGAGCAGGGAGTTTTGGGTCAGCCTGGCTTTATTTCTAGCTTGGATCCTGGAACTTCCTAAAACTGTGAACTTGGCCAGATTTTTTACTCTGGCTTCTAATCCTAGCTTCTAATAGGGAGAGGTACCATGTTCCTGTGAAGACTGGACACAATGAGTGTAAAACTTCAGGCCCTGTCATAGTCACTGCCATTGTGATGTGAGCTTGGGACAGAGAGGACACATACTTCTAGGCTGTCCTTTCAAATACAGTGCCTTGACACAAATGTTATTTAGTTGGTGTTTTTGTTTCTTCGGGGAATGAAAATAAATAGGAGACATTTCTTGTTCATCAAGCAAAAAAATTGTAAAATAACTACACAATTTTATGGTTTGTATTGGTCAATAGCCCTAAATCTTTCTTCAATACAAAGGGCCTGTAGAGCAAATAAAGATTCTTGAGTTGCATCTGGAAGGGAAGACCTGTGCTAGCAGATATAGCCATGCCTATAGTTGTGTTTTGGGAAATTAATCATAAAGAGTAACTGCAAGGTTGATAAGGTGGGGGCTTGATTTCCATGATTGCATACATTATCTCATCTGACCCACACAGCTGCCCAGTGAAGTATTTCTACTGGAATTGTCCTCATTACACATGAGGAATATAAAGCTTTAGGGAAATTACGTATTTGCCTAGAGTCACATAATTCTTGAATGAGTGAATAGGTGTTGTATCCAAAACCCTTGTGGCCAACTGCATCATCCCAAGTTGCCATGGCATTGGTAGGAGATGGTGCCAAAATAGTTTTGAAATCTGTTGTTCTCAGGGGAGCTGTGGGTCCATAATGCACAGTGTACTTTAATAAATGGTCACATTGTAGACTGTAAGGGAGGTGGATATGGAGTGAGAATTAGATTCAAGCCTCTACTACTTTATAGCTGCTGTGTAGCCATGGACAAGTTATTAAAAAAAAAAAACTGAACACCTATTGGTTTCACCAGAAGAGAGTTCAAGAAACAGTGTTAACTTATCTTTTTGTACTATAGAGCTAGATTTTATAAATGGTTCAGTGCTAAAAATAAATTTTTATCATTAATAGTCAAATAATGGACATGATGATTATGATGTGCTGATCATATAATGCCGGTAATAATCTTAATTTTAAAAAACTTTAATTTATTTTATGTATACGAGTGTTTTTCCTGCATGTATAGTGTACCTGCATCTTGAAGTGTCCATGGAGGTCAGAAGAGGATGTCAGATTTCCTAGAACTGGGGTTATGGGCTGTTGTCAGCCACCATGTGGGTGTTGGATTCAAACTTGGGTCATCTGCAAAAGCAGCCACTGAGCCATCTCTTGTCGCTCTCCTCGTCGCTCTGTTCCCGGCCGACGGGAAAAAGGAGAGGACAAACTCTTGTTCTTCCAGACGCAGTTTATTCAGGCAACTCTTACATCAACTCTCCCTTCCTCCCTTCCAGTGTCCCCCTACTCATATCCCCTCTCTCAACCCCGCCTCCTGCAAGGGCGCGAGCGCCATGGCAGTCTCTCATTGGTCTGTAAGCGGTATGCACAATATATGGAAGTCAGTGGACATGCTTATGAGGGTTCAGGTTTGGCGTTCTCTTATTGGCTGGGGAATGAGCTGGGCAGTCAGGCGATAATCAGGCGATAAGACCTGGCCAGGGTCCAAAGCGCCATTTTGGCCAATGCCTGCTCTCCACATCTCCCCCTTTCTTTTATAATATGGCAGAGAGAATGCCTGTCTTAGGTTGCCCCTGCANAAGCACTCCTAATAAAAAGGCTACATACTTTGGTTCCAACTTTACCACATTCTGGAAAAAGCAAATAACCCAGTGGTTGACATGGGCTGGAGTGAATGTGAAGGGGAAGAATACATGCAGCAGAGGGTATTTTAGACTTGTGAGACAACTGTGCATGATACTGTAATGATGGACAGCAGGCAGCATTATCCAATACTCACGGTACCATATAACACAGACTGACCCCTAACATAAACTATGACTTCAGTTAATAATCATCTATTAATAGTTTCTTCTCACTTGTAACAAGAGTACCACAGGCATGGAAGATGCTAAGAATAAGGGATGCTGCCTGCTAGAGAAGGGTTTGTGGATTCTGAACACATTTTTTTCTATAATCTTAAAACCAATCTGAAAAATAAGTCAAGTAATTTTAAATAAATGGATATGAAGTTTATAGAAAAAAAATTAAGAAAATGAGTAAAGGTAGTGCTTATTTAAAAACCTGGCTTCGCCGGCGCAAAGGTGGGCGCCCGCCTTTAATCCTAGCAACTTGGAGGCAGAGGCAGCCGGATCTTGTGAGTTCAAGGCAGCCTGGTCTACGAAGTGAGTTCCAGGAACACCAAGCTTTGGGGCTATTACAGGGAGACCCTGTTCTCGAAAAGACAAAAAACCTGCCTTCACTTCGCTTTCAGCCCTACTAGCATCTCTAGATATTACTAAGGGCACTGAAAACTGCCATTCTTAACAACGAATAAGCAGAGTAAACACTAAATCTTCCATTAAAAGAATAAAATGAATAAAATAATAGTCTTCAAAGTTGTTTTTTTACAAACTTATTAAGTATAGCAATTGTAAAGCTTGCCCTAAATTAATGGGGAGTTGAACTCAGACGACCGCATATAAATTCACTCCAACAGCTGGATTAACTGGCACTCTTGCTCGATTTCTCTGGGAGGAATTTTTCTAAGATAACTATAATTGCAACAGAAGTTTCTGAAATTTATGTACAGATGAGTAATCAAGTCTTTAAAAATAAAATTACTAGGAATTTTGACTAGAAGAGTGGTAAACTACCATACTTTATGTGGTCATTTTTATATTAATATATCCTTAAAGAATTCTTTCCAAAGCATCAGTATTAATATCTTTAAACAATGATGTATGCTATAGAAATTATGTTAATGGTAGTTAGCCATGTTAGCAAAACAGTCTACTAAAAATAATGTACAAATTCCTAGTATTCAGGTTCATAATACAAAAAAAAAAAAAAAAACTAAGAATTTATCAGTTTATAATTTGGCGTCAACCTTATCTTTTCCTTAAAAAGATTATCCAAAAAATCCTGCCTAAAAAGAAATCACTTCTGCTGGGTCTGATGGTATAATAATTTAATCCCAGCATTCCGAAGGCAGAGACAGGGAGAGCACTGAATTTGAGACTAGTCTGAGTTACACAGCAAGACCTGGTCGTAACGAAAAAGTAAGAGCCGGTCGTGGTGGCGCACGCCGTTAATCCTACCACTTGGGAGGCAGAGGCGAGCGGATCTTTTGTGAGTTCAAGGCCAGCCTTGTCTACACATGAGTTCCAGGACAGCTGGGGCCTAATAAGGGAAACCCATGTCCAACAGACACAAAAAAAAAAAAAAAAAAAAAAATAGAAGAAAAAGAAAAAAGAAAGAAAAGGTACAAGACAAAACGATCACTATCGTCCGAGATAATAACTTTAGCAGGCACAAATTCCAATTTCACAGCAAAGCAGGCAAGAACAAAGGTTACGGTATTTTCCAGCTCTGAAGGTGTCTCTCTAAGAGTGTTTGATCTTAATTTTGGGAAACAGTTAATTCTCTGCATTAGCTGTTTATAGGGACATTTTATTTAGAGATTTGCAAATTACTGCAACGATGCCATTATCTCTGTCATTTGCAGGGAAGTTTTCCTACTCTATGGGACACTTTAAAATCTCAGGTACCCAAGAAAAGGAGTGGTCTGTTAACTGAGCCCCACCACCCCAAGTCAGATGCTCAAGCAGATCTGAGCACCATCATAGACCTGCAGCAGATATCATTTCAGTGTGAATGAGAGAAACAACGAGGGCTCCAGCTCCTGCTACATAGTTAAATTCAAGCTGCATCAGCTGTGTAGGTGAGCTCCAGTTAGGTACATAATTCTGTTCTTTAGGAATAGGCCTTCACTGAGTCACATGTTAATTTTCCCATGAATCCTGAGCTGAAGACAGAACCTCAGAAGCATGGGCTGTACAACTATAGGCAACCTTTTACAAATTCCTGCAGAGAATTTAATTGCTTCTTTGAGGCAAATAGTACATGAACTGCAAATCTACCAAAACAACTTAATCATCAAATACTTGAAATATGGCCAGCAAAGGGGCACTTCATGACTTTGTTTCCTCTCTACACACTAAACTACAATCTTAATTTCAATTTAATATTTTAATTAAGATTATCGGTGATGGAGAGATGGGTGAGAGAAGGGCGTTGGCCAAAAATGGCGCTTTGGACCCTGGCCAGGTCTTATCGCCTGATTGTTGCCTGAATGCCCAGCTCATTCCCCAGCCCATAAGAGAACGCCAAACCTGAAACCTCATTAGCATATCCGCTGACTTCCGGAGAGGGGTGCATACCGCTTACGGACCAATGAGAGACTGCCGCAGCGCTCGCGCCCTTGCAGGAGGCGGGGTTGAGAGAGGAGATATGAGTAGGGGGACACTGGAAGGGGAAGGGAGAGTTGATGTAAGAGTTGCCTGAATAAAATGCGTCTGGAAGAACAAGAGTGTGTCCTCTCCTTTTTTCCCGCCGGCCGGGAACAGAGCGACGAGGAGAGTGACAAGTGGTGACCCGGATGGGGAACCACTAACCGTCCGTCGGTGCAACACGGTAGAAAACCAACGCAGGCAGGTGGGCGAGCTGGTAAGCTCCCAGTAAGTTGGACAATTAAGGCGCCGGAGTGAGACGATAAAGCTCCCCTGGAAAGGGGACAATTAAGGCTCTTGGAAAAAGGGACCTGATGGGGAATTCAAATTCAATGCGGCCTTTGCACGATGCCTTAAAGGATCTGCTGAAAATGAAAGGAATTGGCATAAAGACCCAAATTTTAAATGAGTTCTTAAGAGCAGTAGATGAGATCGTGCCCTGGTTTCCTTTTCTTGTGACTGAACCCTCACACCACATTGCCTGGGAAAAGTTTGGGGGGGGGGGGGGAAGGGGAACCTAATGTTTGCTGAGGAAAAAGGAATTCTGCAGAGAGCTGTAATTCTGATTTGGGAATTAATAAGAATTTGCTTGGGTGATGAAGGGAACTGCGCAGCAGAAATAAAAAAAAGTGGAAAAAACTTCTACAAGCAGCTAAAAGATGAACAGTCGCCACCCAAGGGTTTTGAGACGAATATCAGGACATGTCCTTCTGATGAGTTTTAGAGTTTGGTAATCAAGCATGTATGCAATTTAATTTAAGCAATACAGCCGGGGCAGCCCCTGGACCAAAATAAATCCTCTACTTACTTACTTCCCCAGACCCCCTTCGCCTTTTGCGGTACCTGGCACTTCGCTTCATCCGGAGTGCTGGAGGGAGGCAGCCACTCAAAATCCAGCCCTATGTTTTCAGGTCTTCCAAAACCAACAGGCAATAGCCGTTATCATGAACCAATGTGAATTTTAAAATCATAAAAATATTGTGGCAAGAATGGTGGAGGCAGAAGGAAAAGTATTTGGTGACCCTGACACGGCCATGCCGCTTGTTAAACAATGGGTATTTGAACAATGTACAAAGGAGTTTATGGCAGGCAAATAAACCCTTGACAAAAATAAAGGCTTTGAAGTATGGATGAAGGTCTGTCAGGAATTAAGCAGCCCTCTTACCAATTCTGGCCTAGCAGTTGCAGTCATGCAAATGGCAAAGGGGCAGATGGGAATGGGGTGGCAAGGGTGCTTAAACAAATGGTAATTATGGGGCCCGTTCGTTGGGGGCTTCCTTTGCCCTCATCAATTCCAATACAGTGTGTCCCAATATAATTATAGACAGAACAGATTGCTTCTTTTTCCATTACGCCTTTCACTCTCAGCCTGGTCAGATTTGCTTTCCTTTCAATGTTCCCAGCTATAGTCCATAACAGTGTTTCCAGACCTTGAATGCAACCCGTTCATTCTCAACAACCCTGATTTCTGACAGTCAATATTTTGTTAATATCCTAAAAAGGTTCGAGGTAGTAGGAAAGATCAGTCTCAGGTCAGCCATCGGGTCTCTTCTGAGTACTTTATACATGCTAATTCTCCAGAGAGACCACCCATTCGTTGTTCAGCATATTCGGTCGGAGTCGGTCGGTCGGGATTTCGGGAGATCGGGGGACGGGATCACACCAGACTGCAGGGCCCACTAGCTGAAGGCAATGATTCATTTGATAAGGCATCCAGAGCTCTGATATTTTTTCTCTCCTCCCCTCAGAAACTTGCACGCACCTTTCACCCCCGCTTTCATGTTAATTCTAAAAACGCTTGCCTCCCGATTCACATCTCTCAAGCCGATGCTTGCAATATTGTAAAAAATTGTCTTCAATGTGCCCCACTTCTGCCTCAACAGTCCCTTGGGATTAAGCCCAGGGGTCTCCTCCCTCCCTTACATGTAATGGCAGAGTTGATGTCCTCACATCCCTGAATGTGGGCAATTAAAATATTTGAATGTCTCGACTGTTTATATACCGCTCCTCAGGAATTATTGTTGCCTCCCTACACTCTGGAGAATAGGCCCGTCATGTCCGCGAATATTGTTTCCAGGCGTGGGCACCCTGGGGACAGCCTAAAGATTTAAAGACTGACAATGGCCCGGCTTACACCTCAGGCTCCTTTACTTCCTTTTGTTTGATGATGGGCATTTGCCTCACTCACGGTTTTGCCGTACAATCCACAAGGACAAGGCATTATTGAGCATGTCCATCGTACACTAAAGGAGTGCTTTCAAAAACAAAAGGGGGGAATTAGCCTCTGGGCTCTCCTCAAAAGGAAAGACTTGCGATTGCTCGTTTTACTATTAATTTTTTAAAGTTAGAAGATAAGCACAGGGCTGTCAGCTGCGGACAGGCACACAAAAACAGACAACACTTCAAAATGGCTTGTAATGTGGAAAGACAAACTTACAGGAAAATGGTATGACCAGGACCCAGTCCTAACATGGGAGAGAGGATCTGTCTGTGTTTATCCTCAAGATCATCAACAACCTCTTTGGATCCCAGAAATGCTCACCTGAGTGGTTCAAGGTGTGGAAGTGTGGGATGCTCTTGATGATGGTGCCATGGCCCGTGGTGATGATGGAAGAGCTTTGTTGGGGGCTGAGGACAGTGTTCCCTAAACCTAACCCAGTCACCCATTCAGCACAAGCATTTCCCCTCCGTTTGCAACCAGTGATAACATGGAGGTCTCTTCCCTTTTTTACCATTAGATGACACATTACCAGCAGTACAAGAGACCATAAACCTGCCCCTAAACGGATTAATGTGCTTCCAACTGATTACTAAAATATCCCAGGACAGTGATTGTGTACGTATGTATAACCAGACATGAGGCTGGTTTGATGCACCCGCTCCGGGGAACAGCCGGTCCAATGCCACATGGCTCAGGGAGCTTGGCACTTTCAAACCCGTTCCTGTATGCGTATGGCCCCCCTTTGTGTTCCTGGTATATAATTGAAGCTATGAAAGAAATAATGTCACCTGTGGTAAAAGGATTTGTTTCTATGCTTTATACTGGAATGCCACCACCTTTCCTCTAGCGGTAGTATTTCATGACAAACGCAGCATCAGCTGCCGTGGCTACAGCTGCAACAGTTTTCGGCTGAATGTAAACGGTTCAGACAGCTGACTGCGACTTAAACATTTATCAGCTGGTGTTGACTGAGGCATTGACCCAATCAACAGAATGTTTAATAATCATTTCGAAACAGGCATTATGTCACTCAATTTAAGGGTTGATTTGGTGCAGGATCAGCTCGACGTGCTCATACAGATAGCACAGTTGGGGTGTGAATGGAGACATTCTGGTCTCTGTATTACCTCTGTACCGTTTCAGAATCTGAACCATGCAGCTAATCTATCACACAGACTCTCACATCATTTAACAGGAAAATGGTCCGGTGAACTCAACTCTCTATTGGAAGAACTCTGCTCATCCTTCATGCACATCAACTCTACACTGGTAGACTTATCCACGTCTGAGGGTTTTATCTCTTGGATGTCGAAGGCGTTGTCTCACCTACAGCAGTGGGCTGGAACAGCGGGTTTGGGGTGCAGTATAATCCTGCGCGGTCATTGTGTCTGTGGTGTCTGATGTGCATGTGGAACAATCAGTGCAGAGAAAGAGCGTTCTTCTTGCAGGCTCTTGCTGCTATTTAACTGGGCAGTTCACCTCAATTTTGGCTTGGCATGCTAGAGAAGTAGTCAAAGACGGGTAATACCTGCTGCATGTATTACCAACCTAAGAGAGGGAACAAACCTATGCTGTTTGTTTAACCACATGACGGGTAAGGAATACCTCTGTAGTGGTCCTTTTGAGACAGGGTGTCCCTATAGGCCCAGCTGTCCTGGAACTCACTGTGTAGACCAGGCTGGCCTTGAACTCACAAAGATCCGCCTGCCTCTGCCTCCCAAGTGGTAGGATTAAAGGCGTGCGCCACCACGCCCGGCCTTACTTTTTCGTTACGACCAGGTCTTGCTGTGTAACTCAGACTAGTCTCAAATTCAGTGTCGTCCTGCCTCAGCCTTATGAATGCTGGGATAACACTTATATACCATCAGACCCAGCAGAAGTGATTTCTTTTTAGGCAGGATTTTTTGGATAATCTTTTTAAGGAAAAGATAAGGTTGAATGCAAATTATAACTGATAACAATTCTTACGTTTTTTTTTTTTTGTATTATGAACCTGAATACTAGGAATTTGTACATTATTTTTAGTAGACTGTTTTGCTAACATGGCTAACTACCATTAACATAATTTCTATAGCATACATCATTGTTTAAAGATATTAATACTGATGCTTTGGAAAGAATTCTTTAAGGATATATTAATATAAAAATGACCACATAAAGTATGGTAGTTTACCACTCTTCTAGTCAAAATTCCTAGTAATTTTATTTTTAAAGACTTGATTACTCATCTGTACATAAATTTCAGAAACTTCTGTTGCAATTATAGTTATCTTAGAAAAATTCCTCCCAGAGAAATCGAGCAAGAGTGCCAGTTAATCCAGCTGTTGGAGTGAATTTATATGCGGTCGTCTGAGTTCAACGCCCCATAATTTAGGGGCAAGCTCTTAATTGCTATAATTAATAGTAAAAAAAAACTTTGAAGACTATTATTTTATTCATTTTATTTCTTTAATGAAGCTTTAGTGTTACTGTGCTATTCGTTAAGAATGCAGTTTTCCGTGCACTTTAGTCAATCTCTAGAGATGCTAGTAGTGGCTCGAAAGCGAAGTGAAGGCAGGTTTTTTGTCTTTTCGAGACAGGGTCTCCCTGTAGCCCCAAGCTGTCCTGGAACTCACTCTGTAGACCAGGCTGGCCTTGAACTCACAAAGATCCGCCTGCCTCTGCCTCCCAAGTGCTAGGATTAAAGGCGTGCGCCACCATGCCCGGCCGAAGGCAGGTTTTTAAAAGCACTACCTTTACTCTTTTTTAAATTTTTTCTATAAACTTCATATCCATTTATTTAAAATTACTTGACTTATTTTTCAGATTGGTTTTAAGATTATAGAAAAAAATGTGTTCAGAATCCACAAACCCTTCTCTAGCAGGCAGCATCCCTTATTCTTAGCATCTTCCATGCCTGTGGTACTCTTGTTACAAGTGAGAAGAAACTATTAATAGATGATTATTAACTGAAGTCATAGTTTATGTTAGGGGTCAGTCTGTGTTATATGGTACCGTGAGTATTGGATAATGCTGCCTGCTGTCCATCATTACAGTATCATGCACAGTTGTCTCACAAGTCTAAAATACCCTCTGCTGCATGTATTCTTCCCCTTCACATTCACTCCAGCCCATGTCAACCACTGGGTTATTTGCTTTTTCCAGAATGTGGTAAAGTTGGAACCAAAGTATGTAGCCTTTTTATTAGGAGTGCTTCACTTAGCAATATGGACCTAAAGGCCATGCCTGTCTTCTTGTGGCTTGATAGCTCATTTAAGGCAGAATTATTACTATCACTAATTATTCATCATATTATTTTCAAGTGTATGCAGTTCTGGATAAAGTGACTATGAGCATTTTTACACAGTTTTTGAGTAGAAACAATGTTTCATTTAATTTGAGTATTGTGTGAAACTTTGCTCCTCTTCCGAAACATGAGAAGAATACAAAGGAGGAAAAGTCGATTTTGACTAGTTTCAGAGGTTTCAGTGTATAGTGGCTGGCTTGCTGTGAAGAAGAAACATGGCGGAAGAGGCATGGTAGAGGAAAGCCACTCAAGATGTGGCAGCCAGAAAGCAAAGAGGAGCAGCAGGAAGGGGACAGGGACAAGATGTGCCCATTAAAGGCACAGGTTAGAGATCTCTTTCTTTCTACAAGCCCCTATATCCTAAAGGTTCTATCACCTCCCAGTAGTACCACAAACTGGAGATCAGACTTTCCTCACATGGGCTTCTATGGGATATTCCAGATTCAAACCAAAACAGATGTTTAATTTTTTTCCCTATGATATATTTTTTATTAAACTTAATTTTTATTGAGTACATTTTATACAACATTTCTTAATCAAATTTTGACTCATTCCCCCATCCATGCCCCCCCAGCCCCCCCGCCAGAGCCCATGGATTCTGCCATGCATGTTAAGTCCTGTCTTGCATCTTTTTCTCAGTCTTTTTTTTTTTTTTT
>VZQC01012526.1:23652-141129 GCA_009823505.1 Rhizomys pruinosus
AGGCTCATTTTGAGTTTTTTAAGGGTTCTCCACACTGCTTTCCACAGTGGTTGTACCAGTTTACATTCCTACCAGCAGTGGATGAGTGTTCCCCTTTCCCCACAACCTCTCCAGCATTTGGTGTCTTTTGTTTTCTTGATCTTGGCTAGTCTTATTGGAGTGAGGTGATACCTTTGTGTGGTTTTAATTTGCATTTCCTTAATTATTAATGATGTTGAACACTTTTTAAGATGTTTCTCAGCCATCTTTACTTCCTTACTGGTGAAGTCTCTGTTCAGCTCTTTACTCCATCTTTTGAGTAGGTCATTTATTTTCTTCTTTGTTTTTTAAGTAGCTTATATATTCTGGATGTTAATGCTTTGTCTGATGTATCACTGGTGAAGGTTTCCTCCCACTCTGTGTGTTTTCTCTTCACTTCCTTGATTGTTTCTTTTGCTGTACAAAAGCTTTTGAGTTTGATGAGGTCCTGCTTGTCAGCTATTGTCAAATATGAGGTGGCTGAATTTTTTAACTGGCACTGAGATCAGATAGACACCGGGTATACAAATGAGGATCAAAAGTAAAACTAAACCGGCAGGAGGGATGGCCCAGAACTTAGGAGCACATATTGCTCTTTCAGAGAACCCAATTTTGATTCCCAGCACCAAGTTAGGCAGCTCACAACCACTTTAACTTCAGTTCCAGGAGGAATCTAACACTTCTTGCCTACCCATGCAGACAAACATACACATAATTAAAACAATAAAATAATTCCCCAATTTCCAACCTGCCCGGGAGCGTCTGAAGCTGGCCACTGCTGGTGCTGAGCCTCCCCAGTTGTGCACTCCCTAAGACCCTAGCTTGGGATCATCCGAAGCCTCTTGCGTTAGAAGAAAATATTGGCAGTAACCTATAAGATATAGGTGTAGGAAAGGACTTTCTAAATTAGACCTTAGCTGCTCAGGAATTAAGGTCAACAATCAACAAGTAGGACTTCATTAAACTTAAAAGCTTCTGTACAGCAAAGGCAACAACCAAAGAAGTGAAGGGAAAAATTCATACAGCGAGAGATAATCTTCACTTTATCTGACAGAGATTTAACATCCAGAATATATAAACTACTCAAAAAACATAAATAATGGGATAAGGATCTGAAAAGAGAGTTCTCAAAAGAAGAAATAACAATGGATAAGAAACATCTTAAAAAGTGTTCAAAATCATTAGTAATTTGGGAAATGCAAATTAAAACTACTTTAGATTTCATCTTACACCTCCTGTTAAGACTGGCTAAGATCTAATTGGAAAAGAGGAAGTTAAGCTATCACTTTTTGCAGATGATATGATAGTTTACCTAAGACAGTAACCTTTTAATTCTCACTAAGGAAGTTCCTCATGCAACAGAGGGCCAGGAACTCAAAAGGCCATGAATGGCCAAACAGTGGAGATTAGGAGTGTACAGAATGTGGGTCCATGGACAGTATTGCCTATATTGAGCACTACTCACCTAGTGCTTAGGGAATATTACAGAAGAGGGGGCAGAAAGATTGTGGGAGGTGGTGCAAGTCCCTATGGAAATTGAATCCTACAAGTTCCTGGTTCATATGACCCTGCTCATATGAACCTACAACAATGGTGTCATCATGCACAAGACCCATGCATGCTCAACCAGACTAAAACCCAGTATAGAACTGTAGAAATGGGTAGAAGAACCCAATCTTAGGTTAAGAAATATTGGCAGCTGATTATGATTGAGTGAGGAAGAACTGGCCTTCTTTCAGCAAGGGACTCTGGATAGGCTGACCTGAGCTCTGTGGATGCAGTGGTACTGAGGAATGGCTGGGAGATTAATTTAGCACAATAGGCCCTGACACAAATGAATATGAACTCCAGGGTCACTATGGGAGGGTGCCAACAGAGATTTTAAAGGCAATTAAGAATGATTGAGATGTGTCGTGTATGAAATACACAAAAGTTCAATAAAAATTTTTCAAATCCAACTCCCAAGCCTTACCCCCATTCTCTATCTATCTATCTATCTATCATCTATCATTTTATTTTTTATTTTATATTATTCCAAAATATGCATATATACACTCCACACATAAGTCAAAATTATAAATTCTGAAAATAAACTATAGGTTGATTCCTAAACACATTTAGAGATTCACACTTTAACAGTAAAGTTGCATGCAGGTATGAAGATGTGTAACTTTACATTCTTTTTTTTTTAGAATATAACTACGTATCTTCCATCTATATATGGTAAATACAATGTGTGAATATAAGTGGTAGGACAATTCTAGAGCCCATTTAGAGATTCACATTGTAATAGCACAGTTGCTTTCAGATACAATGAAATATAATAGTGAAGTTGCTCAGTTTACCTGCTCACTGGAGATTTGGTGTTAGCATCCACAAATGAGGGAAACCATTCACCTTTTTTTTTCTGGGCCTGTGTTTCTTAGCATAGTGGCTTCAAGATTCATCCATTTACCAGCAAAGTTCATGGTGTCATCTTTCTTTACTGCTGCATAAAACTCTATTGTGTACATGTACCACATTTTTTTTTATCCAGTCATCAATTGCAGGGCATTTGGCTTGGTTCCAGCTCTTTGCTATTGTGAAGAGAGCTGCAAGAAACATAGCTGTGCATGTATTTTTGCAGTAGGATGCTTCTTGTGGGTATATAACCAGGAGTGGTATGGCTGGGTCAGGTGGTAGGCTCATATTGAGTTTTTTTTTTTAATTTTAATTTATTTTTGTATGTGTATGAATGTACTGTCTGCATGTAGGTTTGTGTACCCGTGTATTGAGTTTTTTTAAGGGTTCTCCACACTGCTTTCCACAGTGGTTGTACCACTTTACATTCCCACCAACAGTGGATGAGTGTTCCCCTTTCCTTACAACCTCTCCAGCATTTGGTGTCTTTTGTTTTCTTGATCTTGGCTAGGCTAGTCTTATTGGAGTGAGATGATAACTTAATGTGTTTTTAATTTGCTTTTCCTTAATTATTAATGATGTTGAACACTTTTTAAGATGGTTGTGAAAAGTGCAGTACTGAGGGGATTACATTACCAGACTTCAAGCTATATTACAGGGCTATAGTCATAAAGACAGCCTGGTACTGGCAAAAAAACAGAACCATTGACCAATGGAACAAAATTGAAGATCTAAACTTGAGCTCATATAACTTTAGCCACCTCATATTTGACAAAAGGGCCAAAAAAACTCAATGGAGGAAAGATAGCATCTTCAGCAAATGGTGTTGGCAAAAACTGGATCACCATTTGTACAAGAACAAAATTAAACCCCCTACCTCTCACCCTGTACAAAAATCAACTCCAAGTGGATCAAAGATCTCAACCTAAATCCTGAAACCCTAAAGGTGATAGAAGAAAAACGTCGGCAGCAACCTACAAGACATAGGTGTAGGAAAAGACTTTCTAAATCAAACAGCAGCTGCACAGGAAATAAGGACAACAGCTGATAAGTGGGACCTCATCAAATTCAAAAGCTTTTGTACAGCTAAAGATGCAATCAAGGAAGTGAAGAGAAAACTCAGAGTGGGAGGAAACCTTGTCCACTGTTCTGACAGAGCATTAACATCCAAAATATATAAGCTACCTTAAAAAACTAAAAAGTAAGAAAACAAATGACCTACTCAAAAGATGGAGTAAAGAGCTGAACAGAGACTTCACCAGTAAGGAAGTAAAGATGGCTGAGAAACCCCCATTCTTATAAGAGTGGAAAATTAGTGACTGTAGAATGTAAAATCCAAAAATGTCAGGCTTGTTCCTCCTTCCAGTGGGTTGGTAGAAGTGGGGATAACATTTACAAATATTTATTATTAATTTATTATGTGTTTGTGTGTGTATGTGTGTCCCTGTGTCACAGTACACATGTGGAGGGAAAAGAACAACTTAGAAGAATCAGTTCTCAGAGTTGGAGAGATAGCCTAGTGGTCAAGAGCACCGACTGCTCTTGCAGAGGACCCGGGTTTGATCCCCAGCATCCACATGGCGGCTGAGAACCATCTTTAACTCCACTTCCAAGGGAATCTGACACCCCCTTCTGACCTCTGAAGCATCGCAGGACACAGGTGCACAGACTTAAATGCAGACAGTACATTCATACGCATAAAAATTAATTAATTAATTAATTAAATAAATCAGTTCTCTTCTTCCTTCAGGTCGTCAGGTTTGTTAACAAGTTCCTTTAATCTACAGACCCATCTCACTAGCTCTACAAAGACATTTAAGTGATTTTAACAGTCTGAACAACCTAGGGAAGTATCATCTAAACAGACTTAATTTCCAGGTCAAGCTTAGTTAATTCAGTTTCTATAAGCATGTAAAAAATATTTTTTTTTATTTATGGTGTGTGTGTGCGGGTGTGTGTGTGTGTGTGTGTGTGTGTGTGTGTGTGTGTGTGAGTTAAGTTCTTGTAGGCATCCATTGAGGCCAAAAGATGATGTTGGATCCACTGGAGTTAAGGTTGTGAGTCACCAGACATGGATACTAGTAACCAAACAGGAGTCCTCATGGAAGAGCAGGAAGTGCTCTTAACCACTGAGCCATCTCTCAAGCCCTCTATTAACACTTTTAAATGCCTTTATAAATTTAATGTGTTTGGTTCTTTTTCAAGTGTTTTGATTTTACAACTAGAACTCCTGTACTTAACCTTTTCTTATAATACTAATAAAAGAAATATTTTAAATTTAGTCCCTTTAAACCATTCTAGTGTTGATGGGTCTCAAATTTAATGTAAATTAAAATTATAAGCATAATTTGTTTACAGGTGAAACTCTCATAATTGCAATAAACATTCCATTAACTAACTACTGAATTCTACCGAAGCTTAACATCAAAGGTTTTAAATAATGTTTTGATTGGAAATCTTCATGTCCCTTATTTAAAATGAAACATTTCCACTGCTCTTGTACCTAGGATGATCTAGCTATTGTTATAACAAAGAGTGCCTTGTTCTATGAAATGAGGAGACTTACCCAGCTAGAGAATTGGGCATTCTCCTTCCCCAGATGTTGTAGGACCATTTGAAGTAGTCAATTTTACAGACACAAATACCAACCTTCTACTCTGAAGACTTTCTTCTTTATCTCAGCTGCAACTGTTTTCTTCGAAATCAGGTGTTATATAACTTTCTTCAACCCATCCCTCCTCCTCATTAAATGCTATATTCTTTTCATATTTCATTTCCTATTGGTGAGGATGGAACTCTTAAAGATACTATAATATAATATTACTGAGTTCTGTCTTGTTCTCATATCTGTGAAACAGTTATGTTTAAATGACTTTAAATGGAAATACATTTGTTAGTTTGAATGACTAACTGGACAGAACAGTGTCCAGAAATCATTCGCTTCAAAGAACAATGAATTATTTCCTTTTTGAACATTTGACTTTTTATATCACATCTATATTTTGTATGTCTTTCAAGTACCAGAGTTAGTTTCAAATACAAATAAAACCTTTTCATAAAATTTCCTTATGAAGGGTGACTTTCAGATTAAATTTTAGAGCTGACTGGCCTCTTTCAGCTACCATATCTGAAAGTCCATCACTGAGATCTGTTGGCTTCACCTCAAGAACAGATCTGGGAATCTGACAACTTCTTACCAAGTCCTTGGCTATCATCACTGCAGTTTGGGCTCTGTAGTGAAATAGCTCTTTAACTGATTCCTGTCTCTTCTCCATAGTCTCATACGTTTGCCACCATCTTGAAGTATGAATCAGGATATTATTTTATCAAAATCATCCCTCCATGGGACTGGAGAGATGGCTCAGCAGTTCAGAGCATGGGCTTCTCTTGTAGGAGACCCGGGTTCAAGTCTCAGCACCCACATGGTAGCTAACAACTATCCCTAGCTCCAATTCCAGCGGATCTGATGCCCTCTTCTGGCCTATGTGGTCTTTGTATGACATGGGCGCATTTACACACATGAAGACAATCCATATAAAATAAAAATAAATAAATAAAGGAAATTTAAAAAATCCATTCAGTGGATTTAGTCTTAAGAGACCAAAATTTGACTGGGCATGGTGGTGTACACCTTTAATCCCAGCATTTGAGAGGTAAAGGCAGGCAAATCTCTGTAAATTAAAAGCCTTCCTGTACTACATAGCAAGTTCCAGGCCAGCCGGGGTTATAGGGAGACCCTGTCTCAAAAAAGACCAAAACAAACAAACCCTAAAATTCAAAGTTTGGACCTGTATATTGTAGATCCTGAGCTTCTTATGATTTCATGTCTGTCTGTGTCCTTGGCTAAAGTATCTTCCATATTGTTCTTTGATCACTCAGCTTACCTGAGACTGTTCCTTAGGGCTTGTGTACTTACAGAGACGGAGTCCATCTTTCACCTTTCTCCTGTCACATATTAGCATGTCATTCTGGCTCAGGTTATCCCATCTCTGCTAAAAGTTTACCTCTACAGTTAAGTGTTCTGGGAAGCCATACAATCCTGATTTAAGCTCCCTCCCTGCCTCCACACATTCTCGACCCTTAGTCTCAATCCCTCTGGTCTCTTTAGCCCTTATCAATTACTAGCATTATCCCATACATTTATGTTTGATTTTTAGTGTGTCACAGTAATTTCAACTTCTAGAGTAGTTCCTAGCACTAATATGTACAGCAACATTTGTAACATCTATAATACATATATATTTGAATGGCTCCTCGATAGAATGAAAGTACACTAAAAGAGCAAAGGCTTTCCCTGTCTGGATTATAGTTGCTTCCCAGTGCCTGACCAATATCAGGCTCCAAATAAATACCGAATGGATGATGCACATCTTTGAATTCAGATATCTGTGTGATATTTCAAATACTGGCCTTAGATTCCCTTGATCATGTTTCCTGCATCAATTTATAACCACCCTTCCATATCCGTAGCTTGCACCCCCTCTTCAGTGATGGAGTAACCAAAGGAAGTGATTGTTTTGTAAGTTATACATAGGAGAGGCCAGTTAAAATACTTGTGATCATGTCTTTAGCTTATTGATTGGATTTTTGTATCTCTTATATTTTTATATTGAATGGAATCAGAATTAAATTAGTAGTGTAAGCACAAAACTAAGAAGGTGGAATATTTGGAATTATTTGAAAATTGAGTTGCTAAAGTAACTTGTAATCTCTGGCAAAGAACTGACATTAAACTTTGCTATATATAAAATTTGTGTACATAGTAATTTATAGTAACATTCACAGCATTTAAAGCAAGACCTGCAAATCTCCTAAGTAAGCTTGCATTTAAAAAATATCAGCCAGGATGTAAAAATGAATCCATTCCTGCATATTTAAGTATTATTTAGGATAAAATAAGCCATATGTATGAGGGCTATTCGGGGCATGAAACACTTACCCTGGTATTATTTTTAGCATATTTAGAACTGAGATTAGGTACAATAAGAATTCTTAAGCTTTAGGGACCAGTGAGATAGCTCTGTGTATGAAGGTGCTTGCTGCCAAGACTGATTACTTAGAGTTCCATCCTTGGGACCCACATGGCGGAAATAGAGAATTAGCTTCTGCAAATTGTCCTCTCACCTCCACAAGTGCGTTATGGGACACCTCCCTATCCCTCACTTTGCCTCTGCCACACTGGTGCTAAGCTCTCCGCTCTCTCTGTCTGTGCCTTTTCTCTCTGAGGAAACAAAGCTTTGAGACTCTGAGGTTCAGAATCACCAGACCAGAAATGGCATTAGTTCTATCACTTACTGTCACATGATCACATGGGGGTTCTTCCAACTACTCCTTGGCTGTCATTGGAAACTACCTCCTTGCTAAAGTTTGAGAAATCATTAACCACACAGTGCATTTGACACGAAGCATATAAGGGCTTTAGGGTTGTGACCCCAGAACTTCTCTGCATACCAGAGTCTTCATGTGTGATAGTTACTTTTAATTGCCAACTTGACAGGATATATAATTACTTTGGGGATTTGGGGTATGGAAGATTATCTTAATTAGGATAATTGAAGTGGGAAGATTTGTCCACTCTAGGAGGCACGATTCCCTGGGTTGGGATCCTGGACCGTATATAGAGAAGATGGTGAGCTGAGCATGACATTGATTGCTTTCTGCTTCCTGACTGTGGATACAATGTGGCCAGCTACCTCAGACTTCTGCATCTGTAACTTCTCTGCCATGATGGACTATAACCTCAAACTCTGAGCAAAAATGAACCTTTTCTCCCTAAGTTGCTTTTGTCACAACATCAGAGAAAATAACTGAGAAACCAGGCAATCAATATTGAGATTGTTTTTAAACGTATACCCCAGGTACATTGAGGCTGAGATTCGGGGATCTCATTTTCCACCTTCTGTTATGTTTTCACGTTTGACATGACTCTTAGAAGGCATAACAAGTTTAAGTTTCTGCATTCAAAACTCTTGCATTTACTTAAAAAAATGAAAGTGATTATGAGTGGTATAATTAGACAGTATATGTGGTGGGGGTTTGATGGCATAGTCTAGCTAGGGCAGCATAGGGTTCAAGTCTGTGTTTTATTGCTGGATACAGGACCAGAAAGTATGACTATAAGAAGGTTTATTTGAAGGCTGGAGGGATGGCCTAGTGGTTAAGAGCGCTGACCGCTCTTGCAGAGGACCTGGGTTCGATCCCCAGCACCCACATGGTGGCTGAGAATCATCTGTGACTCCAGTTCCTGGAGAACTCCAGTTCCAGGGGAATCCGAGACCCTCTTCTGACCTCCGTGGCATCGCACGACACGGTTGCGCAGACCTGCATGCAGACAGTACATTCATACACATAAAAATAAATAAATAAATAAAAATTAAAAGAAGGTTTATTTGAGTGTCAGTCATTATTACAACTTCTTTATAGCCTCCGGTCTTACAGGTGATAAAATTTTTCAAGAAGGACCTAACAATAAACCTATACATTTTGTTTCAATTCTTTTGTATTGTGAAAATAAACCAGCACACTTTGTGTAAAGTGAACATTTCTTTTCAATTTTTTTTAAGGAATGAGAAATCTGGATATTTCATGGCAGCCCTCATAATTGTAACCACAGATTAAAAACACATAATCCAACTTACCAATTACCTTGTTAGAAAACTGTTCTAGCAGTAAATAAAAGTCTTGGTGGAGATGAAATAAGTTACTAGATCTTGTGCTCCTACATTTGTAGGAAGAAAATATCGGTGGTTTTCAGGAATTTGATTGTAAGGATTTATTTTTATTTTTATTTTTTTGTTTTGTTTTATTTATTTTTTATTTATTTTTAACAAATCTAGACCCGTGTGCCTGCCCATTCCCCCAACCCACCAGAGCTCATGTATTCTGCCAAACATGCTTTTCATCTCTTAGTCTTTCTCAATATTGTCCATGGGGAAGTTGACTGTTTTGAGCAGAAGTTCACTGTTTCAGTCAGTTCTTTGATGCAGTCTTTTCTGAAGAAGACCTCAGAAGATGGAAAAACCTCCCATGCTCATGGATTGGGAAAATTAACATTGTAAAAATGTCCATTTTACCAAAACTCTTGTATAGATTTAACGCAATCCCAATCAAACTCCCCAAGAGTTTCTTCACAGGCTTGGAAACAAAAGTTCTTAAATTCATTTGGAAAAACAAAAGATCCCGAATAGCCAAATCAACCCTGAGTGAAAAGAGTTACACAGGAGGGATCTCTATACCAGATTTCAAACTATACTACAGGGCTATAGTCATAAAAACAGCCTGGTACTGGCACAAAAACAGACCTGTTGACCAATGGAACAAAACCGAAGATCCAAATCTGAGCACATACAATTTCAGCCATCTCATATTTGACAAGGGGGCCAAGAAACCACAATGGAGAAAAGACAGCATCTTCAGCAAGTGGTGTTGTCAAAACTGGATCACCACTTGTAGAAGAATGAAATTAAACCCCTACCTCTCGCCCTGTACAAAAGTCAACTCCAGATGGATTAAAGACCTCAACGTGAAACCCCAAACTCTGAAGGTGATAGAAGAAAAAGTTGGCAGCAGACTACAAGACATAGGCGTAGGAAAAGACTTCCTAAATCAGACAGCAGCTGCACAAGAATTAAGGTTGACAATTGACAAATGGGACCTCATCAAACTCAAAAGCTTCTGTATATCAAAAGAAACAATCAAGGAAGTGAAGAGAAATCCCACAGAGTGGGAGGAAACCTTCACTGCAGATACATCTGACAAAGCATTGATTTCCAGAATATATAAACTACTCAAAAAAAGAAGAAAGAAAACAAATGACCCACTCAATAGATGGAGCAAAGAACTGAACAGAGACTTCACAAGTGAGGAATTAGAGATGTCTGAGATACACCTCAAGAACTGTTCAACATCACTAATCATTAAGGAAATGCAAATGAAAACCACTTTAAGATATCATCTTACTCTAATAAGACTGGCTAGGATCAAGAAAACAAATGATACCAAGTGCTGGAGAGGTTGTGGGGAAAGGGAAACACTCATCCACTGCTGGTGGGAATGTAAACTCATACAGCCACTATGGAAAGCAGTGTGGAGAACCCTTGGAAGACTTGGAATGAACTTGCCACCCGACCCAGCCATACCACTCCTGGGCATGTACCCTCAAGACTTATGCCACCACAGAGATACATGCACGGCCATGTTTATTGCAGCTCTCTTCACAATAGCAAGGAGCTGGAACCAACCTAAATGCCCCTCAACTGACGAGTGGATAGAGAAAATGTGGTACATCTACACAATGGAGTTCTATGCAGCAGTAAAGAAAGACGACATCACGAGCTTTGCAGGAAAATGGCTGGAGCTAGAGGACATCATGCTGAGTGAAGTAACACAGTCCCAGAAAAACAAACGACGAATGGTATCCCTCATCTGTGGATGCTAGTGCCAATTACCCAGTTGTAAGTATTTCTTGTGTAGGGCCCCGTGAGCTTTTGTACAAAGCAGTTGGGTGTAATGCATTTTGGAAACAACAACAAGAGCAACAACAGAAAAGGATTTTTATAAGTAAGTGATCTGAAGTTAAGGTGGAATCTATTAAAGAAGATTTTCTCTATTTTGTGCTTCTCATTTAGCATATATAACTAATATATCTTCCTGGAAATTACATTGAAGGAGATGTTAATCAACATTGCTAATAAGAGTTCTTTGAGAACAATGCCATGATTATCACATCATTTCATTCTTTTAAAGTAATGGAACTACATTAGCCATTAAGATTACATTACTTAAAGATTAGTAAAAAGCAAGTAGGGCTGGAGGCCGATGTGCAGAAACTCAGTGGGGAGGTTAGTGGAACGAGTATCCTTGAATGGGATCTGGAGAGATGTCTCAGTGGTTAAGAGTGCTGGATGCTCTGGTAGAGGACCTGGGTTTTGTTCCCAGCACAAACATGGCAGCTAACAGTCATCTGCAACTCCAGTTCCAGGAGATCCAATGCCCTTTTCTGACATTTACACACATCCAGGCAGTACATTTATACCCATAAAATAAAGATTAAATATTTTTTATTTAATCGCCTTGAGCCAGGCGTGGTGCCACACGCTTTTAAACTTAGCACTTGGGAGGCTGAGGCAGACGGATCTTGGTCTACAGAGAGAGTTCCAGAACATTCAGAGCTCCAGGGAGACCCTGTCTCAAGAAGACCAAAAAACAAAAACAAACACATCAGTCATCCACATCTAGTTATCTGACTGCTGGATGATATATGAGCCTAGCAGTGCCCCATATAGAGGCGAAAACTGAATTGTCAATGAATAGATGTTTTTTAAGGTCCCAGAAATGTATGGGTCTAACTGAATGGATGCAGACAGAAAAGAGGGGCTCAGGATTAATGCTAGTGCCAAGAGTTAAGGGATGGGAGGAGGCAGCAAAAGTGACTGGCAAGAGTTTTAAGGGATACGAGAAATAAGAGAATAGAGGCATTGAAGATCAGATAGCTCATTGGATGATTTCGAGAGCCTGAAAGATTGAGAGGATGCCAGGTGGGAGTGGGCTATTTACAGGAGAAAGGAATAGTATATGATGGACTTCTGAGGGAAGACAATTGAGAAATGATCGTTAAGGGTCACTAAGGGTAGCAAATCAGGCATGTTGAAGCCAAGACAGAGACCTTTAGGGTTGGTAGGAAATATTTGAGGATGGTCCAGTAGAGAGGGAGGAACAGATTGTAGCTACTGATTAAATCGGAAGGCACAGATTTTATTGTGTATCTTACTTCTCAAAAGGTAATCACGCAGCCGGGCGTGGTGGTGCACGCCTTTAATCCTAGCACTTGGGAGGCAGAGGCAGGCGGGTCTTTGTGAGTTCAAGGCCAGCCTGGTCTACAGAGTGAGTTCCAGGACAGCTAGGGCTACAGGGAGACCCTGTATGGAAAAGACACCAAAAAAAAAAAAAAAAAAAAAAAAAAAAAGCACTGACTTCTCTTGCAGAGGACCGGGTTGATCCCCAGCACCCACATGGCACTGAGAACCGTCGTAACTCCAATTCCAGGAGAACTCCAGTTCCAGGGGAATCCGACACCCTCTTCTGACCCTCCCCAGCACGACCTGCATGCGAAACAATTCATCATTCACAAAAATAAATAACAAAACAAGCAAACTCAGAGAAGAGATAGTGCCTCCCCATTCTTCTGATCTTTTTCTCTAAAGTACAGTACTTTTGTGGTCTGTTTTTGCTACTTGTTTCTCAAGGCTGAGAAACATATGGTAAATTTATGACTCAGGAACTTGTGGAAGCCACTTATGATGTAGAGGGAACAAATAATTGTACTTTCTGGTTATTAGACTTTTTAAATATTTATTTTATTTTTATGTGTATGAATGTACTGTCTGCATGTAAGTCTGTGCACCCGTGTCATGCAATGCCAAGGAGGTCAGAAGAGGGTGTCGGATTTCCCTGGAACTGAGTTAAAGATTTTCTAGCCACCATGTGGGTGCTGGGGATCAAACCCGTGTCCTCTGCAAGAGCGGTCGGCACTCTTAACTGCTAGGTCATCTCTCCAGCCCCTATTTATCAGACTTTTAAGTGGTATGCTTCCCTTCCTTTTCTAATATAAACTATTGCTTATATAATTATGATTTCTTATGAGCAACAGCGTTTTATGTATTGTTTTCATTGAAAATCAGAGTGGAATGTGTTAGTGAGTGCTTCTGGATAGGACATTTTTATTTTCTTTTTGAAGTTGTTTCTGTATCCTTCCTTTCTGTATTGACACACAGGTCTGCTTACTGGGACATTCAGTTAAGTGTACCCAGCATTTACTGTATACCTACCATGTCTACATCTGGAAAGATAGAAAAAACAACAAGGGTTCCTAGGAGTTAAGACCACTCACTGCTTTTCCAGAAGACCTGAATTTGGATCTCAGAACCTACATGGAGGCTCACAACAGACTCTAATTTCAGGGAATCTGATGTCCCTTCTGGCTTCCATGATATCAGAACCATGTAGTGCATATACATGCAGGAAAAAAAACCTCATACACATAAAATAAAATAAATAAATCTTAAAAAAGAACAAAGCAAAAAAGCTTAAAGTTAAAACTACTCAAAAATTAAAGTCCATTATTTGAAAATGAAAGTAGGATACACTATTGTTAAAACTGTAAGTGGAACAAAGTTGCCTTTGTGTGAATGAAATTTCTGGTAGAATTGTAATATTTTATATTTTTCTCATGTGTAGTGGCCTCAACGTCTCCACTGGAACACAGTTTATCTTTTCTGTGTCTTTGTTCAATATGTAATTGGCTACTGTGACTGTAGTATTTCTCTTTGCTATTAATATCAGAATTTATTCATTTGACTAACTGGGTTTGATCTTCACTATCCAACCTCCCTTTAGAGGTATTTTTTCTTCTCTCTCTTTTTTCCTTTTTTTTTCTTTTTTTTTTTTTATACAAGAACATGGAGCCCAATCATTAAGTCTTGTCTTAAGAATTTTTCTGGCTCAAGCTGGTGTGGTGGTGCACACCTTTAATCCTAGCACTTGGGAGGCAGAGGCAGGCAGAGGCAGGTGGATCTTTGTGAGTTTAAGGCCAGCCTGGTCTACAGAGTGAGTTCCAGGACAGGAGGGGGCTACAGGGAGACCCTGTCTCAAAAAGACCAAAAAAAAATCTTTCTGGCTCAATGTGGTCAATGTGTAAATCCCTTTTATCCCAGCACTGGGGAGGCAGAGGCAAGAGGATTTCTGTGAGTTCCAGGCCAGCCTGAGCTATACAGTAAGTCAGTCAGTCTTTCTCTCTCTCTCTCTCTCTCTCTCTCTCTCTCTCTCTCTCTCTCTCTCCCCCCCACACAACACACACACATACACAACACACACACACAAACACACATAGACACATGCATGCATGCAGGGGCTGGAGAGATAGCCTAGCAGTTAAGAGCCCGACTTCTCTTGCAGAGGACCCGGGGTTCGATCCCCAGCACCCACATGGTGGCTGAGAACCGTCTGTAACTCCAATTCCAGGAGAACTCCAGTTCCAGGGGAATCTGACACCCTCTTCTGACCTCCAGCAGACCTGCATGCAGACAATACATTCAAATAAATAAATAAATAAATAAATAAATAAATAAATAAAAAACTCAGAGAAGAGATAGTACCCACCCATTCTTCTGAATCTGTCTACCCCAGTAACCCTGGCCAGCCCAATCAGAAGTCAAAAAGGCAGAATCCTGTGATAAGAGCCAAGGAAGTCAGTGTTGTACTGAGCCTCTCAATCCATCTGTGACACTGTGGCCAGACTACTCTGGTCCTCTTCTCCCCATAAAATTGATAGTTAGTGTTAATTGTCAACTTTACAGAATCTAGAATCACCTTGGAGACAGGCCAGGATTATCTTGATTACATTTAACTGAGGTGGGAAGAGCAGCCCCTTGTAGGTAGCCTATTCTCTAGACACGAATCCTGGGGTATATAAAATGGGGAAAGGGACTGCACTCCTCTCTCTGCACTGTGACTGTGGTTGCAATGTTCCCAGGTCCCTCAAGCTCCTGCTGCTGTGACTACTCCAATGTGATGGATGGTAACCTGGGCCCAAACTAAACCAAGTTATTCCATTCCACTCTAAAACCTGTGTCATTTTTATCAATGATATAGTTTGGTCATGTTTGGATCCACTCCCCTACCTGCAACTCTCCTTACTACCTCTGCCCAATTCAATTTCGTGTGTGTGTGTGTGTGTGTGTGTGTGTGTGTGTGTGTGTGTGTGTTCTGTGTACACGATATAGAGTTGAATCTGTGTCTCCACATGCCTTTCAATGTGGGTCCTTTCACTGGAGTCTAGGTAACCCACGAAGAGTCTCACCTTAAAGGAGACTGACACTCCCCATCCCAGGCATCAGTTGCCAATAGATCTTCAGTCAGAGTTAGGTTTTCTTACCCACTCCCCCAGGCCTATGGGTTTTGTCTGGCTTGAGCTTACATAGGACTTATGCATACACAATGGAATACTATTCTGCTAAAATCTGCAGCTACCAGGCAAGTGTCTGGTGACCAAGAAAACACCTGGAAGCATGTTACCTGTTAGGATTTTGTAATTCTCTGAGAAGGTTCAGGGTTTATTCAGAATTCTAAAAGAATCTTTGACACAAAGGAAGTGAACATTCTACATTCTATAGTTTGAGAGAACACACACACACACACACAACACACCACACACAGTTGTACAAGACTGTCTTAGACAGATGCCATCTTCCTGAGCTGAGATGTGCTGCTTTCCAAAGATCATCACAGCTGTGCTTGTTGGCTACTGATGCCTCCACTTAGGAGGAAGGGCAGGGAGAGTCAAGGACCCTCATCTGACTCTCAACCTAGCGGTAATCAATTAGGCCCTAAATGCACACAGGCCTGCAGGAAGAGCTAGAGTATATAAGCTGGGGAAGGCAGCTCTATTTACACAGCTATGGAGAATGCCCACATGAAGATTTTCCATGCAGCCTTAGTAGGGAGCATCCACTCCTATAAGTTCCCCTTACCTACTGTTATGTAAGCAAACCCAATAAACTCATTGGTTTCCCAGAATGCACATTCATAGAATGGTACCTCAATTTGTTGTTGGGACCTTGGTAGAAGGTTTGTTATTTCTATCTCTCTCCCAAAGAAGAGTTTTAGTAAAAACACACACACACACACACACACAACACACAACACACACACACACACACCCTGAACTAGTACTATACCATTATCGATGGCTTGGTAGAATGTGACTGAAAGATAAGAAATAAGAAGAAAAAGCAAGAATTAATAGTGTAAGTACTTGTAAAAGGACAGGAAGGCTTCAATTTATCCACACTTTCAGAGGGTAGCACAAGGACTTCAGTCCTCACTGTATTACATACCAGTCTTATATATAGCAAAAATATTAGTGTTCATTTTCTGACATCCATTGCTCTTACCAAGGCCAACTCAATCTGCTCATCTGGTCCCTACTGGACCTTCTCTCTCTCTCTCTCTCTCTCTCTCTCTTCTCTCTCTCTCTCTCTGTCTTGTCTTGTCTTGTCTTGTCTTGAAGCACAAGCAATTAGATATATAGGTGTTTAAACAGTACTAATAGTTATGGCAGGTTACTTTGGTATAGAGGGTGGGTGAAGTTTCTAAGAGTGCATTAGGGACATACATGGTACCAACGGGGCTCACTCCAAGTCAGGACTAGATAGACAAAAGTGGCTTTCAAGTCTCTTCAGTCCACTTGCCTGGGGTAAGTAGAAAGATCCTGAAAGGTCAGAGCAGCCTCAGCAGCAGGTTTTGCTACAGCAGGCGCTTGTGCAGGATTTCCCACACCATCTTCCTCCTGAACAGAGGCATGTGCTTCTGGGCAAAGGTTATGGGTTGCCCCCGAGAAATAGAATCCGCATATTTGCAGGTGAACATTCCACAGTCACTGCTGTTCAGCTGCTGCGGGATCTCCTCTGCCGTCATGCTGCGTCGGCTCCACTCCAGAGGGTCCAGCTCCATGTTTCTTCGGGTCTTGCTCTCAACTTGTAAATACTGGAAAATTGTCTCACAGATGTCTTGTCTTTGCTGTCCCATTGAATCCAGATATAGGACACTCTTTTTCCTTAGGTCTACGGCCACCAGGCTCCAGTGAGCCTGCAGGTGAATTGGCACCAGAATCAGTTCTTTTGCAAAGAGATCAACTCCCTGCGTCCATCTTCTGACTGACCTGTGGCCCCCATGCTTCAGTTTTGTGTAAAAGAAGCTGTTAAATGCATGAAGCACTGGATAGCCTTGATTTTCATTTCTCTTCATGAGAAGATTCATGTAAAAATTAATTATTTCATCATTGAGCCACTTGGAGTCCTTTAGTGTCTGTATGTCTCCACGGTGATGCGCAGTTTGAAGGCGCTGCTTAAGATCTCATCTTGTGGGCCTGGGCCCAGCGCCTTGCTGATTTCCTTTCCATGACGTCTGTCACATCAAGGATGATGTCCTGTAAGTCCGGGTGGTGTCCTCTTTCTTCTTCTTCTTCTTCTTCTTCTTCTTCTTCTTTTCTTCTTCTTCTTCTTCTTCTTCTCTTCTCTCCTCCTTCTCCTCTCCCTCCTTCCTTCTTTCCTCCTTCTCCTCCTCTTCTTCCTCTTCCTCTTCTCTTCCCTCTTCTTCTTCTTCTTCTTCTTCTTCTTCTTCTTCTTCTTCTTCTTCTTAGATTTATTACAACTATATCAGGAACTTTCTTCAAACACCTCTTTTCACTCTTTACTGACAAGTGATGCTCTCTTGTGGCAACAGAGGCAGAGTGTTTGGGATCAAACTGAGTTGTTTTGATCCCTGAATCTGCCCTTCCACACGGCCTGCCGTCTTCAAGGTGTCCTTGGGGCTTGTGTCATCACNAAGAATGTGGTGGTGAGTGGACAAACATCCATAGTATGCTTTCTGTTTCCACAATGCAAATTATATAGCATATACTAATTAAAATTCTCTTTGATGTAGTAGATTTGCTTGTGGTCCTTGAAAAAGTTTTGTCAAAAGTTTATGTGATAAAAATATTAAGATTGGTCTCAACTATTAATTGAGGAGGCAAAGACCCAAGTGAGTTCTGGAGGTTAGTGGATTGGCTTACTCGTAGTTGTGTAGTTAGTAGCAGTGAGTTGAGACTATAGCTTATAACTTGTGTTTGTTTGTTTGTTCCTATTGAGTTTTTGCCCCTTGACTCCATACAAAGTAGTTCATTAGCCAGAATAAATAATCTGCTTTATCAGTGTGGTATTATTCCAGCCCAATAGCTTTTGAGTCACAGGGGTTTTAATCAGGAAAGTCTTTTTCTTGTTTCCCACCTCCCTCTGATCTTTTTTTCTAAAGTACAGTACTTTTGTGGTCTGTCTTTGCTGCTTGTTTCTCAAGGCTGAGAAACATATGGTAAATTTATTCCTCAGGAGCTTGTGGAAGCCACTTATTATATAGAGGGACAAATAATTGTACTTTATGGTTATTAGACTTTTAAAATATTTTTTATTTTATTTTTATGTGTATGAATGTACTGTCTGCATGTAAGTCTGTGCACCCATGTCATGCATTGCTGAGGAGGTCAGAAGAGGGCGTCATATTCCCCTGGAACTGGAGTTAAAGATGGTTCTTAGCCACCATGGGGGTGCTGGGGATCAAACCCGGGTCCTCTGCAAGAGTGGTCGGCACTCTTAATTGCTAGGTCATCTCTCCAGCCCCTATTTATCAGACTTTTAAGTGGTATGCTTCCCTTCCTTTTCTAATATAAACTATTGCATATATAATTATGATTTCTTATGAGCAACAGCGTTTTATGTATTGTTTTCATTGAAAATTAGAGTGGAATGTGTTAGTGAGTGCTTCTGGATAGGACATTTTTATTTTCTTTTTGAAGTTGTTTCTGTATCCTTCCTTTCTGTATTGACACACAGGTCTGCTTACTGGGACATTCAATTAAGTGTACCCAGCATTTACTGTATACCTACCATGTCTACATCTGGAAAGATCGAGAAAAAACAAGGGGTCCTAGGAGTTAAGACCACTCGCTGCTTTTCCAGAAGACCTGAATTTGGATCTCAGAACCTACATGGAGGCTCACAACAGACTCTAATTTCAGGGAATCTGATGTCCTCTTCTGGCTTCCATGGATATCAGAAACCCATGTAGTGCATATACATGCAGGAAAAAAAAAAAAACCTCATACACATAAAATAAAAATAAATAAATCTTAAAAAAGAACAAAGAGCAAAAAATAAGCTTAAAGTTAAAACTACTCAAAAGTTAAAGTCCATTATTTGAAAATGAAAGTAGGATACACTATTGTTAAAACTGCAGTTGGAACATGTTGCCTAGTTGCCTTTGTGTGAATGAAATTTCTGCTAGAATTGTGATATTTTATATTTTTCTCATGTGTAGTGGCCTCAACTTCTCCACTGGAACACAGTTTATCTTTTCTGTGTCTTTGTTCAATATGTAATTGGCTACTGTGACTGTAGTCATTTCTCTTTGCTATTAAATATCAGAATTTATTCATTTGACCTGACTGGGTTTGATCTTCACTATCCAACCTCCCTTTAGAGGGTATTTTCCTTTTCTTTTCTTTTCTTTTTCTTTTTCTTTTTTTTTCTTCTTTTTCTTTTTTTACCAGGCTGGGCTTGAACTCACAGAGATCTGCCTGCCTCTTCCTCCTGAGTGCTGGGATTAAAGGCTTGAGCCACTATGCCCGACTTAAAGACAGTTCTTAGCCACCACGTGGGTGCTGGGAATCAAACCAAGGTCCTCTGCAAGAGCGGTTGGTGCTCGTAACCACTGAGCCATCTCCCCAGCCTCCACAGAGGGTATTTCTTATATCCTTGATGATTTTACTCATTGATGGGAAAGCAGAAATTACTATTTCGAAAGTGTGGGCTTTCTGTTGGGCTCTGCATGTCATTTGTACTTATGCAGTCTTTATATTATCCTTGTTGTGTAGCTCTGTACTCACGGACAAGGGAAAACCTGATCACAGGCAGAAGCCTGCAGGAAGGATACCTAAATTCAGATCACCATGACTGAATCTTTTTTACTTATTGCAGTCAAAACTATGACATGCCTGGTGTGGTGGTACACGCCTTTAATCCCAGCCCTCGGGAGGGAGGCAGAGGCAGGCAGATCTCTGTGAGTTCAAGGCCAGCCTCATCTACAGCGAGTCTCCAGGCCAACTGGGACTAAAGGGAGACCCTGTCTCAAAAATACCAAAACAACAACAACAACAACAAACAACAAAATATGACATTACTTTCTTTTGTACAAGGCAAATTACTACCTATTTTTCTATTTTTTTTTTTTTTTAATTGTATTTATTTATTTAATATTTTAACAATCTAGACCCGTGTTCCCGCTCATTCCCCACCCCGTCAGAGCTCGTACATTCTGCCAAACATGTTTCCAGTCTTGTCTTTCTCAATATTTTCCAGGGGGACGTTGACTGTTTTGAGCAGCAGTTTCACTGTTCCAGTCAGTTCTTGATGCAGTATTTTCTGTTGTTGTTGTTGTTTCCAAAATGCATTACGCCAACTGCTTTGTACAAAAGCTCAGGGGCCCTACACAAAGAAATACTTACAACTAGGGTAATTGCAACTAGCATACCACAGATGAGGGATACCATTCGTCGTTTGTTTTCTGACTGGTGTTTACTTACTCAGCATAGATGTCCTCTAGCTCAGCCATTTTCCTGCAAAGCTTCATGATGTCGTCTTTCTTTACTGCTGATGAACTCCATTGTTAGATGTACCACATTCTCTATCCATCGTCAGTTGAGGGGCATTTAGGTTGGTTCCAGCTCTTTGCTAATTGTGAAGAGAGCTGAATAAACATAGCTGTGCATGTATCTCTGTGTAAGATGAGTCTTGTGGGTATGCCCAGGGTGGTATGTGGTCGGGATGATGGCTGGGTGGTGTAGTTCATTCCAAGTTTAAGGGTTCTCCACACTGCTTTCCATAGTGGCTTGTAGAGTTTACATTCCCACCAGCAGTGGATGAGTGTTCCCCTTTCCCAACAACCTCTCCAGCACTTGGTATCTTTGTTTTCTTGATCTAGCCAGTCTTATGGAGTAAGATGATATCTAAGAGTGGTTTTCATTTGCATTTCCTTAATGATTATGAGGTTGACATTTTGAGGTGTTTCTCAGCCATCTCTAATTCCTCTTGTGAAGTCTCTGTTCAGTTCTTTCTCCATCTATTGGAGGGTCGTATTGTTTTCTTTTTTCTTTGTTTTTTGAGTAGTTTATATTTCTATGTAACTCTGAATGTATCTGTCAGATGTATGCTGGTAAGGTTTCCTCCCACTCTGTGGGATTTCTCTTCACTTCTTGTTTGTTTTCTTTTGATGTACAGAAAGCTTTTGAGTTTGATGAGGTCCACATTGGTCAATTGTCACCTTAATTCTTGTGCAGCTGCTGTCTGATTTAGAATCTTTTCCTACCCTATGTCTTGTAGTTGCTGCCAACTTTTTCTTCTATCACTTCAGAGTTTGGGTTCACTGTGAGGTCTTTAATCCATTGGAGTTGATTTTTGTAAGGGCGAGAGGTAGGGGTTTAATTTTTCTTCTACAAGTGGTGATCCAGTTTTGCCACACCATTGCTAGAATGCTGTTTTTCTCAGTGGTTTCTTGGCCCCTTGTCAAATATAAGATGGCTGAAATTGTATGGCTAGATTTGGATCTTCGGTTTTTGTTCCATTGGTCAACAGGTCTGTTTTCTGTTTTGTGCCAGTACCAGGCTGTTTTTATGACTATAGCCCTGTAGTATAGTTTTGAAGTCTGGTAAGAGATCCCCCTGTGTAGCTCTTTTCACTCAGGTTGTTTGGCTATTCGGGTCTTTTGTTTTCCAATGAATTTAAACTTTTGTTTCCAAAGCCTGTGAAGAAACTCTATGGATTTTTGATTGGCATTGCGTTAAAATCTATACAAGAGTTTTTGGTAAATGGACAATTTTTACAATGTTTAATTTTCCCAATCCATGAGCATGGGAGGTTTTTCATCTTCTGAGGTCTTCTTCAAATTTCCTTCTTCAGTAGGTGTTTAAAATTTTTGTTGTAGAGGTCTTTGGTGATCCTTTGAGTTAGTTTGTTACCTAGGTATAGCTTATTGGTTTTTTGAGGGCTATGTGGTGAGATGGAGGAAGGTCTCTTGATTCTACATCTCAGCTTGCTCTCGTTTGAGTGTAATAGAAAGGTAGCCTTGATTTTTTTTAGGTTAATTTTGTATCCTGGCCACTTCTGGGAAGCTGTGCCTTAATCTGTTTCTAGGAGTTTCCTCCTGGTGGAGAGTTCTTGCATCTGCTTAAGTACGCAATACATATCATCAAGGCAAATAAGGGGATATCTTACTTCCTCTTTTCCTATTAGTACTCCTTTATTTCCTTTTCTGCTGCCTTATTGCCTAGCAAGTGGTTCAAGCACTATGTGAAGAAGGGAGTTGGTGACAGGGGACAACCTTGCCCAGTTCCTACTCTTAAAGGGGAATCGATTTCTGTCAGTTTTCCGCCATTTTAGGATGATATTAGGCTGTGGGTTTCCCTGTAATATGGCTTTGGAGGATTACATTTAGGATTGATCGCTCCAACCCAATTCCTCTAGGGACTTTAAAAGCATGAAGGGAATGCTTGGATTTTGTCAACGGTTTTTCTCATCAATCAAATTGAGATAATGGTGTGGTTTTTGTCTTTGTAGATCTAATCCTTTTCTGTATGATGTTTATTGATTTATGTATGTTGAACCATCCCTGCATCTCTGGTAATGACCAAACTTGGTCTGAATGTGGATGATCTTTCTTTGATGTGGGCTCTGTATGCGATTTGCAGTATTCTTTTAGAATTTTTGGCATCTGTGTTCTATGAAGGGAGACTGGGTTCTTAAGTCGTCCTCTTTTTAGTTCGTCATCTTGCCTGGTTTTTGGTAATTAGAGTGATTGGCTTTCATAGAAGGAATTTTGGAGAGAATCCCTCTGTTTTGTATACCTTCTAAACAGAATTGAATATTAATGGTTTTAGTCTTTTTTTGAAAATTTTATCAGAATTCTGCTGTGAAAACCATCTGGGCTGGGCTGTTTTTTGGTTGGGGAGCTCTTATACATCCTTATTTCTTCCATATGTATGGGTCATGTTTAAGCTGCGGATCTCCTTCTTGGCCAGCTTTGGTGAATCCCAGGTTTCAGATATTTATCTCATTTTCTTCTAAATTTTCACACTTGGTAGAAAATAGGTTTTTAAAGTAATTCCCAGTATATTTTCTGATCTCTTTCCATTTCAGTTGTGATATTTCCTCCTTTCATCAAACGATTGCTATTGATTTGGATGTTGGTTCTTTTTTCTTTTGTTAAACTGGGCTAAGAGGTCTGTCTATCTTTGTTTATTCTTTCAAAGAGACGCACTTTTGGCAATTCATTTGATTTTTTGTAATGTTTTCTTTTTTATCTATTTCAATTGATCTCCTGCTCTGATTTTTGTTATTGTCTTCTGTCTGTCTGCGTTAGGTTCATCTTTGTTGTACTTCAAGTCTTTTAGCTGAGTGTTAGATCTTCACGTTGGTGGCTCTTTCTGTTTTTTTAATGTAGGCACACAGGCTATAAATTTCCCTCTTAGGACTGGCTTTTAAGGGTAGTCCCATAATTTGTTGCTGTTTGTATTATCATTATTTCAGTTCCAGGAAATGTTTTTTATTCTTTCTTTATCTTCTTCCCTTGACCCATTCCAGTTATTCAGAGGGTAGTGTTGTTTAGTGCTCCCATGTGTCTCTTGTAGCCAGGCGTTGTAGGGTTTATCCTGGTGTTGATTTGAGTTCTTATTGCACTGTGGTCTGATAGGAATGCATGAAGATTATTCATCTTTTTGTATTTTTGTAGGGTTTTTTCCTGTGTCCAGATTATGATCTATTTGGAGAAAGTTCCATGGGGTGGCTGAGTAGAAAGTGTATTCTCTGGTAGTTATAGATGGGAATATTCGGTAGAGGTTTGTGAGGTCATTTGGTGTATTGATCATTTCAGTTCAGATGTCTCCTCTTGTTTATTCTTTGTCTTGTTGACTCGTCACAAGGACTCTAGTGGGGTTGTGAAGTCCCCACTATAGTGTGCTGGGGTTAGATCTGGAGCTTGTGATACCCAGAAAAGAGTTATCTTTAAAAGGTATGGTGCACAAGAGTATTGGTGCATATAATTGTCATGAATTGTGAAGATCTTTCTTGTTGGTTGGTTCCTTTGATGAACGATGCTAATGGCCTTCTTTGTCCTTCTTATTTTCTTTTGCTTTGAAGTCTATTTTAGTCCTGAATATAACGAATGAGCAACACCTGCTTTCTTTTTTGGTAACCATTTTGCTTGAAATATTTTTCCATCCCTTACACTCTTAAGGTTGGTGTCTGTCCTTGAAATCGAGATGTGGTTTCATTGGCAGACAGCATATCAGATGAATTTGTTTTCTAATCCTCTTCTCTCAGTCGTATGCTTTTGATTGGGGAGTTAAGCAATTAATATTTAAAGGTTATGACATTGAAAGTTTTTTTTTTTGGAATGTTTTTTTGCCCTTAACACTTATCCATTGTGGATTTTGTCTCTAGGATCTACTACCTATGTTTATGTTTTATTAGTTTCTATTTCTAGTGTGCCTGGAGGATGTTGCTCCTTCTTCTGCCTTTTGATTGCTTCAAGTGCATTTCTGAGAGGTTGGTTTTCGGACATGTATTTCTTTCAGTTGTTATGTCATGGAAGATTTTCCTCTTCACCCTTCAACTATGATTGAAATGTTTGGCTGGGTATAGTAAACTGGGCTTGGCAATCCATTGTCCTCAACACTGGGAAATGCTTTGCTCCAGGTTCTTCTTGCCTTCATCGTTTGCTTGGAGAAGCCCGTTGTTATTCTGATAGGTTTCCCCTTTGGTCACTGTGTTGTTTTTTCTCTTGTCGCTTTAAGAATTTTCTACTTTGTTTTGGGTCCAGCATTTTAACTATGATGTGGGTGGAGAATTTCTTTTCTGATCTTGTCTGTTTGGGTCCTAATGTGCTTCTTGTATTGTAATTGGTTTGTCTTTTTAGTTTGGGGAAGTTTTCATCTATTATTCTTGTGAAGATCTGATTAATACCTTTCTCTTGGGATTCTTCTCCTTTCCTCTATTCTATGATGCGGAGGTTTGTCTTTTATAGTGTCCACAGCTCCTGGTTGTTCATTTTTGTGTATTTTTAAATTTTTCATAATCTTTCCATTGAGGTTTTTAGTTGTTCTGTGTTGTCCTCCAGGATCTGATATTCTTTGTTCTGCTTCCTCCATTCTGCTTCTGAGGCTTTTTTTTTTTTTCATTCCTTTCCTCTTGATGGATGAGTGTTTGATTTCCTTTTTCATTTCCTCTTCTGATTTCTTTTATTTTCTATTTTCCTTTTTTGGGGTGCTTCTCGATCTCTTTTTGTAGCTCTTTTGTTTTGCTGGTTGGTTCTTTTCTCCTGTTTTTCAGCATGGGATTCTTTCAGTGTTTCCTACTTCCTTCCGGAGGCTTGTCATTGCTCTCTCTCTTGTCCCTCATTCTCTTTTCTTAGTTCTTTAATTTGTTCTTGTATGATTTTGTAGTATCTTTAAGTATGTTGCCCAATTGTGTGTTTCTGATGTCTCTGTGTCCTGGGGCATCCCCGGGGGATCCCACTGCACGAGTCATCCATAGGTTGGTAAAGCTTGGCGTGGGATTATCCTGCACCTTTCCAGTGTAGTCTCTTCTTCGTGATCCTGGCATATGGGCTTCTCCTTCCTGTATTCCAATGTGATCCCTAATGCCTCTCACTGTGTTGAAGGCGTGCTTGCTTGCCTCCTTCAGATCTTCTTCGTAATCCTCAGTTGGCGGGGGGGGTCTTCAGCCCGCGCCCCAGCACCTGCCGCTGGGCTCAGGAGATCTCAAAAAAAAAAATACTACCTATTTTTCTATATTTTCCTATCAAGTATTATTTTGTTTCTATGAAACTGTCATTTGACATGTTCAAATATGTTTGGCATCTGATTTCATATACTTTGTTCCTGTCAAAAGATCTCCACAGATGTATGACAGCTTTGTAAAGGGTTTGAAAGAAGCAACCCTAATGGGAAAACTATTATTTATTAGGAACTGTGCAACAGTTTATAGTGATAATGTCCTTCCGCAAAATAGTCTGGTCCTACAACTTGAGAAAATGATGGCAAAAAGAAAGGGGTCAGGAGTAAGTGATGCAGACTGAAGCGGGCAGAAGCCACTAGAAAGCTTTGGAACAAAAGGAGGTTTTTTTCCCTTCTCCAAAGCACCAAAGTGTATTAGAAAAAAATCTGGAAGCTGAATACATACATGCATCTGTGTTCCTATATACTTGTACACACACCACACACACACAAACACAATACACACACAGCGTTATTTGTAGCAAACATTAGGGCCTTATCAAGTGTCTGGTAATGGGTATTCTATGCATCTGGAAGATGTTGTTCAAACCTGCAGCCCTACTTTATGAAACTCCTTAACAGCCTTTCTTTTGGTGTCTTGAGTTGAGAAGATCAGGAAATACAAATGAAGAAAGGCCCGGGCACTCCCCAGTTTGTCCTACAGAACTCTCACAGGGCTACCAACAACTTTAGGGCCTTGTTGCTTTTATTGGAGAGGTTTGCACAGTGGTAGAAGTTTTCCCAATTGGTTTTGTTGGGACCAAAGCGACATTATATTGGCGTAGAATATTCTGCTGTTAATTTTTTAGTTTTTTTTTTTTTTTTAGTTCCTTAAGAATGGAAAGGAATAACAAATGTGAGATCTTATGAATTGACATATAGTAACTTTCTCCCAGTAATGCAGGCATATGGCACACTTATTTATTCCAGCACTTGGGAGGTAGGGGCAGGGGCATCTTTGAGATAGAGGCCAGCCTAGTCTACCAGGTGGGCTGGGGCTACCAAAGACCCTGTCCAAAAAGAATTAAAGAAATCCATAATTATAGTTCCATGTCATTCCATTCATGTTTACTGGTCACAGAAGGAGATTCAGGTTTCCATTTTATATTATTTTTGTTTGTTTGCTTGTTTATTTATTTATTTATTAGATAGTGTCTCATATGAAGACCACATCGACTTTGAACTCTTGAAGAGCTGCATGCCTCCAGCTTCTGAGTGCTGAGGTTAAAGGCATGCACCACCATACTTGGTGCAGGTTTCAATTTTCTTTATTTACTTATTGTTTATTTATTATTTCAGGTTTCAATTTTTTTAATTTTATTTATTTTTGTATGTGTATGAATGTACTGTCTGCATGTAGGTTTGTGCACCTGTGTCGTGCAATGCCGCGGAGGTCAGAAGAGGGTCTCAGATTCCCCTGGAACTGGAGTTCTGGAATTGGAGTTACAGACGGTTCTTAGCAGCCATGTGGGTGCTGGGGATCGAACTTGGGTCCTCTGCAAGAGCAGCCGGTGCTCTTAACCACTAGGCTATCTCTCCAGCCCCTCAAGTTTCAATTTTAAAGAGTGATCAGTCTTATTTTCAATTTTGTGATTTATAAGTAAATTGATTATTTACTTGATTTTTCACTAGAATTAGTTTATGTTATTGCTTGAGCTACTGAGAGTTAACGGCTCTATCTCTGTAGGTTAATCTTGTATGTATGAGAGATATTGTTAGACTTCTGAATTTTCAGGATAATTTTTGGTAGGAGAAACAATGTATTTACACTTATTTTTTGAATAAAATAGATCCTCTGAAATGATTGATGCCTGGCTTCCTTAGTGTTAGGGTAGCAGTGTTTCCTCAGGACTCAGATGGTAAGGTTGCTTGGGACAGAAGCCCATTTTTGAAATATAATACTTTTATTAATGTTTTGTTCATATATCATTTTCAGTTCAATTTAGACATAAACTCCTTTCTCTTCCCCCCACCCCACCCCAGTTCATGTATTCTGCCATATATATCCTGTATCTTTCTCTCAGTCTTTTTTAAAGTTTTTCTCTGTGGAGGTTTGTTGCTTTGGGCAGAATTTGACTGTATCAGTCCATTCTTTGACCCAGTCCTTATGTTGTTGTTGTTCCCTCCCATTTGTATTGCTCAAAAATATGCCTATATAAATGTCATATATGTACCAGAATTATGTCCTCTGGGAGTAAACTGTATGTTAACACTGAAATATGTTTAGTAACTCATATGTTTCCCTTTAATTTTATATTACTCCAAATTATAAATACATACCTTCCACCCATATATGTTAATTACTATGTCTGAAAATAAGTGATAAGTTAATTCTATGGCCCAGTAAGAGGTTCACATTATAACAGCACAGTTACTTTCAGATAGAAATATAAAAATAACATTGCTCAGCTTGCCTTTCAACTAGGCATTTGGTGCTAGCATCCACAAATGCGGGAAACCATTCTCTGTTCATTTTGGGGGCACTGTGTTACTTCACTTAGCATAATGGCTTCAAGTTCCATCCATTTATCTATAAAGTTCATGATGTCATCTTTCTTTATCAATGAATAGAACTCCATTGTGTAGATGTACCGCATTTTTGTTATCCACTCATCTGTTGAGGGGCATTTGGGTTGGTCCCTGCTTTTCTCTATTGTGAAGAGTGCTGCAATAAACATAGATGTGCATGTATCTGTGCGGTAGGATGTCTTGTGGGTATATACCCAGGAGTGGTATGACTGGATCAGGTGGTAGGCTCATTTTGAGTTTTTAAAGGGTTCTCCACACTGCTTTCCACAGTGGTTGTAAGAGTTTATTTACATTCCCACTAGCAGTGGATGAGTGTTCCCCTTTCCCCAAAACCTCTCCAGCATTTGGTGTCTTTTGTTTTCTTGATCTTAGCCAGTCTTATTGGAGTGAGATGATATCTGAGAGTGGTTTTAATTTGCATTTCCTTAATTATTAATGATGTTGAACACTTTTTTAAATTTTATTTCTGTATGTGTATTAATGTACTGTCTGCATGCAGATTTGTGCACCTGTGTCATGCAATGCCGCGGAGGTCAGAAGAGGGTGTCAGATTCCCCTGGAACTGGAGTTCCCCTGGAATTGGAGTTTCAGATGGTTCTCGGCCACCATGTGGGTGCTGGGGATTGAACCCGGGTCCTCTGTAAGAGCGGTCGGCACTCTTAACCCCTATTCTATCTCTCCAGCCCACAATGTTGAACACTTTTTAACATGTTTCTCAGCACCTTTGCTTCCTCACTGGTGAAGTCTCTGTTTAGCTCTTTACTCCATCTTTTGAGTGAGTCATTTGTTTTCTTACTTCTTTGTTTTTTGAGTAGTTTATATAGTCTTGATGTTAATGCTCTGTCAGACGTATCACTGCTGAAGATTTCCTCCTACTCTGTGGATTTTCTGTTCACTTCTTTGATTTTTCTTTTGCTGTACAAAAGCTGTTTTTTTTTTTTGTACAAAAGAGTTTCATGAGATCCCACTTGTCTGCTGTTGACCTTATTTCCTGTGAGGCTGCTCTTTGATTTAGAAAGTCTTTTCCTACTCCTATGTCTTTTAGATTGCTACCAACTTTTTCTTCTATCACTTTCAGAGTTTCAGGTTTCATGTTGAGGTCTTTGATCCACTTGGAGTTTATTTTTGTGCAGGGTGAGTTGTAGGGGTGTAATTTTGTTCTTCTACAAATGATGATCCAGTTTTGCCAACACCATTTACTGAAGATCGTATCTTTTCTCCAATGAGCGATTTTGGCCCCTTTATGGAATATGAGGTGGCTGAAATTGTATGAGCTAAAGTTTGGATCTTCAATTTTGTTCCATTGGTCAACAGGTCTGTTTTTGTGCCAGTAACAGGCTGTTTTTATGGCTATAGCCCTGTAATATAGCTTGAAGTCTGGTAAGGTGATCCCCTCTGCATTGCATTTTTTGCTTAGTGTTGCTTTAGCTATTTAGGGTCTTTTGTTTTTCCATATGAATTTAAGGATTTTTTTCCAAGTCTGTAAAGAAACTCATGGGGATTTTATTTGGGATTGCATTGAATCTGTACATTAATTTGGGTAGAATGAACATATTTACTATATTAATTTTTCCAATTCATGAGCATGGGAGGTTTTTCCATCTTTTTTGTTCCATTTAATTTTATATTATCCCAAAATATGCATATATACACTCCACAAAGTTACAAAATCTGAAAATAAACTATAGGTTAATTCCAAAACACATTTAGGGATTCACATTTTAACAGTAAAGTTGCATACAGGTAAAGAGAAGTATAACTTTAGATTCTTTTTTTTAATATGAATACATATCTTCTACCCCTATATGGTAATTACAATGTGTGAATACAAGTGGTTGGTCAATTCTAGAGCCCATTAAGAGATTCACGTTATAATAGCACAGTTGCTTTCATCTTTGATGTCATCTTCAATCTCCTTCAGGGTTTTAAAATTTTTGTTGTATAGATCTTTGGTATCTTTGGTTAGGTTTGTTCCCAGGTATTTATTTATTTATTTATTTATTTGTTTGTTTGTTTGGGAAGGTCTTATATTCCTTTCCAGTTGCTTGTTGTCAGTATAAAGAAAGACTACTGTTTTTTTTAGGTTAATTTTGTATCCTCCCACTTTTTAATCATTTCTTGGAGTTTTCTGGTGGAGTTTTTAGCTTCCCTCAGGTAATCTATCATATCATCTGCAAACAGGGATAGTTTGACTTCCTCTTTTCCAATTAGTACTCCTTTAATTTCCCTTTCTTGCCTTATTGCCCTAGCAAGTGTTTCAAGCACTATATTGAAGAGGAGTGCTGATAGGGGGCAGCCTTGCTGGGTTTCCGCCTTTAAGGGGAATGAGAAGCCCATTTTTTTAAGGAATGAGGGATATACACCTATGCATGGAGTCCCAGGAACAGGCTGCAGGGCATTTAAAATCTACTTGGAAGCCCAAGTTCAAATCCTGATTGGAGGGAAGAAACTCTTTAACAGGGGTGGGTGGTCAGTAATGGGATTGACCCTAGGGCCTCATGCATGTGTGGGAAATGCTCTCCCACTAAGATACAGCCCCAGGTCTAAGGGAGGAAAATATTTATAAACCTTGGATTGCATACAGAGGATTAAGAGCTTGGATTGAATCTGGATTGCTTTTGTAATTTCTGCCTGTCTTTTTTATGTGTATGACTGTACTGTCTACATGTAGGTTGGTGCACCCGTGTTGTGCAGTGCTGCAGAGGTCAGAAGAGGGTGTAAGAGTCCCCTGGAACTGGAGCTAAAGATGGCTCTTAGCCGCCATGTGGGTGCTGAGAATCGAACCCGGGTCCTCTGCAAGAGCAGTCGGAGCTCTTAATCGCTGAGCCATCTCTCCATCTCCACAATGAAGTTTTTTATATCATGACTGTAGTCTGGTGGAATTTTTATTGATAAATTTCATCATGATTTACTGCTCATTGAGCACCTTGAACATTTTGCTAAGAAAACTCTAAGGGCTTTCATGTATTTTCATAGAGATGCTTTCATAGAGTTATAATTTTAGTTTTTTAAAAACAGTTTCCATTGCTTCTTGGAGTGCCCTTAGCAGGAATATATCAGGCTCTACAATGTTCAAAAAGACTTTTAAAAATTGGTAAAACACTTCAGTAGCTAATTGCATATTAATAGTGGACCCTGGAGGGAGGTGACCCATGGAAATGCAGTTAAAACTGAGAATTAGGTGAATTTAATCTGCTTTCTCTAAACCCACCCCATCCCATTCCACCCCACCCCATCCAACATGCATTCTGTCCATACGTCCTGCATACTTCCTCAGTTTTTTTTCCATTTTTAAGCTATAAAGTATAATAATGAGACAAGCATCCTTCATGTAAAACAATTTGCAGCTTTGTGCCCAAAACCCACAGCACGTCCCACCATCCAGCGGGGGTGAGGGGTTGTATGTTCAATCAAGTTGATCAATGAGGTCCAGACTATATGCTGTAGTTTCACCTTACCCCAATCGCAGCCTTACATTCTACCAGCCCCCCTCTCCGCAGATTGCCCTAGGCTTAGAAAAGGGGCACAGGTGGATGAGAAGCAAAACAGCTACTTTCTCTGGAGCTGTTGTCTTGGACTCTGGTCATTCTGGCTGTTTCTTTCATGGGCTGACATTCTGTCCAGGAATACCTTTCATCCTACTAATGAAGCAAAGCATTAGATATATAGGTATTTAAGCACTAATGTTATGGTAGGTTACTTTGTATAGACAACAATTTGGATGTATGTTAATCCATAATTACATTTTTCTGTTAACTATACAGGGTTTACTGTGGCTTATGAATCTCCTAACCTGTAGAGGATGTAAGCTTGTGGCATCAGCCATGGTTATTCCTCAAGGAAAGAGCAAACCAAAGATTTGGGATATACAGATATGGCTGCCTCTGCTGCACAGTATTTCCAGGCAGGTGAGGTGTACTGGTGCTGACGAGGAGTCTTGCTTGACTCAAGGAGACCCTATTTCTTTATGGTTTAGTGGCCTTGTGGAACCTGTCTCGGTCTAATGCCACGAGTCAGACTTACAGTAGTATTGCCTGAGGTGGTTCTCAATCATCTTTCCCATGTTAACATCAGGTCTTCAGCAGGGCCTTATCGCCTCTCTTCTCAGGTATCCCAGTTTAGAGGCAAGGGCCTTTACCTTTTGTGGGGCTTGGATCCCCTGGCCAACATCCCCTGGTAGAATAATCCATTCGGATGTCAGAGCTCCTGTATTAATATATTTTGCTTAAGTGCATAGCTTAAGGACTTTAGTATTATATTTGTTCTGAACATAGAGTAATACCTTTTCACAGTTCCTATGTCTATTAGTCAATTAAAGAAGGCAGTTTTACCGGTTTTATAAGAGATTACCTCTATAATAGTTGACAATTTACAGTTGGAGACGACTCATCATCTCATATTCTCCTTGTTCTGGGGGGGAGGAAGAAAGTCTCTATCAAAACCTTTGTGGACCTAGAAGGTAAGTTTCTTAGGACTCATTATAATAGTTGTTACAATGTAGGTCCACAGAGGGTTTGAGGTTTGTATGGCATCTGAGCTTTTCTTCCTTTCAGTTCAGACGGGCAACTTTTCTGTTGGCACTTTCTGGTACATCTACTCAATCAAGCTGTATTTTTTCTTTCTAAGCCATTAAGTTGTGACATTTTGCTTGTTGGAACACAAATCTTTTCCCTAGTTAGTTTTAAGATTGAATTGCAAGGTTTTTGATAAAGGTTTCATGTCTATCTGTACCCGCTTTTTTTTTAACCAATGAGTCTCCAGAAACAGTTGTATTATACATACTATAGGGTGGAATCAAGGCACAGATTTCATCAAATTCCCATGCTGTTTGCGGTGACTTATATGATTAACTTGGGAAGCAAAACTTAATTTTATGTTAAATCATCTATAGAAAGAATTGCTAAAAGGTGATACTGTACACAGAGAAAATTAAGAACATTTGTATGTGCCATCCCAAGTTTGTTATACAGATTTTAAGTAAACATGTGGACAACAGGATTTTAATATCTACCAAATTTAACTGATGCATTACAGTTTTTTACAAGATTTTTTTTTTTTTTTTTTTGGTCTTTTTGAGACAGGGTCTCCCTGTAGTCCAGCTGTCCTGGAACTCACTCTGTAGACCAGGCTGGCCTTGAATCACAAAGATCCGCCTGCCTCTGCCTCCCAAGTGCTAGGATTAAAGGCGTGCCTACCACGCCCGGAACTGTTTATAGATACTGTAAAACCAATGTTGTTTAATATTACACATATTTACTTTTAGTAAGTCCTAAAACAGACTGTACCTGTACACAGTGTCTAGGGAAAACTTGACACTTGTTGAACTCACGTCAATTAAATATGCATTAATCGATATACACCCGTGTCCCTCACCACCCCTCCCCTTCCCAATTCACCATTTTGGTCCATTTTCTGTTGCAGTCTTTCTGTTTGTTGTTCATTTATATGCATCCCTCTCCACGAGAAATATTTATATGGGTTATAGGCACTAGCATCCAACAATGAGGGAAACCATTTTCTTCTTGTTTTTTGGGACTGTGTACTTCACTAGCATAATGGCTTCAAGCTCCATCCATTTACCTGCAAAGTTCATGATGTCATCCTTCTTTACCGCTGATAGAACTCCATGTGTAAATGTACCACATTTTTATCCACTCATCGTTGAGGGGCATGGGTTGGTTCCAGCTTTTGCTATGTGAAAGAGCTGCAATAAACATAGTGTGCATGTATTCTGGCGTAGATGAGTCTTGTGGGTATATACCCAGGAGTGGTATGACTGGGTCATGGGCTCATTTTGAGTCTTTAAGGGTTCTCCACACTGCTTCCATAGTGGTGTACAAGTTTACATTCCCACCAGCATGGATGAGTGTTCCCCTTTCCCCACAACTCTCCAGCATTTGGTCTTGTTTCTTGATCTAGCCAGTCTATTGGAGTAGATGATATCTAGAGTGGTTTTAATTTGCATTTCCTTAATTATTCAAAGGAGTGAAGAGAAAACCCACAGAGTGGGAAGAAATATTTACTAGCAACACCTCTGAGAGAGCATTAATGTCAAGAATATATAAACTACTCAAAAAACAAAGAAGAAGACAAATTACCCACTCAAAAGATGGAGTAAAGAGGTGAACAGAGTCTTCAGCAGTGAGGAATTAAAGGTGGCTGAGAAACATCTTAAAAAGTGTTTATCATCATTAATAATTAAGGAAATGCAAATTAATACTACTCTCAGATATCATCTCACTCCACTACGGCTAGCTAAGATCAAAAAAACAAAAGACAACAGATGCTGGAGGGGTTGTGGGGAAAGGGGAACACTCATCCACTGCTGGTGGGAATGTAAACTTGTACAACCACTATGGAAAACAGCATGGAGAACCCTTAAAAGACTCGGAATGAGCTTACCACCTGACCCAATCATACCACTCCTGGGATATACCCCAAAGACTCATCCTACCACAAAGATATAGCCATCTTCATGTTTATTGCAGCTTCTCTCACAATAGCAAAGAGCAGGAACCAACCCATATGCCCTCAACAGACGATGGGGTGACAAAAATGTGTAACATCTACAACATGGAGTACTATTCAGCTTAAAGAAGGATGCATTATGAACTTTGCAGGTAAATGGATGGAGCTCGAAGCCATTATGCTGAGTGAGGTGACACAACCCAGAAAGACAAATGGAAATAGTTTGCCTCATTTGTGGATGCTAACACCAAATCCCCAGACGAAAGAAGCTGAATGACAGTATTGTTATATTTTGTTTATCTGAAAGCAACTTGTTGTTATAATATCAATCTCTCAATGGGCTCCAGAATCACCACCCACAATTATTTCAAATCTGTAATTACTGATATGGGTGGAGAGTATGTATCCATATTTTAGAATAATGAAATTAACAGAGGAAATGGAATTCCTAAGCAAAAGAAAAAAAAAAGACTGAGAAAAAGATGCAGAGGTTTATGGCAGAATGCATGGTCTGGATGGGATGGGGTGGGGGGAAGGGATAGGGGAATATGCCTGAACAGAAATGAAAAATTATGTATGAAATACATAAAACATCAATAAAAAATAAAATAAAAAATTACAAAAGATGAAGAGACCAGGTCTGTGTTGGTAACATACCCTTCCCCATTACTTGGAAAGCTGAGTCAGGAAGATCACAAATTGCAGGCTGGCCTGACTTATGTGAAAAAAAGATAGCTTTGGCTACAGTGTGAGCCCTTGTCTTAGAAAAAAAGGAAAAAAAGATGAAGGATAAATGAAGCTTATGAGCCAGGGGGCGATAAATATACTGATGTCCCTGACTGGTTAACCAGATTTACATAACTTATTTCCCATAACTGATAACTTTCAATAACACCGATTCAGATTTAACGCTTTATTTAACAAGCAAATCAGTTTAGCTTATATTAAATGAAAGTAAAAACACTGCCCTTCTAAAGAAGAAAGTATAAAACACCTCTTTGTTATGGCATAGTAAGTGCCTAAGAGGAGATCAAGGGCAACCAGGACTGCTGCTTCCATCACTATGGTTGCTCTAAGGGTTACGATTTTCAGTGAGGGCAACAGTAAAGTAAGAGCTGAACAGAGAGGGGAAAGAGTCCCATTTTCCCTCTATATTTCTAAATGTATAAGACAATACATTTTCTTTGTCCTTTAAAACATTTGTAGGAAGTTCCTTTGGGACTAGTAGCTTAAAACTTCCTAATACACACATGACAGCAAGATCTTTTCATTGGTCCTCTGCTGTCTTTGGAGAGGGTTCAGGTCACATGAATCATGAATCTGGAGCTTAGAAAAGAAATCTAATTATCCCTAGCAACCTTTACAAACCTATACAACTGTACTATGAACAAAGACTAGATATAGATCATTTCCTACTTGGAAGTTCTGAGAAGATAATCTAGCTTTATATCTGAGCAGAAGAGCCCTTGCAGAGGGATCTATAAGCCTCCTGAGTATACAGCCAGCTCTCTGTACCCTCTGTTCTAGAGGAAGACCATGCCAACCAAAAGGGAGCTGGCAGGCCATCTGATCCAAGCCCTTCCTTTGGCTTCTTGTTTTGTTTTGCTTTGGTTTTTGAGAGGGTATCACTGTAGCCCCATATGGCCCAGAAATCACTATATAGCCCAGTCTAACCTGGATCTGACAGAGATTTGCTACTCTGCCTCTAGTATGCTGAGATTAAAGGCATGTGCCACCATACCCTTCCTTTTGTAGATTAAAACCTTCATCCCTTCTAGCTCAGCCTCCCCCCACAAAAATCACCTGAAATCCTGAAAAGGTAAGTTCTTTGACCAAAGTCATCATTTAGAGAAAGCAGATTAAATTCACCTAATTCTCAGTTTTAACTGCATTTCTATGGGTCACCTCCCTCCAGGGTCCACTATTAATATGCAATTAGCTACTGAAGTGTTTTACCAATTTTTAAAAGTCTTTTTGAACATTGTAGAGCCTGATATATTCCTGCTGCTAAGGGCATTCCAAGAAGCAATGGAAACTGTTTTTAAAAAACTAAAATTATAACTCTATGAAAGCATCTCTATGAAAATACATGAAAGCCCTTAGAGTTTTCTTAGCAAAATGTTCAAGGTGCTCATGAGCAGTAAATTATGATGAAATTTATCAATAAAAATTCCACCAGACTACAGTCATGATATAAAAAACTTCATTGTGGAGATGGAGAGATGGCTCAGCGATTAAGAGCTCCGAATGCTCTTGCAGAGGACCCGGGTTCGATTCTCAGCACCCACATGGCGGCTAAGAGCCATCTTTAGCTCCAGTTCCAGGGGACTCTTACACCCTCTTCTGACCTCTGCAGCACTGCACACACAGGGTGCACCAACCTACATGTAGACAGTACAGTCATACACATAAAAAAAAAAAATGTGATCAAAAAAAACAAAAAAACCACTTCATTGTGAGGCAGAAATTACAAAAGCAATCCAGATTCAATCCAAGCTCTTAATCCTCTGTATGCAATCCAAGGTTTATAAATATTTTCCTCCCTCAGACCTGGGGCTGTATCTTAGTGGGAGAGCATTTCCCACACATGCATGAGGCCCTAGGGTCAATCCCATTACTGACCACCCACCCTGTTAAAGAGTTTCTTCCTTCCAATCAGGATTTGAACTTGGGCTTCCAAGTAGATTTTAAATGCCCTGCAGCCTGTTCCTGGGAATCTATGCATAGGTGTATATCCCTCATTCCTTAAAAAATGGGCTTCTCATTCCCCTTAAAGGCAGAAACCCAGCAAGGCTGCCCCTATCAGCACTCCTCTTCAATATAGTGCTTGAAACACTTGCTAGGGGAATAAGGCAAAAAGAAAGAGAATTAAAGAGTACTAATTGGAAAAGAGGAAGTCAAACTATCCCTGTTTGCAGATGATATGATAGATTCCTGAGGGAAGCTAAAAACTCCACCAGAAAACTCCAAGAAATGATTAAAAAGTGGGAGGATACAAAATTAACCAACAAAAAAAAATCAGTAGTCTTCTTTATACTGACAACAAGCAACTGGAAAGGAATATGAGACTTCCTAAATAAATAAATAAATAAATAAATAAAATAAATAAATAAATACCTGGGAACAAACCGAACCAAGATACCAAAGATCTCTACAACAAAAATTTTAAAACCCTGAAGGACATTGAAGATTACATCAAAAATGAAAGCAACTGTGCTATTATAATGTGAATCTCTTAATGGGCTCTAGAATTGACCAACCACTTGTATTCACACATTGTAATTACCATATAGGGGTAGAAGATATATATTCATATAAAAAAAGAATCTAAAGTTATACTTCTCTTTACCTGTATGCAACTTTACTGTTAAAATGTGAATCCCTAAATGTGTTTTGGAATTAACCTATAGTTTATTTTCAGATTTTGTAACTTTATGGAGAGTATATATGCATATTTTGGGATAATATAAAATTAAATGGAACAAAAAAGATGGAAAAAACCTCCCATGCCCATAATTGGAAACTAATATAGTAAATATGTTCATTCTACCCAAATTAATATACAGATTCAATGCAATCCCAAATAAAATCCCCATGAGTTCTTTACAACTTGGGAAAAAAAATCCTTAAATTCTTTGGAAAAACAAAAGACCCTAAATAGCTAAAGCCACTAAGCAGAAAATGCAATGCAGAGAGGGAATCACCTACCAGACTTCAAGCTATATTAAGGGCTATAGCCATAAAAAACAGCCTGTTACTGGCACAAAAAAACAGACCTGTTGACCAATGAAACAAAATTGAAGATCCAAACTTACTCATACAATTTCAGCCACCTTATTTATAAAGGGGCCAAAATAGCTCATTGGAGGAAAGATACGATCTTCAGTAAATGGTGTTGGCAAACTGGATCATCATTTGTAGAAGAAACAAAATTAAACCCCTACATCTCACCCTGCACAAAAATAAACTCCAAGTGGATCAAAGACCTCAACATGAACCTGAAACTCTGAAAGTGATAGAGAAAAAGTTGGTAGCAATCTAAAAGACATAGGAGTAGGAAAGACTTCTTAAATCAAAGGCAGCCTCACAGGAAATAAGTTCAACAGCAGACAAGTGGGATCTCATGAAACTCTTTTGTTACAGAAAAAAAAAGCTTTTGTACAAGCAAAGAAAAAATCAAACAGTGGAAACAGATAACGTGATAATTGAGTATAGTCTACCTTAAATTATTACAAAGAAAAGAAAAAAAAAACACTCAAAAAAAAGAAGAAACAAAATACTCACTCGAAGATGGAGTAAAGAGCTAAACAGAGACTTCACCAGTGAGGAAGCAAAGGTGGCTGAGGAGAAACATCTTTAAAAAGTGTTCAACCTTGGGCGGCTGGAGAGATGGTAGTGGTTAAGACGCGGCCCACTCTTACAGAGGACCGGGTTCGATCCCCAGACCCACATGAGGCAGAAGAACCTTCTGAAATTCCAATCCAGGAGAAACTCCAGTTCCAGGGGAATCCGACACCCTCTTTCTGACCTCCGCGGCATTGCCGAAACGGGTGCACAAACTCTGCATGCAGACCGTACATTGATACACTACCGAAGTAAATAAAATTTAAAAAATGTTTCAACATATTAATAATAAGGAAATGCAAATTAAAACACTCTCAGATATCATTCACTCCAATAAGACTGGCTAAGATCAAGACAAAACAGAACCAAATGCTGAGAGTTTTTGGGGGAGGGGAACCTCATCCACTGCTAGTGGGAATGTAAATAAAACTCCTACAACCACTGTGGAAAGCAGTGGGAGAAACCCTTTAAAACTCAAAATGAGCCTACACCTGATCCAGTCTACACCATCCTCGGTATATACCCGCAAGACATCCTACTGCAGAGATACATGCACATCTATGTTTATTGCAGCACTCTTCACAATAGAGAAAAGCTGGCACCAACCCAAATGCCCCTCAACACATGAGTGGATAACAAAAATGTGGTACATTTTTGTTATGGAGTTCTATTCATCGATAAAGAAAGATGACATCAATAACAATGGAGTTCTATTCATCGATAAAGAAAGATGACATCATGAACTTTATACATAATAGGGAACTTGAAGCCATTATGCTAAGTGAAGTAACACGGTCCCCCAATGAAGAGATGGTTTCCCACATTGTGGTGTAGTACCAAATCCCTAGTTGAAAGGCAAGCTGAGCAACGTTATTTTTATATTTCTATCTGAAAGTAACTGTATTGTTATAATGTGAACCTCTTACAAGGCTGTAGAATTGACTTATCACTTATTTTCAGAAATAGTAATTAACATATATGGGTGGAAGGTATGTATTTATAATTTGGAGTAATAGAAAATTACAAGGGAAAAACATGAGTTAATAAACATATTTCAGTGTTAACATACAGTTTACTGCCAGAGGACATAATTCTGGTACATATATGACATTTATATAAGCATTTTTTTGAGCAATACAAATGGGAGGGAACAACAACAACATAAGGACTGGGTCAAAGAATGGACTGATACAGTCAAATTCTGCCCAAAGCAACAAACTCCACAGAGAAAAACTTTTAAAAGACTGGAGAGAGATAAGTACAGGATATATATGGCAGAATACATGAACTGGGGTGGGGTGGGGGAAAGAGAAAGGAGTTTATGTCTAAATTGAACTGAAAAATGATATATGAACAAAACAGTAACAAAAGTATTATATTTCAAAAATGGGCTTCTGTCCCAAGCAACCTTACCATCTGAGTCCTGACGAAACACTGCTACCCTAACACTAAGGAAGCCAGGCATCAATCATTTCAGAGGATCTATTTTATTCAAAAAATAAGTGTAAATACACTGTTTCTCCAACCAAAAATTATCCTGAAAATTGAGAAGTCTAACAACATCTCTCATATATACAAGATTAACCTACAGAGATAGAGCAGTTAACTCTCAGTAGCTCAAGCAATAACATAAACTAATTCTAATGAATAATCAAGTAAATAATCAATTTACTTATAAATCACAAAATTGAAAATAAGACTGATCACTCTTTAAAATTGAAAACTGAGGGGCTGGAGAGATAGCCTAGAGGTGAAGAGCACCGACTGCTCTTGCAGAGGACCCAGGTTCGATAACCAGCACCCACATGGCAGCTAAGAACCATCTGTAACTCCAGTTCCAGGGGAATCTGAGACCCTCTTCTGACCTCCGCGGCATTGCACGACACAGGTACACAAACCTTCATGCAGACAGTATATTCATACACATAAAAAATTAAATAAAATTAAAAATATTGAAACCTGAAATAATAAACAATAATTAAATAAAGAAAATTGAAACCTGCACCAAGTATGGAGGTGCATGCCTTTAACCTCAGCACTCAGAAGCTGGAGGCATGCAGCTCTTCAAGAGTTCAAAGTCGATGTGGTCTTTATATGAGACACTATCTAATAAATAAATAAGTAAACAAACAAGCAAACAAACAAAAATAATACAAAATGGAAACCTGAATCTCCTTCTGTGACCAGTAAACATGAATGGAATGACATGGAACTATAATTATGGATTTCTTTCATTCTTTTTGGACAGGGTCTTCGGTAGCCCCAGCCCACCTGGTAGACTAGGCTGGCCTCTATCTCAAAGATGCCCCTGCCCCTACCTCCCAAGTGCTGGAATAAATAAGTGTGCCATATGCCTGCATTACTGGGAGAAAGTTACTATATGTCAATTCATAAGATCTCACATTTGTTATTCCTTTCCATTCTTAAGGAACTACCAAAAAAAACTAATAAATTAACAGCAGAATATTCTACGCCAATATAATGTTGCTTTGGTCCCAACAAAACCAATTGGGAAAACTTCTACCACTGTGCAAACCTCTCCAATAAAAGCAACAAGGCCCTAAAGTTGTTGGTAGCCCTGTGAGAGTTCTGTAGGACAAACTGGGGAGTGCCCGGGCCTTTCTTCATTTGTATTTCCTGATCTTCTCAACTCAAGACACCAAAAGAAAGGCTGTTAAGGAGTTTCATAAAGTAGGGCTGCAGGTTTGAACAACATCTTCCAGATGCATAGAATACCCATTACCAGACACTTGATAAGGCCCTAATGTTTGCTACAAATAACGCTGTGTGTGTTTGTGTGTTTGTGTGTGTGTGTGTGTGTGTGTGTGTGTACAAGTATATAGGAACACAGATGCATGTATGTATTCAGCTTCCAGATTTTTTTCTAATACACTTTGGTGCTTTGGAGAAGGAAAAAAAACCTCCTTTTGCTCCAAAGCTTTCTAGTGGCTTCTGCCCACTTCAGTCTGCATCACTTACTCCTGACCCCCTTTTTTTTTTTTGTTTAACCTTCAGTACGTTATTGGGGTGTAGATTGGTACCATATGTACTTTTGGAGAAAAGAAAACATGGTAATATACACTTGGCAAAGGGCGATCTAGCTTATCGGACAAAAAGGATAATATATATTAGTATTATATATATATAAATATAATTTTCTTTTTTTAACATTTTTATTGATGCTTTGTGCATTTCATACATCATTTTTCCAATTCAGGTCAGGGATATCTCCCCTCCCTTCTCCCCCACCCCCACCCAACCGAGATCATGCATTCTGCCAGACTGTCCTGCATATCTCTCTCAGTTTTTTTTTCCATTTTTTAGACTAAGTGATAATCCATGGTACAAGCATCCTTCAGTAAACCAATTTGCAGGCTGTTGTGCCCAAAGGCCCCACAGCCCCACTCCCAGCGAGGGGTGAGGGGTTGTATGTTCAATCAGTTATCAATGGGGTCCAGCTACATTGCTGTAGGTTTCTCACCCTAATCGCAGCCCTTACATTCTACCACGCCCCCTCTGGGAGGGAGGAAGGGGGTGGTAAGGGAAGAAGAAAGAATAGAGATGACTGGAATTGGGAGCCTAGGAAACCCAGAGTGTAGTGTGATGCCCCCCTGAGAGCCCATGAGAAATTCACATGCACTTCTGACATTATGCAGGTGATGCAACTGGTGGCCATGTGGAGGGAACAAAACAGAGCTCTTTTGGTGGAAAGAGATCAAGTGATCTCAAAATAATCCAGGCTATCTCCAAAATCTTGTTATTACAGAAATAGAAAATAAGGCCCTAGTTTCAGAACAGGACATGCTTCGGGTAGAGACTTAGATTAATGGAACAGGAACTGACTGGAACCTTTACATCTGAAGTTAAGTGCTCATAATGCTAGAGATAATGTGCACACTGCTAAGAAAGAAAAGCAATCAATGGTACAATCAGCCAAACTAACAACCATGATGAGCTGCCCAGAAAACTAGCTCTATTGGTGCAGTAGGCACTGTTGTCTGGGGCCGGTCATCAGCTATCTAATTGGACTTGGAACTCTCATGGGAGGAACCATGGAGAGCCACTATAAACTCAACCAAATGTACAGGGCTGGACATAGAACCTAGAGAAAAGGCTACTGGGTCATAACTCTAAACAAATGAAATTTCTTACCATACACTATGGAATTTTATATTTACAGATAAGCATATGTGCACCACTCATCAAAAAGCTCTCTTTCCAACAGATGGAGGCCACTGCAGAATCCAACAACTGGTCAGACATAGAATATACATCTGATAATCCCCATTCCTAGGAGATACATCTACAGTTGAACCTCTACACACAGAATAAGGGGTGGAGAGAAAATGAGTGCACCCCTCAGTTCTCGCCAGTGATGCTTCCATACAACAGAGAGTGAGGCAAACAGAAGGCCACAGCTAGTGAGCCTCCAAAGAATGGGAGCCCCCAGAGTGTGTATCCCTGGATGGGGCCCCTATATTAAACATCACCTACCCATGGCTCAGACCTCATTGTGGAAGAGGGGGCAGAAAGATTGTGAGAACCAGGGCTGGTGCATGAACCAGAAGCAGTGACTTATAATCTACTATAAGTTTTCACATGTACACCTGTGACAATGTAAGCATCAGACATGGGACTCATGCCAACTGGGACAAGGCTCAAACAAGAGAAGAGAAATGTGGGGACTGGCCCTGAACTGAGAACCACAAGAGACTGAGTACTGTTGGGTGAGGAAGAGTATGATTACCCAGAATTCTTAGATATGCTGACAAGACTCCAGCAAATCTATTTGCACAGGACATCTGGGTTGGGGAGCTTGCCTGGATAGGGCTTAGCTTGGATATTGTAATGCATGAGTTCTGATTGGGGGCTGGGGCATGGGGAGGTCTGGGTTTGATTGGGGACCACTGTATGAGTTGTACAAATGGTCAAAAAAAAAAAAAAAAAAAAAACAGACCAAAGCAAACTACTCCAACTGTAGTTACCTGCACATGATCTACACAAGACTAAGGAAATTAAAGGAGTATTAATCGGAAAAGAAGAAGTTAAGCTATCCCTTTTTGCAGATGATATGATAGTTTACCTAAGGGATGCTAAAAACTCCACCAGAAAATTTAAAAAAATTAAAAAAAAAAAAAATCAACCTAGAAAAATCAGTAGCCTCTCTTTACACCAACAATAAACAGGTGGAGAACCAATATAAGGAGACATTCCCACTCACAATAGCCTAAAAAATAATAAGATACCTGGGAACAAACCTAACCAAAGATACCAAAGATCTCTACAACAAAAATTTTAAACCCCTGAAGAAGGAAAATGAAAATGACATCAAAAGATGGAAGGACCTTCCATGCTCATGGATTGGGAAATTTATATAGAAAAATGTCCAATTTACCCAAACTGATATATAGATTCAATGCAATCCCAATCAAAATCCCTATGAGCTTCTTCACAGACTTGGAAAAAAATGTTAAATTCATATGGAAAAACAAAAGACCCCGAATAGCTAAAGCAACCCTAAGTGAAAAATGCAATACAGGGGGGATTGCCCTGCCAGACTTCAAACTATATTACAAGGCCATAGTCATAAAGACAGCTTGGTCCTGGCACAAAAACAGACCAGTTGACCAATGGAACACAACTGAAGATCCAAATTTGAGCTCATACAATTTCAGCCACCTCATATTTGACAAAGGGGCAAAAACCCTCAGTGGAGGAAGAATAGCATCTTCAGCAAATGGTGCTGGCAAAATTGGATCACCATCTGCAGAAGAACAAAATTAAACCCTTACCTCTCACCTTGTAAGAAAACAAACTCCAAGTGAATCAAAGATCTCAGCGTGAAGCCTGAAACCCTGAAGGTGATAAAAGAAAAAGTTGGCAACAACCTACAAGACATAGATGTAGGAGGAGACTTTCTAAACCAGACAGCAGATGCATGGGAAGTAAGGTCAACAGTTGACAAGTGGGACCTCATAAAACTCAAAAGCTTCTGTACAGTGAAAGAAACAAACAAGGAGGTGAAGAGAAAACCCACAGAGTGGGAAGAAATATTTACTAGCAACACCTCTGAGAGAGCATTAATGTCAAGAATATATAAACTACTCAAAAAACAAAGAAGAAGACAAATTACCTACTCAAAAGATGGAGTAAAGAGGTGAACAGAGTCTTCAGCAGTGAGGAATTAAAGATGGCTGAGAAACATCTTAAAAAGTGTTATCATCATTAATAATTAAGGAAATGCAAATTAATACTACTCTCAGATATCATCTCACTCCACTACGGCTAGCTAAGATCAAAAAAACAAAAGACAACAGATGCTGGAGGGGTTGTGGGGAAAGGGGAACACTCATCCACTGCTGGTGGGAATGTAAACTTGTACAACCACTATGGAACAGTATGGAGAACCCTAAAAACTCAATGAGCCACCACCTGACCCAATCATACCACTCCTGGGTATATACCCCAAAGACTCATCCTACCACAAAGATATATGCAATCCATGTTTATTGCAGCTCTCTTTCAGAAAGAGCGGAACCAACCCATATGCCCCTCAACAGACGAGTGGTGACAAAAATGTGGTACATCTACACAATGGAGTACTATTCAGCGGTAAAGAACGATGGCATTATGAAATTTGCAGGTAAATGGATGGAGCTCGAAGCCATTATGCTGAGTGAGGTGACACAGTCCCAGAAAGACAAATGGAGAATAGTTTGCCTCATTTGTGGATGCTAACACCAAATCCCCCAGACAAAATGCAAGCTGAATGACAGTATGGTTATATTTTTGTTTATCTGAAAGCAACTATGTTGTTATAATATAAATCTCTCAATGGGCTCCAGAATCCACCCACCAATTATTTTCAACTCTGTAATTACTGTATATGGGTGGAGAGTATGTATCCATATTTTAGAATAATATGAAATTAACAGAGGAAAATGTGAATTCCTAAGCAAAACAAAAAAAAAAGACTGAGAGAAAGATGCAGGGTAATTATGGCAGAATGCATGGTCTGGGATGGGATGGGGTGGGGGGAAGGGATAGGGGAATATGCCTGAACAGAAATGAAAAATTATGTATGAAATACATAAAACATCAATAAAAAAATAAAATAAAAAAATTACAAAAGGTGAAGAGACCAGGTCTGTGTTGGTAACATACCCTTCCCCATTACTTGGAAAGCTGAGTCAGGAAGATCACAAATTGCAGGCTGGCCTGACTTATGTAGAAAAAGATAGCTTAGGCTACAGTGTGAGCCCTTGTCTTTAGAAAAAAAGGAAAAAAGATGAAGGATAAATGAAGCTTATGAACCAGGGGGATAAAATATACTGATGTCCCTGACTGGTTAACCAGATTTACATCAATTATTTCCCATAACTGATAACTTTCAATAACACCGATTCAGATTTAACGCTTGTATTTAACAAGCAAATCAGTATTAGCTTATATTAAATGAAAGTAAAAACACTGCCCTTCTAAAAGAAGAAAGTATAAAACATCTACTTTGTTATGGCATAGTAAGTGCCTAAGAGGAGATCAAGGGCAACCAGGACTGCTGCTTCCATCACTTATGGTTGCTCTAAGGGTTACGATTTTCAGTGAGGGCAACAGTAAAGTAAGAGCTGAACAGAGAGGGGAAAGAGTCCCATTTTCCCTCTATATTTCTAAATGTATAAGACAATACATTTTCTTTGTCCTTTAAAACATTTGTAGGAAGTTCCTTTGGGACTAGTAGCTTAAAACTTCCTAATACACACATGACAGCAAGATCTTTTCATTGGTCCTCTGCTGTCTTTGGAGAGGGTTCAGGTCACATGAATCATGAATCTGGAGCTTAGAAAAGAAATCTAATTATCCCTAGCAACCTTTACAAACCTATACAACTGTACTATGAACAAAGGCTAGATATAGATCATTTCCTACTTGGAAGTTCTGAGAAGATAATCTAGCTTTATATCTGAGCAGAAGAGCCCTTGCAGAGGGATCTATAAGCCTCCTGAGTATACAGCCAGCTCTCTGTACCCTCTGTTCTAGAGGAAGACCATGCCAACCAAAAGGGAGCTGGCAGGCCATCTGATCCAAGCCCTTCCTTTGGCTTCTTGTTTTGTTTTGCTTTGGTTTTTGAGACAGGGTATCACTGTAGCCCCATATGGCCCAGAAATCACTATATAGCCCAGTCTAACCTGGATCTGACAGAGATTTGCCTACCTCTGCCTCTAGTATGCTGAGATTAAAGGCATGTGCCACCATACCCTTCCTTTTGTAGATTAAAACCTTCATCCCTTCTAGCTCAGCCTCCCCCCACAAAAATCACCTGAAATCCTGAAAAGGTAAGTTCTTTGACCAAAGTCATCAGGGGTGGGGGGAAGGGAAAGGGAATATGCCTGAACTGAATTGGAAAATGATGTATGAAATACACAAAGCATCAATTAAAAAATGAAAATAAAAAAAAGCAATGTAACCTACCATAATAATTTGTACTGTTTAAATGCTTGTATATCTAAGTGCTTGTGCTTCATCAGTAGGAGTAAAAGGTTATTCCTGGATAAACTGCCAACCCATGAAAGGAAACAGCCTGAACTGATCAGTGTCCAAAACAACATCTCCAGAGAAAGTAGACTGTTTTCCTTCTCGCCCACTTGTGTCCCATTTCTAAAGCCTAGAGAACAATCTGCAGAAGAGGGGGCATGGTAGAATGTAAGGGCTGCAATTGGGGTGAATTGCAAAACTACAGCAATAAAGACTGGACTCTTATTTGGTCAACATGATAGTACATATAAGCTCCTCCAGCTGGACAATGGGGGCCTAGGGCTGTATAAGTTTGGGCATAGCTACTTGCAAATTGGTTTAACATGAAGGATGCTTGTATTCATTACTTATTACCTTTTATTAAATAAATAAATAAATAAATAAATAAATAAATAAATAAATAAGTCAGCAAGATGAACTGTCTGAATTACCACTAACTCCATCATCCCAGCCCATCACTTCCATTGAGCTATTATTTCCACTCTTAGTAATCAAAACTATAGGTGTCTGTGATCAGAAGGCAGAGAAGACTTCAGAACTTCCAAGAAGCACCAAGGTGCTTGCTCCGCAACATGGTGATGGCCAATGGTCCTCTTTGTTGAAGCTGAGCATTCCGTTGCAATTGTTTTATTTCACAAAACCATTTAAAGCTGAAGTTAAAGCAAGTGAATATGGTTTTGTTTATATATTATTTTGAAATTGTTGCAATGCAATTTGACATAGACACACCCAAGATGGTACTTGCCACTGACTAGCCCACCGGGGGTCAGGGTCTTAATCGTGGGAGAACAGAGTCCTTTTGGTATACAGGAAAACACAGGTTCAGTGATGGCGTACAGAAGAAAAACCAAGCGAAGCTTTTGGATCTGCAGCGATAGTACATTCAAGAAGAAACAGCAAGGAGAGTTGGCAAGCTTTCCAGAACTACTGGACAGGTTACTAATAATTCAATTTTCATACATTAACCAAAGTACATAGTCATGGGTCATGGTTGGCAGATTACAGCATAATACATCTTTAAGTTTAGACAATGGTCACAAAACCGCAGGCACAAGTCTGGAACAAAACTTTTTAAGAACTGAGAGATTGTGGCTTTTCTTTTTATTATTACTTTATAACTAAAATAACCTTTACTTTGTGATCTTAAGGTTTTCTTTTTCTGTCTCCCAGGGAAATGGCTCAGGCCAATTGTAATGCACCCGGAGCCAATTTTTCAACATGTCTTGCTTTGGTACAGTGTGTGCAATGCCACCATTTACTATTGTATATTTGATTAATAATAGTTTGTTTTTGCTGTGGGGTTAACAAGCACCAAGGAGGCCTAGCTCTTAGCAATTTTTGTTTAGCAATTTTAAAGTATAGCAATTTTATTATTAGCAATTTTAAAGTATAGTAAAGGACCCACTGCCCATTTATATTAACCCATCTATCTTCCCATTCATTATATGTTCCTGTGAAAGGAGGGGGAGAATCAGGGACCCTCTGTATGTTAGTTTTTTCTTGAAGGAAGAGCCCACCATCTGCCTTTAATTAAATAATGCCTCCCGTCATACACGACTGCCACTGGAATTCCCATTTTGCTCAGTAACAGTCATGATATAAAACATCATTTTTACCTGATTATCCTATTTTGCACTTTTTTCAAACAATTTATTATTTTGTAATTGGTCTATGATATCACCCAGTGTAATGTTGTTTTTCCAATGAATTTTTGCAAGAGCTTTTAAGAAAGGAGGGTCGTACTCAAAAATATTTTTATATTTAATTTGACTAAGATTTACAGAAAGTTCCTGCTCCAAGAGTGGCCTAAAACTGGGGGAGGTATTTGGCTATTATTGCCAACTCCCAGAACATCTAGGTAACTCTGTCCTTTGTCTATAAGGAACATTTAATTAAACTTGAGAGAGGACTTTGTTGTATTCAGAAAGTATATTATAACTAAGAAAGACATCATGCCAAGCCCAGCACCAAGGAAGCATGACATCTTAGGAGCATATCGGGAAATGGTCAAGGCCGAGCACTCTGGCAGGGACCTCCAGGGGGTCAGGCCCCGAAGGACTTTGCTCCCCCACCTGCCTCGAATATGACTTTCATCATAGCTCACACAGGCAACACTGGAGTTGGTGTGACAGTACTCATATTTTCAACACCGCTCAGATAGGAACAAAATGATTCCAAACAAAATTGCTTTGAGAACTCCTAGTTCAACCCATCAATTTTCAAATGAAACAAGCTCACAGAACTAAGAACATTGTCCAAGCTCAAATCCACTTAGGACAGAGGTGCCATATGTCTAATTCTACTATTGTTCTAACATCTAATGCATTAGGTCAAGAAAGAGCTAACTTTGTGATTTCTAATACTATGAAAGAGAAAGTTTGTCAGAAGAAAACAGTTCCAGCAGAGTTGTATGCTGGGTAATTATCTGTACAGGAAAAAATTGTTATTATTTTGCTTTTTCTAAATGACAAAAAGGTTGTATTTATATGAAATCTGCTTACATTTCTCATTAACTTTTCTACTAAAATTCTGTGAGTCATTAGAGTAGGGTATTTTTTCTCCTGATAATGAGCCAATATGCAAGCATTACCTCTAGATAATTAATTCTAGCAAGCAAGGCAGTGTTTCAGCTTAGATTTTGATATGTGAAAAAGGATTTAGTTTTAGGACCTCATTCTCTCATATCTCATGTAACAACTCATCATTTTAACAAGGAGACACTCACTATATGTCCTCTTCCCAGCAGAACAATTTCAGTACTAAGAAAATAAACAGTTTTTCTACTGCTTATAAATTAGATCTTGATGACACAACAACTTCAAAAAAAATTATTAGCACATACATACTTATTTAAAAAAAAAGAAATTTCAAAGCCAGGCTTGGTGGTGCATGCCTTTAATTCTAGCACTTGAGAGGCAGAGGCAGGTGGAGCTTTGTGAGTTCCAGGCCAGCCTGGTCTACAGAGCAAGTTCCAGGACAGCTGGGGCTATAGGGAGACCCCATCTTGAAAAGACAAAAATTAAATAAATAAATAAATAAATAAATATTTCCATATTGCTACAATTTCTGCTTTTCATGATGAGTATATGATTTGAAGGTAACTTTTACACAAATTACTATATAGGAAAATTACATGATTCATAACTACCCACATTTTGAATTATAATTTTTATTCTTTTATGTTCATCTATGATTTGTTTGTTCCTTTTGTAAACTACCTGGGGCTTCAATATATAACATATAGCAAAGATGGTGCAAAGTTTAAGTTTTTTTTTTAAATCAGTAGCCTTTTCTTTTTTATTTTTTTATTTATTTTTTTATGTGTATGAATGTACTGTCTGCATGTAGGTTTGTCCACCCATGTCGTGCAATGTGGTGGAGGTCAGAAGAGGTTGTTGGATTCCCCTGGAACTGGAGTTAAAGATGGTTCTCAGCCACCATGTAGGTGCTGGGAATCGAACCCGGGTCCTTTGCAAGAGCAGTCAGTACTCTTAACCACTAGGCCATCTCTCCAGCCCTGAAAGTTCAAGTTTTTAAGAAAAATAAGGCAAAAGAAAATTAGCTCAATAAAGTACAATGGATTAAATTGTATATTTAATAGATTGAGAGGAAAAAAAAGTCTGGAATATGCTAAGGTTCTTACAAATAAAAATCTGTAGCTATACTAGTAATAAGTGTAGTTTAAGGCCAGGCATGGTGCCCCACACATTAATCCCAACATGCAGGAGGTAAAGGCAAGCAGATTTCTGTGAGTTTGAGGCCAGCCTGGTCTTTTCACTTTTTTTTTTTTTTTTGAGACAAGGTCTCCCTATAGCCCCAGCTGGCCTGGAACCTACTCCGTAGACCAGGCTGGCCTTGAACTCACAGAGATCTGCCTACCTCTGCCTCCTGAGTGCTGGGTGGGATTAAAGGCGAGGACCACCATGCCCTGCTTTAAAGACAGTTCTTAGCCACCATGTGGGTCCTGGGAATTGAACCCGGCTCCTCTGCAAGAGCATTCAGTGCTCTTAACCACTGAACCATCTCTCCAGCCCCCAGCCTAGTCTTAATAGCGAGTTCCAGGATACCCTGATTTACATGCCATGACCCTGTCTAAAGAAACAACAAAAAAATTTAAACCTAAAATGTAGTTTAAAACCCAATGACAACAATGACCCCAGTCTTTTTATATATTTTTATTAATTTTAGATAAATATTTCTAGAACTAATATTACTTTCTTATTAAAGATAAATATTCAATATGAAGTTAGAAAATTACTTCAGCTTTAGTCTCTTTTTATTAAATCTGAATTAAATGTTATATTTTAAGTAAAAATTCTGTATAGAGTATTGTCCTCCATTCTGTAAGATTATTTTTACCTAGCTGGCTATGCCCTCTGTTGTCTTATGTTACCTTAGACTCTAATTGACCAGTATTCAAGATAGTTGTTTCTGCTATATGAACTTTAGCTGATTTTCTCTTCCTCTGTCATTTTTCAGTGTTTCAGTTCTTTCATGTGCTGCTCCAGAACTGATGAGTGTGCTCGGGACTCACCTGGCTTCCACACTTTTGGCAGCTCCTGCTCTGCACCTTGAAGTCCTAATTCCTAAAGAGACTGACTTGTGCTTCCCCAGAAACCATCCCTGAAACCAGAGTACATTCCCTAGAAAAATGAACTCTGGCATCCCATAACCCTTCAAGACCGAATTCACCTGCTTCATCTGTCTAAACTGCTTTCTTGCACACACTGTCACTACTGGCCGTAGGCAAAGCCTCTGTCAGCCCTGCCACTGTTTGTCTTGGAAAGAAGGCCAAGCCTTGTCTGCTACTCCCACGCCCCCACCCTGGTACAGGAAAGCTTTTCAGTAGAGGGACTTGAGAAAAGAAGAATCTGGATTCCTTTGCCAGACAAACCAGTCTCCTGAAATTCTTGAGTTCAGAGGAATATATGGGTCCCCCAGGAAATGAAGAGGATTATCTGTGAGGAGGATGAAAACTGCTCTGCCTGCCGGACTCCAACTTTCAGGAGCAGGAGGCTCACGGGTACTGTCCCACATGGAAGCAAAGAAAAGAACCAAGAAAATAGGAGGAATGGCTGACTTGAGGCCATGATACTCACATAGGCAAGAAAAGATGGTCAGGACTGAGCACTGGAAGGTGCAATCAGCAGTCTATCACCAGGACTGTTCAAGAAGGCTGTCCCCTTTATCACACTCAAGACAAGGGAAGCCAAATTGGTTCCAAATGACGGGACAAAAGAAATGTGTGCCAAGCTGATGGAAATATCTAGAAGAAGATGTTCCAGGATCTGGAAGACCACACAGCCAGTGAGCAGAGCTGACTATAAGGCCCATCCCCAGAAAACAGACAGGCCCAGCAGCTTCCCAGGGGAAATTTCCTTCAGTTGTGAAATAATGTGTCACCACCTCAGCCTGTTGGAGGACATGAGAAGACTGGTACTTAGACATGACTACTGTCCTAGTTTGCTTTCAATTGCTGTGATAAAACACTCTGACCAAAATCCACTTGGGGAAGAAAGGGCTTACATCTCCCAGGTCACAGTTTATCACTGAGAGAGCCAAAGATAAAAACTTACTGGCTTGCTCAACTGGCCCTGCTCAGCCTGCTTTCTTATATAATACAGGACCACCTGCACAGGAGTAGCACAGCCCACAGTGGCCTGGGCCCTCCCACATCACTCAACAATCAAGAAGATGTCCCACAGATAGGGCCACAGGCCAGTCCAATGGAGGAAATTCCCCAATTGAGGCTCCCTCAACCCAGGTGTGTCAAGTTCACACTAAAGCTGTCCAGCACACACACCAAGCTGCATCCTTGAGCCCTGACAGCTCCAAGTTATTTTGCTTCCCAAGGATAGCTCTTGGCACTGGACTCTAAGAATCTGTGAGGATTCTTAGATAAGCAATATTGGCACAATGCTTAATTCTGAGACAGCATTTCTTCTTCTGTGTGCAAGGGAAGCTTATCAGTATCAGATGCTGATCATCAGTCCCCCTGGACTGATTTGGTTTCTTGATATGGGGATTGGAAGGGGGGGGGTTTGTAACACTGCCAAGAATTCCTTGCCAAGAGCCCTGCTGGTTCCTTCCCTTTCCCTGTTAAGCCTTTCTTATTTCACACAAAGAAAGTCAGGAGCCTGTTTAGGAGCTCAATATCATAAAGCCTTTCTCAGTTGAGGAAAATCAAAAATATCTTATCAATTTTCTTTTTTAAAAAATTGTATTTTTATCAATTGAGAGATAATGTGAAAAAAATACATATACTAAAACTGCCCGTTTTCCAAAGATAATTCTTTAGCAAAAATTGTAGAGATTTAAAAAATATTTAATGCATGTGTTGTTCATTTGAATGAGCCTAAGTATCTAGTGCAGTTTAATTGGTTAGTCAACTTTTTCCAAATTATACTATATTTTATCCATAATAAAGAGCTAAATGTAATTATACTCAGCAACAATGATAATCCCCAAAGACATAATCCCAAATGCTACAGACCCAAATGTTGAAATTTTAAAGATCTCTATATCTGCTACTTTTCTCTTTTTAAAAATACTTTTTATTCATTTTGCTGTACAGAAGTTTTTGACTTTAATGAGGTCCCACTTGTCAATCGTTGGCCTTATTTCCTGTGCATCTGGTGTCTGATTTAGAAAGTCTTCTCCTATACCTGTCTTGTAGGTTGCTGCCAATGTTCTGGACAATGAAAGAAATGATCAGGGAAGTGAAGAGAAAACCCATGGAGTGGGAGGAAACCTTCACCAGTGATACATGTGAAGAGCATTAACTTCCAGAATACATAAACTACTCAAAAAATGAAGAAGTAAGAAAACAAATGACTCACTCAAAAGATGGAGTAAAAAGCTGAACAGAGACTTCATAAGTAAGGAAACAAAGATGGCTGAGAAATATCTTTAAAAGTTTTTGGGGCTGGAGAGATGGCCTAGTGGTTAAGAGCACTGACTGCTCTTGCAGAGAACCCAGGTTCGATCCCTAGCACCCACACGGTGGCTGAGAGGCATCTTTAACTCCAGTTCCAGGGGAATCCAACACCCACTTCTGACCTCTGTGGCATTGCACGACACAGGTGCACAAACCTACATGCAGACAGTACATTCATACACATATGAAAATAAATAAAAATTCTTTAAAAAGCATTCAACATCACTAATAATTAAGGAAATGCAAATTAAAACCACTTTAAGATATCATCTCACTCTAATAAGACTGGCTAGGATCAAGAAAACAAATGATACCAAATGCTAGAGAGGTTGTGGGGAAAGGAGAACACTCATCCACTGCTGGTGGGAATGTAAATTTGTACAATCACTATAGAAAGCAGTGTGGAGAACCCTTAAAGGACTCAAAATGAGCCTACCACCTGACCCAGTCATACCACTCCTACCACTCATCCTACCACACATCTATGTTTATTGTTGCTCTCTTCACAATAGGGAAGAGTTGGAACAAACCCAAATGCCCCTCAATAGACAGGTGGATAAAGAAAATGTGGTACATCTGCACAGTGTAATTGTATGCAGGAGTAATGAAAGACAAGATCATGAACTTTGTAGGTAAATGGATGATATTAGAAGATATTATGCTAAGTGAAGTAACACAGTGCCCCCAAAACAAATGATGAATGGTATCCCTCATTTGTGGATGCTAGCACCAAGTATCTAGTTATAAGGCAAACTGAACAATGTTAATGTTATATTTCTCTGTATCTGAAAGCAACTGTGCTCTTATATTGTAAATCCCTTAATGGGCTCTAGAATTAACCTATCACTTATTTTCAGACATTGTAATTTTGGTATGTGGGTGGAGGGTATATATGCATATTTTAGCGTAATATAAAATTAAAAGGGAAAAATGTGAATCCTGAAATATGATTTGAAAATAGGATACAGTTTATTTTCAGATGAAATATTGCTACTATAGGTGTGACATATATATATATATATATATATATGCATATGTTGAAGCAATACAAATTGGAGAGAACAACAACAACAAAAGAAGTGGGACAAAGGACCGACTGAAACAGTAAATTTCTCCCCAAAACAATAATCCTCTGCTTCAAAAAACTTTAAAAAGATTCAGGAAAAGATCCAAGACAAGTATGGCAGAATGCATGAACTTGGGTGGGATGGGGGACATGGAAAGGGAAATGAGTCTCAATTGTAATCATAAATGATGTATGAAATGCACAAAACTTCAATGAAATATTTTTAAAAGATTCTAAAAATAAAAATTACGATTTTTTTAAAAATTACTTATTTTTATTTTATGTGTATGAGTGCATTGCCTGCATGAATATAAGTGCACCCATGTTGTGCAATGCCCACAGAGGTCAGAAGATGGTGTTGGATCCCCTGGAACTGGAGTTACCAATGGTTTTTAGCTACCATGTGGGTGCTGGGAACCAAACCCATGTACTCTGCACCAACAGCTAGTAGTCTTGACTGCTAAGCCACCTCTCCAACACTGCTATTCACTTTTCTGTACTGTGATAAAATATCTTGACCAAAACAATTTGAGGAAAAGTTTAATTTGGTTTGCATTTCCTAAGACATAGACTCCATTTTGGCAACAGGCAGGAAAAACATGAAGGAATTAGTACAACACTGGCTGATTACACATCTCAAGAGAAGCAGAGTGAGTAAGCAGGAAGTAGGGCAAAGCTATAACCCTCAAAGCCCCCCCCCAAGTGGGCCAGGGCAAGGCTCCACTTCCTAAACTGTAAGGACTAAATCCTGATAAGCAAACAGGGCCACTGGTGAGTAAAAAAGATGGTGTACTTCCAGCTTCTTCTTGGTCTGAGACAAAGACCTGGCAGGCTTTTTCTCTCTTTGGAAGTGCCCCTTTTCTGGCTGACAGGTCTAGACCAGTTTAGATAAAACCAAGTCTAGACCTGGACATATCTCACTCAGCTTGGCACTGTGACCTATGGGCTCTCTTTAAGATGATCTAGTTCAAAAGTAGAGGACAGTGAGCTGCCCCATACCAACAAAAATGATTAAAAGTCCCATATCCCCCCCACCCAATGAGTTTTGGATTTTTCAGTTTTCAAGTCCCCTCTCCACTTGAGAAGAGCTTTTCTCTCTCTTTGAATGTGTGTGTGTGTGCATGCGTGCATGTATGTGTGGTATGTGTGTATTTCCTTAATAAAGTTTGTTTACTTGTTGCTTTCTGCCGTGCCTGAAATTTTTCCTGGCTTTTAATTCTATAACTGACAGAGAAAATAAACCTTATCAAGACCCTTAGACTATAACAAAAGATTACATAACCTTCCCAAGCAGTGCCAAAATATGAGGACCAGATATTCAAACACGTCATTTTATGGGGGACATTTCTCATCCAATCACAAACTGTCTTTAAGATTCCTAGGGAAAAAAAAATCACCATAGTCCTGAAAGTCTCAGATCATAGTGTACTGTACTTCCCACCATAGGGATGGGACACAGAGAGAGATGCTATATAAGCTTTATTGCACTGTGGTCTGATAGAATACATGAAATTATTTCAATGCTTTTGTATTTGTAGAGGTTTTGTGTGTGTGTGTGTGTGTGTGTTCCAGTATGTGGTCAATTTTGGAGAATGTTCCATGGGGTACTGAGTAGAAAGTATATTCTTTGGTGTTTGGGTGGAATATTCTTTAGATATCTGTGAGGTCCATTTGATGTATTGTATTGTTCAGTTCAGATGTCTCTCTGTTTATCCTTTGTCCAATTGACCTATCTAATGGCTTAGTGTGGTATTGAAATCCCCCACTATTAGTTTGCCTTGAGGTCCTGTAGAATTGTGTTTATAAAGTTCAGTGCACCAGAGTTTGGTGCATATATATTCATGATTGTGAAATCTTCATGGTTAATTGATCCTTTGATAAGGATGTAGTGGCCCTCTTTGTCTCTTCTGATTAGCTTTACTTTGAAGTCTATTTTGTCTAATATTAGAATAGCAACTCCTACTTGATTTTTGGTACCATTTTCTTGGAATATTTTTTCCATCCTTTCACTTTAAGTTGGTGCCTATCCTTGAGGGTAAGATGGGTTTCTTGTAGACAGCATATAAATGGGTTCTGTTTCCTAATCCAGTCTCCCACTCTATGTCTTCTTATTAGGGAGTTCAGCCCATTAATATTTAAAGTTATTATTGAGAGATGTGTGCTGCTTCCTTTTGCCTTATTTTCTGTTTGCATTCTTGGTCTAGATTTGTATTTCTGCAGTTACACTTTTATTCATTGCTCTCTCTAGGTGCTTGGGGATAGTTGCTCCTTTCCTCTGAACTTTGAATTGCTTCAAGTATTTTCTGAAGGGTTGGTTTCCTGGACATGAATTCTTTCATCTCATTTACATCCTGGAACCCTGCACCAGAGGCAAAACAAATCTATTACTTTTTAATTTATCCTCAGACAAGTTCTTAGTCTGAGTGTAAACAGGAGCCAGATTATTTGCCAAAGTACCCTAGTTTCTGTATAAGTCCTTGTTTCCATCTCCCTCTGGAATATCTTGAGCAGGGCCTCTACTACAACAGCCCATTAAGCTCTGTTTACAGCATTCAACAGCTTTTGTAGGCCAAACTTCCAGTCTGCCGCATGCCTCAAAAAAACCAACATGTTCATGTTCTTTATAACAGCAGTTCATCCTCTGGTACAAACTTTTGTCTTATTACTTTTCTGTTGCTGTGATATAAAGCCACGACCAAGGCACCTTACAGAAAGAAGAATTTAATGGGCTTACTATTCCATGATGGAATGAGTCCATCATGGTTGGGAGACCTGTTAGAGGCAGCTGGAGCAGAAAACAGAAAACTAACATCTTCAAGGAGGCACAAGAAGGAGAGAAAGTGAAACTGGAAATGGAATGGGTCTATGATCTCTCAAAGCCAACTCCCAGTGACATGCTTTCTCTATCAAGGCCACACCTCCTAAAGCTCCCCAAACAGTACTAACAACTGAGTATTCAAATACTTGGAGCCTATGGCAAGTAGGCTTTAATGATGCCTATGGTTTCATTCAAACCACCACAGTCTGATTAAATATTATGATATATATGTGCTTCAAAACATCATATAGCCCCACACTAACCATATACATTTTTATTCTTTTATGTATCAGGTAAAAAATATATGGGACTGCAAATACAGCCCAGTTTTGCACTACCACCACCACTACTGCCACTTAGATACTTAAGATACCCATACTACCACTCTCACACACATTCTCACAACGGACACTTTTATACACAGATATACACACACATTCATACATTCAAACCCAATCACAGAGACACATATAGACACATACACATTCACAAACATAGGCACACGAATACATTCAGAAGTGTGTGCCCAAACATACAGTGGCCAACATTTGCTCTTAGATTGATGAAGGAAAAGTTCCCATCATTTCATTGTTATTCAAGAGGTACTAAAAGAGAAAATAAAGCCAGGTATTGTGGCCTGAAGCTGTAATCCCAGAACTTGGGAACTGGAGGCAAGAGGAGGGAATTCAAGAATACCCTCAGCTACGTAACAAGTCCAAAGCTAGCCTGGACTACGTGAGACCTGATCTAGGAGAGTAAGAGAAAAAGAGAAAATGAATAAAATTGTGAAATCCTGGTATATGGTATAAAATTAATGTTAAATATAGGAAGCTACTTGACATATAAATATGAGTAATATCAAAAATATGTATATGGGGGCTAGAGAGATGGTCTAGCGGTTAAGAGTGCCAACCATTCTTTCAGAGGACCCGGGTTAGATCCCCAATACCCACATGGTGGTTGAGAATCATCTTTAACTCCAGTTCCAGGGGATTCTGAGACTCTCTTCTGACCTCCACGGCATTGCACGACATGGGTGGACAAACCTACATGTAGACAGTACATTCATATACATACAAAAATAAATAAAATTTAAAAAATAAAATAAAATAAAAATATGTATATAATTAATGATATATTTATGTGCCATGTTAAGCCAATTTGGAGGGAATTTTAGTTATGATGCCTGACTTCTAGCCCATAGCTCCAACACTAGCTTGCCTGTCTCTTGGAGTTAATTCAGTTGTTACTCTCTACCTGACATTTTACTTTCTGTGATTCAGCTGCTATGTCCCAATGGTTCATAAATAGTAAATGAAAACTTCTAGAAATAGGTAATTTACAACTTTTAGTTGACTTTTATTACAACATTTTTTCAGTGTATACTTTTTACTGAATTTTTAAGCATTTCATATAAAATATCTTAATCATCTTTATTCCTCCCATAACCCATCCTCCCCAAAGCCCCTCCACTGGACTCCATGCATTCTGTCATATATGCTAAGGTCTATCATATATTTTATAATTATTTCATTCATTGCTACTATTACTCTCTCTTAATTTATAAACTAAATGATATCATAAATATGTATGAATTAAGCAAACTAGTATGTATTTTGTTTCAGAAATCCATATAATGTACTGGAAGGTATCCTTAGAGAGAGATGGCTGTTCTTTGACATCTGTGGCCCTTGATTTCCTCATTTATTACTACTTGGCAAAAGCCTAGCACTTTGGAGGCTGTGGCAGGAGGATTATAAGTTCACTGCCAGTCTGGGCTACATAATAAGTTTAGGCCAGCTTTTGTCCCGAAAACAAATAAAACTAACTCTTCCAGCCTGAGAATTAGACAGAATTACTCATTCTTACTTCTCATTTCCAAAAATAAAATAGGGATAGTATGTGCTACAAACTCCTCATTAAAAGTCACTGATCTACATGGCCCCTTCTTGCAACTATTGTGCATGTAATGATTATAAAGATAGTTTAGTCTCAATCTCTCATAATAACCCACGTGATAGCATGAAACATCAACATCAATTACTCCCTATAAGCCTGTCTGCTCATTATCTACATCCAAACAGAAAACAAATACCTGTGAGAAAACACAGTGCTGGTTTATCTCTGATTTCTATCAAAGTATATATGATAGACACAGGAGACAGGCGAGGTAGATGACTATTTGATGTTCAACCTTCTGTCAGAAATTATTCACACCAATTAAATAAAATGCTAAGGTGCCCCATTTATCTGAAATCTCTCATTTTCTATGCCAGTGGGTTAGGTTTCAAGAACTATGCTTGCTTTCTAATAAGAGCAAGGAAAAGTCTATTTTTTCAAATCCCTCTTAAAACTATTTAATACTTTGTTTAAAATAACCATTCATTCACTTTTCCAACATTTAATAATAATCCATGCCTGTATTCAAAGCTAATAGCATTTGGATGAATAAGATAAATTCCCCTTCCTCTGGAAGTACATGGCTCAGTAAAAGATTCATAAAAATATGCAAATCTTCATAATTCCACTTGTTAATAGAGATGTGCACAAAATCTAATGAGAGATGCTTAGGTGTCAAAGGATTATTCACAAAGAATTTGACTAGCACAGCTCCTGGTATAAAATTGGGGCTTAATAAACTGCCAAATATTAAATGAGCTGACTTTTGAGCTAACAGTTTAGAATATATTCAGAGTTAAAGACAAGATAGGAAAGTACATACTAAATTTGGAAAGACCTTAGTATTGTACTGTGATATATGTAATAGTTTAGTGTGCTGGATAGCTTTAGTGTCAACTTGACACACCTGGGTTGAGAGAGCCTCAGTTGGGGAATTGGCTCCATTGGACTGGCCTGTGGCCACATCCGTGGAATATTGTCTTGATTGTTGAGCAATGTGGGAGGTCCCAGCCCACAATGAGTGGTGCCACCCTGGGCAGGTTGTTGTGTACTGTATAAGAGGGCAAGCTAGGCATGGGCCAGGGGAGCAAGCCAGTGAACAGCATTCCTCCATGGCCTGTGCTTCAGCTCCTGCCTTGAGTTCCTGCCTTGGGCTCCCTGAGTGATGAACTCTGACCCAGGAGATGTGAGCTGAATAAACCCTTTCCTCCCCAAGTTGGTTTTGGTCAGAGTGTTTTGTCACAGCAATGGAAGAGAAACTAGAACACGGAAGTTAAAGAAGCCAAGTCATGACTCCTACTGGCCTTTGATGTCAAGAGAAGAGTTTGAGTTTTACCTGAAAGACATGGAATCATACCTGCATTTTTTGAAACATGATTGGAGGGATTTACAGCAGGAAACTATAGAATCATGTGAACATGTAAGAAGGTTATCGGGCCAGGCATGGTGGTGCACACCTTAATCACAGCACTCAGGAGGCAGAGGCAGTCAAATCTCTGTGAGTTCAAAGCCAGCCTGGTCTACATAGCAAGTTCCAGGACAGCTGGGACTAAAGGGAGACCCTGTCTCAAGAATACAAAAAGAAAGATTATAATGATGATCCATGGAAACAAAACCTGAACTACAAACAAGGTGTGTGGAAGTGATCATTTCTTTTTCAGTCCTTTTGAGACAGGGTCTCCATTTAGTCCTAGCTGGCCTGGAGCTCACTCTGTAGACCAGGCTGGCCTTGAATTCCCAGAAATCCATCTACCTCTGCTTCCCGAGTGCTAGGATTCAAGGCATGCACCACCACACCCATCCGGAAGTGACCATTTGTACCAGAAGACAAGACAAAGGGAAGTATCTACAAACATTCTTGTGATACTTGTTTGGGAAAATCAGTCATCACGATTCCATTTACTGAGAATTTAATAAGAAATTTCACAGAGGTATCATAGACTAACTTTTTGACAGGGTCTCCCAAGCTCCAGACCACCTGGAACTCACCATGTAGACCAGTCTGACCTTGAGTTCACAGAGATCCACCTACCTCTGCCTCCTGAGTGCTGGAATTAAAAGCATAAGCCACCACATCTGGCTTGTAGACTAATTTGTGCCCCCTTAAAATCTACTTGTTGAGAGGCTGGAGAGATGACACCATGCTTAAGAGGACCTAGGTTCCATTCTCGGCTCTCACATGGTGGCTAACTAACATCCCTTCATAACTACAGTTCCAGAGGAATGTAATGTCCTTTTCTGACCTCTGTAGGCATTGCACAACATAGGTGCACTTACATATGTGAAGGCATAACACTCATACATATAAATTTTTTAATCTGTATGTTGAAAACTATGCTCCAATGTTATGAGATTTTCTAGGAAGCAATTATGTCATGAGGGTAAGCTCTCTTTTGTGAGTTACCATATTTTTATTCTATGTGTATGAGTGTTCTGTCTCCAAATAAGTGTACCATGTGGGTTCAGTGACTGTGGAGACCAGAGGGTGTTGGCTCCCTGGAACTGGAGTTACAGATGGTTGCTAGCTATCATGTGGATTCTGGGAACTGAACCTGAGTCCTCTGCAAGAGCAACCAGTGCTCTTAACTGTACTGAGTCATCTCTCCAGCCCCAAGGATAGAGCTCTTGTCTAAAGGATTAATGTCCTTACACAGAGGCCCTAGAGAATGCTCGAACCCCTTCTTTCATATTACAGTAAAAAAAAATAAATAAATCTCTCTGTCTATGAATCAAGAAGTGAGACCTATAGAATACTCGATCTACCAGATAATAAATTTTCTAGCACCTTTTTTGTGGACTTCCCAGGCTCCAGAACTGTGACAAGCATGTGATGTTTACAAGCCAATCCACCGATGGTATTTTTTAATAAAAAAGCCAAGTAGATTAACATAAAGGGAAATGGATGAATATGTCATGCCAACTTTTGAATATATTTAGTTTAAAATATTTGTATTGTATCTGTCAGTACACATTCAGATAGCTAGAGGAAAAAGAGATACAGAATAGTTACCAAGCAGCTGCCTGCAAGTGCTTTGGATCTAAGTTTTAAATTGCTGGTAGGCAAATATGCATTCTTCAAATGCTGGTGTTAGGCAGCTCTAATTTCCTTCACTACTTGGCAGCAGTGACTGGCAGCAGTGGGCAGACAGGAGCAGCAGTAGGTGGGGCCTTCTAGTAGTGAAGGCCTTGGACCTCAGGACCCTATCTCTCTAAGTGCTACAGCTCTTGTGTGCATTTCGGAAGTCAGTTCTCTTCAGCCCTTTGTAGCAACTGGCACTGAAACTTCCAAGGAAGCCTAAGCATCAGAATTGCTGAGCCCTTGGCCACAGCCAGTATTATAAGAGACCCGTGGCCCTGAAGAGTCGGCAGTTCTCTGGAATGCTTCTGGCAACCAAGGCTCTCAGATTTTCTTCTCTGATCCCCTTCTCCAGTCTCAGCTCTCTGCCCTCTCTGGCCAGCTCTTCTTCTGCTTCCCTTATTCCTACCCCAACTGCTCTCAAACTGTTCGGCTGCTCCTTCTTTCACTGCTAGACATCTGCTTGCTTTGCTCCTTATTCAACTAGGGCTGAGGACCTCTCACCTGTTGCTGCCACTGCTGCTCTGTTCCCTACACTCTCACCATGCTGTCTTCACTACCAGTTCAACATCCACTGCTGAAAAAAGGTGAAAACACCATCACCATTTGAGGGAAGCCTTCCATGGTGCCTAATGCTTTAAGATAGGGGAGGCAACACAGATGAAGGTCTACCAGATAACTCACTAAGCCTGAACAGTTTGCACATATAGGAGAAGAAGGGGTTTGGAAACTAATCACATCCCTTGTGGGAAGAACAATAACAAACATTGGTTTGGATCATAGCATTGCTTCTTAGCACCTATCACAGCCATTGGGACATATATTTTGAACCAATCATAACCGCACTTCTTAGTGCTAGTTGAAGCAGGCTCTCTCCAGCCCAGGTGGAAATGGTTGAAGAGCAAGCTAGAATTCATCAAAGCCTGTGACAGAGGAAGATCTGGTATAAACTATTTTCAACAGTGCTGCCTGAGGAGGCTGTACTTCAGGAGCTAGGCCGTTAAGCTGTGTTCACCAAGTAGATTTCTCAAGGCAGCTAAGGAATGCTCCATAGGGCTGGTGTTTGTGTAAGAACAGTCCAGCTGGCTTACCAGCTGATAATTTCTTGGTCCAAGATATGTATGACAGCAAGGAAGCATCCAACAGCTGCCAGTTATGGAGCCAAATTGCTCCATCCTTACCATCTTTCCTTATTTACATAAATGTAAACACTGGGAGAAATGTTAACAGTAAGAACTGTCATCATTACACTCCTCATGATTTTATCAGACTTTTACCATCCTTTAACATCTTCTCAGTGTCCAAATAGAGTTGGGTCCCTCAGAACTAAAGGGGACACATCTCAGTCAATGAGATGACTAAGCAGGTAAAGGCACATGCTGCCAAACCTGATGACCTGAGTTCCATCCCCAGGACCCATATAATGGGAAGGAAGAACCAACTCCCAAAAAGTTGTCTTTGACCTCTAAACACAAAAGTGGCAAATGCATCAACTGCTCCATAAAAAATAAGGAAAAATATAATTACAATTTTTTTATAAAATACTTTTATTGATGTTTTGTGTATTTCATGTATCATTTCTCAGTTTAATTTAGACATATTCTCCTTTCCCTGCCCACCACCCCACCCCAGTTCATGCATTCTGCCATACATGTCTTTCAAATTTTTTTCAGTCTTTTTATAGTTTTTCTCTGCAGATGTTTATTATTTTGGGCAGAATTTAACTTATCAGTTCTTTGACCTAGTCCTTATGTTGTTATTGTTCCCTCCCATTTGTATTGCTCCAAAATATGCTTATATAAACATGACATATATACCAAAATAAAGACCTCTGAAAATAAACTGTATGTTAATTCCAAAATATATTTAGGAATTCACATTTTCCCCTTTAATTTTATATTTCTCTAAAATATGAATATATATCTTCTGGCCATATACATTAATTACCATGTCTGAAAGTAAGTGGTAAGTTAGTTCTAGGGCTCATTAAGAGATTCACATTATAACATCACAGTTGCTTTCATATAGAAAGAAATATAACAATAATGTTTCTCAGCTTGCCTTTCAGTTGGGGGATTTGATACTAGCATCCACAAATGAGAGAAACCATTCCCCATTTGGTTTTGGGGGAATGTGTTACTGGCATTACATAATGCCTTTGAGTTCCATCCATTTACCTGCAAAGTTCATGATGTTATCTTTCTTTACAACTGCATAGAACTCCATTGTGTAGATGTACCACATTTTTGTTATCTACTAGTCAGTTGAGGGGCACTTGGGTTGGTTCCAGCTCTTTGATATTGTGAAGAGAGCTACAATAAACATAGATGTGCATGTATCTTTGCAGTAGTATGAGTCTTGTGGGTATATACCCAGGAGGGTATGACTGGGTCAGGTGGTAAGCTCATTTTGAGTCTTTTAAGGGTTCTCCACACTGCTTTCCATAGTGGTTATATGAGTTTACATTCCCACCAGCAGTGGATGAGTGTTCCCCTTTCCCCACAAACTCTCCAGCATTTGGTGTCTTTTCATTTAGCTAGTCTTATCAGAATGAGATGATATCTTAAAGTGGTTTTAATTTGCATTTCCTTAACTATTAACGATGTTGAACACTTTTTTAAGATGTTTCTCAGCCAACTTTACTTCCTCATTGGTGAAGTCTCTGCTCAGCTCTTTACTCCATCTTTTGAGTGAGTCATTTATTTTCTTACTTCTTTGGATTTTGTAGAGTGTTACACGCCTGCAGTGGCATATTTGACCTCTTTGAATACTGAACGGATTTAACCTGTGCTCAGAGGCAACAGCTGAGTCAGTGGTTTGATCAGCACCTGAGGCGCCTCCAGAAGAAGCAGAGGACATTCATATATAAATCCTTGTCTTTCCCACAATAAAGGAGCTGGCAGGTGCTTGCGTCTTCCCTGCCATTTATCCAGCTCCTGGAGTCAGTGCTCTGCCATCTACTCACCTCTTCCCGGTCATGGCCTTGGAACTCTGCCAGCTGACCAGAGGGTTCCTACATCTGGTGTCCAGTGTGATCTGTGACCCCCCCGCAAAGTTTTAAAAAACATACCCCTTCTGTGGTTTTGGCTTATAGCCCCTGGCCTGTGTAAAACACCAGTTCAGTGTTGTTTGCAAGGCACCCCTTTTCTGATATGGTTTACGGTATGGTATGGTATTGTTTGGGTAGACCCCTTTCTGTAGTGTCTGTCTGTAGGCACGTGAGGGTGAACGCTCACTGTTAGTCTGTCTTAATTTCCAGTTCTGCCTTTATGGATAACCTCCACCCTCAGACGGCCCAACTTATTCTGACCCTTCTCACCAGGATAGCCCTTCCCTATATGCTCCAACTCTGACCTAGGCCAACCGCCACTCACAGGGCGCTCGTTTGGATTCCGCTCCTGGGAGTGATCCATGGAGCTGCGGGGGTGGGGGGGGGAGTGGGCCATGAGCCAGGTCGGGAGTGACAGAAAGCTACAGCCTGGGGGCTGTGGGCACAGCTAGGGAAGGTCGGCTCATGGAGGATGCAGCTGCCTTTTTCTTGGGCATGGTCACATGGCCGGGGAGCACTCTGGGCCATCCCCACCCCAGGGCCTGTGCGGCCACAGAAATAGCAGAGGTTCCTGGGTGGCAGCAATGGTGGCAGCTCCCCAACCCCCGGCCTGTGGCCCACCCGACAGCCCAGTCACCTGGCAGCAGGTGCCCGGGAGCACCACAGGCAGAGACGTGGACAGGCAGACATCACCAGCAGAATGGCGGAGGCTTTGTTTGTCTCTTTCCAGAATGCCCTTAGGAAAGATTAAAGAGGAGGAATTTTCCAGATTTGAAGGCAGTAACTATGTTTTCTGTTTATGGTGACTGTTCTTCCATGTATCTGAGATTCATGTAGTCATGTTCTAAGTTTTTGTATGTGTTTGTCAGTCCTTGTAAACGTTCTCTCAGACAAAGTCTTCACTTTGTTATGTCAGGTACTTTCCCCTGCTTCAATTCTTTGCTAAGGAACTCGTTGCTTCTTCAAGATTTTGGAAAGGATCATGAGCCAAACTTTTGAGGTTTATTTCTTCTTGTGTCAATTTTTTGAAGTTCCTTTTCTTTCTCCTTTAATTCTTGTTAAGCATAAAGGAGTTTTATGTTTATATCTTTGATTACAGCTTTCCTTTTTTTGAAAATATCAGAAGCTGTAGTTAAAGCTTCCTTTACCTTGCTTAGTTAAAACACTGCACTGTTGTGTCTGATTGGGCTATATCCATCTTTGAACGTGCTTCATTTCCCGATTTGTTGAAGCCCATGAGCTCTTTCTCTCAACTCTCCTCTTTCTGGGGCCCTTATGTTTCCTGTTTAAGGTATGTCTAGTGTCATCTATGTGGCCACTTCAAGTTTCATCATTTATGTGCACAGAATTATTTGGCATACCAGACTGGATTTGCATGTGCAAATTTAAATACTTAAAAATGCATTGAGCTTTTTTTTGTCACCGGGGCCGGACGGTCCGGCGGCCAGTGGGCTAGTGCTCTGCATTGAAAGACCAAAAATTTGTTTATTACTTGTTTTGCACACTCAACCAAATTCCTAGGCATAATAACATAAAACCACCATATGACCAATATATTTTTATGATTACCTAGGTCTTCATGTTCAATTGCATTCACTGATTGTAGAGACACTAGCTTTTCAGAAAGCTGGTGACTGTGCAAAATTGCAGCTTATTTTTTTCTCATTTCTGTTCCCTTTAAAAGTAATGTTGGGGGGGCTGGAGAGATAGCCTAGCGGTTAAGAGCACCGACTGCTCTTACAGAGGACCCGGGTTCGATCCCCAGCACCCACATGGCGGCTAAAAACCGTCTGTAACTCCAATTCCAGGAGAACTCCAGTTCCAGGGGAATCCGAGACCCTCTTCTGACCTCCGCAGCACTGCACGACACGGGTGCACAAACCTACATGCAGACAGTACATTCATACACATTCAAAAATAAATAAAATTAAAAAAAAATTTAAAAAGTAATGCTGGAACACCCAGCTTTGAGATCCTGAGTTTTGTATTGCCATTATTATTATTTTTTTTTTTTTGGTACCTTGAGGTTCATAGTGTCAGCTGATCTTGTGTTCAAAAATTAATTATTTGATTAAAAAAGGAAGGTTGGAATGGCAGGATTTTCTTTGGGGGAAGGGATTTAATTGTATTGCAAAGTGATTGTTCATTATTTTGTCATTTTTCATTATTACATTGTAATTACTTTTATTGTTTTTTTCATTGCTACATTGACACCAGATGCCAAAAATTGGTTGTTAAGAATGACAGGATCTTCCTTGGGGAAAGGGATTTAATTATGCTGCAAAATGATTGTTCATTGTTTTGTTATCTTTAATTGCTATTTTGACATCGAATGCTGGAAATAGGCCTCCAGATCAGTTGTTGAAGTCTGGTTATATTCAGGTGCTCCAGTCCATGATTTGTGATCTCAATGCCTTCTGCAAATTCCATTTTTTTCCTTGAGACTGGATGACTATTGTTGCTGATGAGAACTCCACTTGAGCATTCCTGAAAATATCATCTTCTTTGTGTTTGCCTCTATTCCCAACCAGACAAACACTGTTCCTAGCATTTTCCTCGGTGGATGGCTGGTTAGTCAATGACGGGTAAGATCCTGTTGATCAGGACAAGCTAAGACAGGCACAGTCAGATATTGGAATGCTAGAGTTGAGGTCTGAGATATGCACTCAGACTCCCACTATGTTCGTCATCTTCTTTTGCTTAAAAGCAAAAGGGGTGGTTATGTAGAGTGTTACACACCTGCAGCGGCATGCTTGACCTCCTCAAATACTGAAAGGATTTAACCTGTGCTCTGAGGCAACATCTGAGTCAGTGGTTTGGTCAGCACCTGAGGCGCTTCCAGAAGAAGCAGAGGACAGTCGTATATAAATCCTTGTCTTTCCCACAATAAATGAGCTGGCAGGTGTTCACGTCTTCCCTGCCATTCATACAGCTCCCAGAGTTGGTGCTCTGTTGTCTACTCACCGCTTCCTGGTCAGGGACTTGGAATTCCACCAGCTGGCCCAGACGGTTCCTACAGTATTTGAGTAGTATACATATTCTGGATCTTAATGCTCTGTCAGATGTATCAAGTTCAATGTTTTTAAGAAGAAGACATTCTACTAAACACAAAAGTTTGGAACTATTATTTTCCACATACTGTGGGTGTTAGAGAGATGACTTAAAAAATATGGGGAGACAATAAAGAATAAGATGTGGGGAAACAACTAAGTATGAGAAAGGGAAAAGCTAGTGTTAGAGTTTGAAATTGAGAGCCCCTCCATAGGCTGATGTGTTTGAATGTTCATCCCCAGGTGCCAATGCTGCTTTAGAAGGTTATAGAATCTTTGAGGCATGGCTCACAGCAGTGGGTCACTAGGCATTGAGCCCAGCCCCACTATGGGACTGAGTTTTCTGCTACCTGTCAGCTTCCGAAATATCTCCAGCTCCCTCAAGCCCCACCCCCCATGGACAGGAGTGGTTCTACCACCATTCTTTCCCTACTGGGATGCACAATACCCTAACATGAGCCAAAATAAATCTTTTCTCCCTTGGGTTGCTTCCACCAGTCTTTGGACAAAGTGCTAGGAAAAGTAGCTAATGGAAGTTCGGAGACTGCTGAGGCCAGAGAAAAGTGTGAGAAGAATCAAGAAAAATAGGGTATAAAAAAGGAGGAGGAAGTGAGCTTAAAGATAAGAATCACCAGACTGGGAGGGGAGAAGACTCGGAAGTAAAGTGTTTATCTAACACGTACAATAGCTTGTGTTGGATCACCTGTACTACACATACTCCAAAATCATCATTAATGCTGACTTATGGGCAAAAATGTCAAGTAAGATGAGCAAAAACAGACTCATTTATTGCTCACAGATATGAAAAAGTCAGTGATGGGAGGGGTGTGTTGACGAAACCCTTTAATCCTAGCATTTGGGAGGCAGAGGCAGGTGGATTTCTGTGAGTTCAAGGCCAGCCTGGACTACATAGTGAATTTTAGGACAGCCAGAGCTACAGGGAGAGCCTGTCTCAAAAAGACCAACACCAAAAAACCAAAAACCAAAAAAACAAATGACCACCAGGCGTGGTGGTGCACGCCTTTAATCCTAGCATTTGGGAAGTAGAGGCAGGTGGATCTCTGTGAGTTCAAGGCCAGCCTGGCGTACATAGTTTTAGGACAGCCAGAGCTACAGGGAGAGCCTGTCTCAAAAAGACCAAAAAAAAAAAAAAAAAAAAAAAAGTATATGTCAATAAGCTAGATTTATTTTTTAAAACAGGGACATCAGCAATGAGATGCAACATTACAGAGGTGCCTAAATACAGCCTGACCCTCAGCATCCTCTAAAGCCAAGTCAGCCCAATCTATTCTGGGAACTCATTCTTTCTGCATTCTCTCAGAATTGCTGCCCAGAACAACAGGACTTGTTCTGTCTTTATTGAAACAGTATATCAGTGTTACATGGGAAAAGAGGGGTTTTTTTTATCAGAGGGGTTTGTCCCTTCTGACCCCTACTGAACCAGAACAGAACATTATCAATCTAATCTGACCTGTTGTTTGTAATACAAATGGGACAATTCATTGCTTTCCACAATATTCACTACTTTCAGAGCTTAATGTTTTCAGTCTACCGACATATACATTATTCTGGGCCAGGACTACAAAAAAGTCATGAAAGATTGAAGCTATAGGTTTAGGTTATAAAAAGAGCCCAAGGCCTAGAAAGCTTGTTTATATTACAAACTGAGTTAATGTTAAATGATCTCAACACTAGAATTAACTTTTGTTACCAGGTTAGGTAATATTCTATTTGTAACAGACGGCATTCCCAGAAGTCATTCCAGAAATTCTAGGTTGTCATCAAACTCTCAGTCCTCCTACCTCAGCCTCCTAGACCCTGGGAATATAAATGTGCATCATGACACCTGGACTGATTTCTTTACATAATTTGTCTCATTTTCCATTTTCAGTCCTATAGTCATGGAATGAGGACTCAAAGAGTTGTGCCTTTCCAAGCACAACCAAGCGCAAATTTGTCTGCTTCCGAAGCTGCCTCACAACCCACCTTTTTCTAACAAACTAAACTTGGATTCCTAGAAAATTATAATTGTGCAGTAAGAAGTCTAACACACAAAAAGATCACAAGCTGTATAATTCAGGCAGCATAGGGTAGGGACCACCGAAGAATGTGTTGGTTTACCATGAACAAGAAATTAAATATGCACAAAAACAGCAGTTTATGCCTCTCAAGAGCCTGGCAGTTTTAGAGTTTACACAGAAAGTGAGAGCCTCAGGTGTGAGGCCAACAACTCAGTCCCTCCAGCAAGAATACAGCAGTGCCAGGCTCTCTTCTTCAGACATAGGCAACTACCACAAAGAAACCTATTGCCTGCCTCATCCCTCTACACACCAATACAATGCAACTTACTTCAAGATCATATTTTTTAAAGTGGTGTCACTTATTGCCCATCAACTCAAATTCTATGTTTATTCACTATAGTATAGTTGCTTTTTTTCATTGCTATGATCAAATACTTAATAATAAACAATTCAAGGAAGGAAGGAAGGGTCTATTTTGACTCATATTTAAGGGATATAGTCTGAGCACGGTGTTGCAGCAGGACTGTGAGGTGTATGGTCACATTACATCTATAGTCAGGAAGCAGCAGTGCTAATAGGCTGTAGCAGTAGGCTAGGAGCAGTAGGCTCAGCAGTTAAGAGCACTGGCTGAACTTGCATAGGACCTGGGTTTAATTATCAGCACCCACAAGGAAACTAACAACCCTCCACTTCCAGGGGATCCAACGTCCTCTTCTGACCTCTGTGAGCATTACACAACATGGGTTGTACACTTACATACATGCAGAGAATACACTCAAATTAAAATAATAAATTAAAAAAATTAGTCAGGAAGCAAAGAGAGGTGGATGCTAAGGTTCAGCTTGCTTTCTCCCTTTTATTCAGTCCAGAACCCTAGCCCACAGAATGCTGCTGCCGTATTTAGGGTGGATCTTCCCGCCTCAATGAACCCAATCAGGAAAACTCCTTACATCTGTCCAGGTCTTTGCTTCTACAGTAATTGTGGTGGTTCAAATGAGAAATATGCCCCACAGGATCAGGTCTTTGAACACTTAGTCCCTAGTTTGCAGCTCTGGGCTGGGGGAGGTCATGGAATCTTTAGGAGGTATGTTCTTGCTGAAGGAAGTGTGTCCCTGGAGGTAGGATTTGAGGGCTTATTGTCTCGCTCCACTTCCAGTTTCCTCCCTCTACTTCATGTTTGCATGTGAGGACAAGAGCTCTGGGCTTCCTGCTCCTGCCCCCATGTCAGCTGCCTGCTGCCATGTCTCCCCACCATGATGGACTCTTATCTGGCCGGAACCATAAGGCAAAATGAACACTTTCTTCCATAAGTAGCTTTTGGTCATGTGTTTATCACAGCAACAGAACAGTAATTAATACACTGATGTTTAAAAGTCTGATAAAGTTATCAGTCAAGATTAGTCACTACATCCACCATCTCCAAAAGTCCACATTTTAGAACCAGATACAGGTTGCATATCCCTCATCCCAAAATCCGAAACATGAAATGCTCCAAAATCCCAAATTATTTGATGAGTACATTGTATCCTAAGTGGATAATTCCACACACGATCTCATGCAATCAAGCACAAGAGAAATGCTGGTGCACTAAAACAGTATATAAAATTACCTGAGGCTAGGCTGGGCGTGGTGGTACATGCCTTTAATCCTAGCACTTGGGAGGCAGAGGCAGGCAGATCTTTGTGAGTTCAAGGCCAGCTTGGTCTACAGAGTGAGTTCCAGGACATCTGGGGCTAAAGGGAGACCCTGTCTCGAAAACACCAAAAAAAAAAAATAAAAAAAAAAAAAAAAAAAATTACCTAGTGGGCTATGTGCAGGTATGAAACATAAGGGAATTTTAAAATTTAGATTTGGTTAACAACCAAACCTAAAATAACTCAGTATGTATATGTAAATATTCAAAAATCAGAAAAATTCTAAGATGCAAATCTTTCTAGTCCCAAGCCTTTTGGATAACAAAAACTTCAGCAAGTATTTAAATTTATTCACAAAAGTTCACTTCAGTCTTCTTTCCATTTCCTCCATATGGAGTTTCAGTTTTCCAAAGCTTCTTGTGTAACTCCTACTAATGCTACAAGACCCTACTAACTACTACTTTCTCCCTAAACTGTATTTGTTAATTCAGAACATCTACTGTTCTGGTTTGTCTTCCATTGCTGTGACAAAACACTCTGACACCAACTTGGGGAGGAAAGGGTTTATTCAGCTTACATCTCCTGGGTCACAGTTTATCACTTAAGGAGCCCAAGGCAGGAACTCAGGGCAGGAACCTGGAGGCAGGAGCTGAAGCACGGGCCATGGAGGAATGCTTTTCACTGGCTTGCTCCCTGGCTCATGCCCAGCCTGCCTTCTTATACCATACACAACCACCTGCCCAGGGTGGCACAACTCATTGTGGGCTGGGCCCTCCCACACTGCTCAACCATCAAGACAATACTCCACAGATGTGGCCACAGGCCAATCCAATGGAGCCAATTCCCCAGTTGAGCCTCCCTCAACCCAGGTGTGTCAAGTTTGACACTAAAGCTATCCAGCACAATTGACCCCTTTTCAACTTGACACACAAAACATCACATTAAACCACCACCTTTCCATTTCTTATCCCCAAAGTATGATGTTAACATTAATCACAACCTAAGACAGTACATCCTAAAAGCCCCACAGTCCTTAAAAATGTCCAAACACTTAAACGTTCACAGTCTATTAAAAGTCTCTTCAACTGGGGCTGCTGTAAAATCCAAAACAAGTACTGTCTTATTTCAAAGGGAAGAATCAGGCCACTCAAACAAAACCTAAGTCCATCAAGTAGCTCGAGGCTGGACACCTGGGATTCACTCACGATCTTCTGGCTCCAAAGGGTTTCGGCAGCATCCCCCTTCCATACTCTGCCATCCACAGCACACACAGCTCATCTCGCAGACCCAGGCCAACTCCATTCCACACCTGCCACTGCTCTTCGTGGTCGTCCCAAGGTCCCAGCATCTCAAAAACGCTGGGGTCACCACTGAACTGAGGCAGCACCCTACCAAAGGTCTCTTCTGACCTCTCCTGGTGCAAAGCCTCAGCTTCTCTCCATGACCCCTGCAATCCTGGGGTCTCCGTTGCAACCGAGGTTCACTCCACCAATGGTCTTTCCTGACCTCTCACAGTCCAAAGCCTCGGCTCACTCTGTGACCCCCTCAAATTTCAACACCGAACCATATAGGAGAACTCTTACACGTTACAAGTCCTGCTTCTCGCTTGACATGGAGACTCGGCCCTTCTGGAACAAGCTCTGTGTGCTGACCCTGAAGAAATTCTCCCAGAAGATTTCACCACAGTGATGCTGGTCTCTTGTTACTTACAGCTGATTTTCAGCCCCAGCAACCAGCATCAATTGTCCCAGTACAATAAAGAGTTTCACTTCAGGTTCTGTCTCGTACGTTATAGCTGATTCTTCAGTCCCAGCTGACCAGAACCCATACGATTAACACAGTCTGATGATCTCTGCTCTCCTTTGAAACTAGAACTTCACAAGCCAGGCCTCCATCTTCTACAAATCCCTTCAGCAAAACTGCCCAAGCTCCACAGCAACAATCTTTAGGCATTCAATGATCTTCCCAGCCCAAAGTTCCAAATGCCTCCACAATCCTTCCCCAAAACACCAGGTCAGGTCTGTCACAGCAATACCCCACTCCTGGTACTAATTTCTGTTCTGGTTTGTCTTTCCATTGCTGTGACAAAACACTCTGACACCAACTTGGGGAGGAAAGGTTTATTCAGCTTACATCTCCCTGGGTCACAGTCATCACTTAAGGAGCCCAAGGCAGAAACTCAGGGCAGGAACCCTGGAGGCAGGAGCTGAAGCCACAGCCATGGAGGAATGCTATTCACTGGCTTGCTCCCTGGCTCATGCCCAGCCTGCCTTCTTATACCATACACAACCACCTGCCCAGGGTGGCACTACTCATTGTGGGCTGGGCCCTCCCACACTGCTCAACCATCAAGACAATACTCCACAGATGTGGCCACAGGCCAATCCAATGGAGCCTATTCCCTAGTTGAGCCTCCCTCAATCCAAGTGTGTCAAGTTGACACTAAAGCTATCTAGCACATCTACCTATTAACAGTAATCCATTACCCAACCATTATTCATATAACATTAACTAAATTCATCAAGTAAATATAATTCACTAAAGTTATAACCATTGCAATAATTGCTATACACATATGCATACATTATAGTGTCTTACAGTAAAAATGTACCTTAAATATCCACTAGTCACATTCCAAACAATATTTCTACTCTGGTCTTAAGTGTGTTGTCATTAAATAAAATTCATACTGCTGATCTCTCCTTGGACAATAAATGTCTTCTTAAATATTTGATTTATTAGCCTATAAAAGCATGCTTTCTATACAGCTCTCTGCATTTTGCAGGTGTAAAATATGTCTATAAATAGCTATTTTATATTTGCACATTAAAGAACTACAACAGACACATTTCACCTTTCTGGAAATTATTATCTTTATGATAGCTTACTTTCTTCATGTTATAAAAATAGCAAAACAGGTCTGCAACATGTTGCTGAAGGTTATTCAAGTGAGGTCATTGATAAGAGATATGGATAGGAACTTAGAAGGAGAAGCAGATTAAGACTGAAAATAATGTCACTCATCAAAGGATACTTGAATGCACTGAGTCCTAGTCCCTGGGGCAATTAATATGGAAGGAAATATAAAGACTTAAGGAAAAGTTTGTCTAATAATGTAACTTAAGGAAGTGAAGAAAGACCATACACAAAAGGACATTCATGGAGAAGAAACATTTTTTATTATGCATATGTGTAGGTCTGTGTGGAGGTAAGTGCACATGAATGTAGGGTCCTTTAGAAGCCAAAGACATTAGATTTCTTGGAGCTGGAATTATGTGTTTGTGGGCTATCTCACAGGAATGCTGGGAACAGAACTCAAGTCCTCTGGAAGGTCAGGGCATACTCTTAACCATCTCACAAAGGAAAAAACAATTTTACAAAAAGTCGTAGTGAATAAAGAAAGAAAAGTTTGAAGAAACTACAACTCTACAACTCTGTCAAATACTTCTGAGAAATAAAGGTGAATAAAATCTAATTGAGCATGTTGCTGACAGTGGAAAGTTTCTTGAATTATCAAAATAGAATGTACAATGGTGTTACAGTAAACCCAAAGGGCTGGTTACTAACTGAGGGAAGAAAAGGTGGAAAAGGAAAGTTACAAAGAGTATAGCTCAAATACATATATTAGAAAGAAGATTTGGGGATCTGTTGCTCTCATTTTCATTGCTATGTTCTCTTTCTGGATTGCTCTTGTTGTCAGAGTGCTGTGCATTCCATGCTTTAAAAATCTGAAAACAGAGAGTACACTTTTTTTGGTCTTTTCAAGACAGGGTCTCCCTGTAGCCCCAGCTGTCCTAGAACTCTCTCTGTAGACCAGGCTGGCCTTGAACTCACAAAAATCTGCCTGCCTCTGCCTCCCAAGTGCTAGGATTAAAGGCGTGTGCCACCATGCCCAGTGGAGAGTACACATTTAAGATACCCAGTTTCCTTCTTATCTCAGACAGGCCCTCCATTTCCATCCCTACAATTCCTCTTAGACTATTCTTGTTAATTATAACTCCACACTATATCTTGGTAGAAATCACATCTCTGTCCTTAACATTTTGAAAATTCAACTGCATTTGAAACAATTATCATGGCCTCCTTTGTAAAAATGCACTCTCTTCCAGGTTCTATCAACTTTTTCTTGTTTTCCTTCTACCTCCATGAACTCTTCTGTTGCCTCTTCCTCTTACATGAAACATCCCAAATAAACTGGTGTTGCCCATAAACTTCCATCCCACCCCTGTTGTTCTCCTTAACTCTACAGAATGCAAAAGTCAGACTCGTGTATTCAACTACCTGTTTGACATTACCACTGGCTATTCAGTAAATTTCTTAAGCATTAAATGCTTAGCAGAGAATCCTTGATCTTTCAAGTTTCCTGACACATTCTTCCCTCACTTTTTGACTCTGACCCCAATCACCATTCTTGATTCTGCTCTCATCTTCAACCTGTCATCAAATTCTATTAACTCTACTTTCACCAAAATTTCTCTAGTCCAACCATTTTAGTCCATCTCCATGGCTACACCTTCAACCTATGTCAATATCAACTCTCACTTAAACTATGAAATGACCTTCTAACTGCTTCCTACCTAACATGTGTCCCCTTTCAATCAGTTCTTCACGTGACAGCTAAGAACTTCCTAAAGTATAAATTATTCCAATACCCCACTCAAACTTAAAGCAACATGCTTAAATTCTTTCCTTTATCTCTGTACCTCCAAACTCTAAACCACTTTTTAAAACATATGGTGTTTGTTTGTTCTTGGAGAATTTCATACATGTACACAATGTATTTTGTTCACATTTGCTCTGTATCCCCCCTCCAACTCCCCCCAGATTTCCCCTTTCATGTCCCCCTCCCAACCTCATGTCTTTTTTGTTTTTTTTTTTTTATAACCCAGTTTTGTAACCCATTCTAATTTGTGCTGTCCATATACTTATGGAAATAAGGCCAACCATTGGATCCACACCCCTAAAGAAATCGGACTCTTCCTCCCCTACTGTTCATTAATTGCCAACGGCTCCTCAGCTAAGGACAGTAGCTCATGTAGCCCTCCCCTATCCACGCTAGAATGTTGATTGGCTTGCTCTTGTGCAGGTCTTGTTTATTCAACCAGACCTTCTGTTAGAGTATGAGGGCAACAGTTCTGTTATGTTTAGAAGCTTTTTTACTCTGTTCCATCATGACCTCTGGGTCTTACAGTCTTTTCATACCCTCTTCCATGTTCCCTGAGCCTTGAGGGGAATAAGTGTGATTTACGTGTTCCATTTATGGCTACCACTCCACAGACACTTATCTCTGCCCTTTGACCTTAGATAAGTCTCTGTAACTGACTGTGGCCCACTGAAGATACAAAAGAAAAGAAGGAAAAAGAAAAGCACAAGATTCTTTGATGAGAGCTGAGAGCTATACTAATTAATCTATGGGTATAGAGATATGTATTTAAAAGACAGGTTTTTTATTTTATTTATTTTTGTATGTGTATGAATGTACTGTCTGCATGTAGGTCTGTGAACCCGTGTCATGCAATGCCGCGGAGTTCAGAAGAGGGTCTCAGATTCCCCTGGAACTAGAGTTCTCCTGGAACCGGAGTTACAGATGGTTCTCAGCTGCCATGTGGGTGCTGGGGATCAAACCCGGGTCCTCTGCAAGAGCAGTTGGTGCTCTTAACCGCTAGGCTATCTCTCCAGCCCCTAGAAGACAGTTTGATACTATTTCCTTTTAGCAAAATAATACACCTAGGGCCTACAACCTTCCAGCCATGGATTCTTGGCCAGACTTTGAGGATTTACCCCTCCTACTCTTTACCCTGCATAAGATTACGGTGTCTAAGTCAGCTGACAGTCACAGTATGCCTGTAGCCTGTACTCTCTTCTGAAACAATGTGTGGACTTTTTCCCATTATTCAAATTTACGTGATTGTCCTTAGTATTAGATATATTTAAAATCAGAAAAGAATTTTCCTAGTCAGTAGCTGTGTACAAAGTACCATGGGAGTTAATTTACTCAAGCAGGTAAATAGCCTACCTGCAGGTGAAGCGACTCCGCATGACCCCCGTGTGTCTTTTTCTTTCAAAGTTTTTTATTGAATTTTAATGTACTTTCTACAGAACACGTCAGCCAAACTTAATCATCTTTATACCCCCTCCACCACTGGCCCCTTCCCCAGCCCTCCCACTGGAATGTACTTTCTACAGAACATGTTAGCCAATCTTAATCATCTTTATACCCCTCCATCACTGGCCCCTCCCCCAGCCTTCCCACTGGAATTCATACATTGTGTCATTTGTGTCAAAGCCCATTGTGTCAAGTTAGTGTCTCCAGACTTTCCTCAGTGCAAGTTCATCCACTGAGGTCTAGTCAGACTATCACGAGTCCCTCCGTTAAGGGATTACTGCTTTTCCTGACCCAGCAGTAATCAGCTGCCAATATTTCTTCAGCTAAGATTGGGATATGCTCCCCATTTCCCCAGTTCTATTTGTATTTTTTTAATTTTCCTTTATCATGTTTATTCACCTTAATATTATCATTTACATGATTTAATTTTTCCATTGCTGGTTTTGTAGTATAATTACTTTCTGTTCCAGAGAATTCATTATAAATCTAAGTAAAGCACAATCAAAACAGTGGTGAGCCTCCTCAAGTATCTAATGTCATGGACTACCCAGCCTGTATTATGTAAGGCAATCTAAATCATTCTGTTGGTTTTATTCCTCCCCTGACTAATGCACACTATGGGTCCCAGGCAAGCCAATATAATAGTCATATAAAGTAGGTTTATCAACTGCATTAATTATATATCTCATTCCTGTGACCAAAAGCCTTGCAAAGGCAATTTAAGGAAGAAAGGATGAATTTGGCTCACATTTTGTAGGTCCAACTTTGGGAGGGAGCTAGCTATACTGCATCCTCAGTTAAGAAGCAGAGAATGATGGATGCTGTGCTCAGATAACTTTTTTCTTCTTCTTAGTATTTTATCTGTTTTTATTTTATGTGTATGAATGTATTGCCTGCAGGTATGTAAGTAAACTGTGTTGAGAAATGCCCGAGGAGGTCAGAAGAGGGTATTAGAGCCCCTGGAACTGGAGTTACAGATGGTTCTTAGCTACCATATGGGTACTAGGAACAGAATCCAGGTCCTCTGCAAGAATAGCCGCTGCTCTTGACTACTGAGCCATCTCTCCAACCCCTAGCTTTTTTCTTTTTATGCCATCAGGAAGCTCAACCCCTGGAACAGTGCCACCCACATTTAGGATGGATCTTTCCACCCCAGTTATCCAACCTAAGAAGTTCCTCACGGACATGCCCATAGGTTGTCTCTTTAGTGATACGAGATCTTGTCAAGTTGGCAATCAATATTAATCATCACACCAACAAATCCCAAACTGCAGTCCCTGCATCTTTCACGTGGTTTTGTATTTTCCTTTGTTGGTCTACTTTAGGGGTTTGAGATGTTTTGGGGTTTTTGTTTGTTTGTTTGTTTGTTTGTTTGTTTTGCTTCTACATGTTTTGGTGGGGGTTTTGTATGTATAGGTGTATGTTTGTATCCCTGGGCATAAAATATCTCTTCATTGACAGAAGAATATTTTAGTTTATGGTTTTGATTGTCCCATCTACTGCCGTATAATGACTGCAATAAAGCCAAAGAAAACCAGTTTATTCTGAACTTCTTTGAAAAGATTACAATGAACAATAGATTGGCCCTTGATTACATCCTGCATGTTTGAAATAAGACCTTCCCATTCCACTTGGAAATTAGGTGCTGTAGATGGAACTCAGGACCTTAGAGGTTACAGTTGTAGTCAAGTTGGTCTCATTCTGATATTTGAAGTCTTTCTGAAAATATTTCACCTAAAATGCTATATGAAAACAACCTGAATAGAATAGATCTCATTCTGCATCCATCACACTTATCATACATGAATACAAAATTTTAAGTTTATTCAAGAATATTTAAAGCCAAGGAGAATAGCTAGACATGGTGGCACCTACCTTCAATCTTAGAACTCAAGAGACAGAAGCAGGCATATCTCGGTGAGATTGAGGCCAGCCTGCTGTGTATAATGAGTTCCAGTCCAGCTGGGCTATGAGAGATCCTGTCTCAAAGATAGATAGATAGATAGATAGATAGATAGATAGATAGATGATAGATAGATGATAGATAGATAGAATAATAGAAGATAGATGATAGATAGATAGATAGATAGATAGATAGATGATAGATAGATGATAGATAGATAGATAGATAGATAGATAGATAGATAGATGATAGAGCCACAAGGAAGATTTATATGAAAGAGAATTTACCATGTGCTCTGCACAAAAATTGCATATTCATGCAAAGGAGTCTTGAAGACAAAGTGTTGATTCCTCTTTAGCCATAGTACTTTATATGGTGGTGTTTTCAATGACTAACCTCAGGTATAAGGTAATGCTAGTCTCTTTCAAGGAGAAGAGTTGATATAAAATAGGTGGAGTCAACAAGTTATTTGTTCTTCAGCTACAACACAAACCTATACAAGCCCTCTAAATAGTTCTTTGACACATAGAAAGCAAAAGGAATTATGGCAAATGTGTGATTGTGCTGCTTTCTATCCATGAGCAATGAAGTTCTTTGTCTCTGACCTGGAACTTTCTTCTTTAAAACTATAACAGGTATTCATGAAACAGGTCAACTTAGTATCTTGTGAGAAAAATAAAATCAAATCTCATATTCTGACAATAGCCACTGTTATATTCAGATTTTATAGTAAACAGCTGAGTAAGCCTTAGGATATCTCCTAGCTGCCCACTGCCCAGGATGCTGGATTGAATCCAGAATCTTTGAGTAGTGTGGTAGATAATAATAGATTAGATGATAGATGATAGATAGATAGATAGATAGATAGATAGATAGATAGATAGATAAATAGATAGATAGATAATAGATAGATGACAGATGAGATAGATGATAAATGTTAGAATAATGATAGATGATAGATACATGAGAGAGATGATTGATAGATGTTAGAATGATGATAGAAGATAGATAGATAGATAGATAGATAGATAGATAGATAGATAGATAGAAGGATGATAGCAATCTCACATTGTATCTTCTGGTTTCTTTCTAATATAAAATGATAAAACTGCACCTTTTATGCAAATCTAGTATCTGCTCCTAAGTCACAGTTTTTATATACCTTCCTGTGGCTCTAGGCCTTTGAGTATAATAATAGTCCTAGAAGACATAAGGGCAGGTGAAATCATTTTAAGGTTGACCAGACATCTCTAGAAAGGGTGTTTTACTTCAGAAGAGCTCATACTGCATTCATCAAGCAAAGTAGGTTTCTGTTGACAGGACTGTTCATAGCATTTGAAGAACTCTGATCTAGGACTGCCCAAGAAAGAACAGTCTGGAAAATGTAGTTGGCAGTCTCAGAATGAACTGGTGATGGTTCTCAAGTAGTTCTTAGTACAAGCTAAAAGTGTTTATTTGCTACAGTTTTTGTTGTTGTTGTTGTTGCTGTTGTTTAGAGATTATTTATTTTGCTTTATTTTTATTTTATGTGTATGTGTGGGAATTGAACCCCGGGTCTTCTGTAAGAATAGACAGTGCTCTTGCAGAGGACCAGGGTTCAATTCCCAGCACCCACATGGTGGATAAGAGTTCCAGGACAGCTGGGGCTACAGGGATACCCTGTCTCGAAAAGACCAAAAAAAAAAGAAGAAGAATCGTCTTTAAGCCAGGAGTGGTGGCACATGCCTTTAATCCTAGCACTCAGGAGGCAGAGGCAGGAGGCTATCTGTGAGTTCAAGGCCAGCCTGGTCTACAGAGTGAGTTTCAGTCCACCTGGGGCTATAGGGAGACCCTGTCTCAAAAAGACAAAAGAAAATTCCCCAAAGTATGTCCCCTCCTCCAAGTCATATCTAATTTGAATTTCATTGGCTCATGTTAAAATATAAACTTGAAAGTTTAATGAATTGTCTTGTTAATTAGAATCAATGTCTTCTGGAATCAACTTATAAAGAAGGAACAAAGCAACAGAGAGCATAGAAATTTAAGTTACTGGGGTCTAAACCACAAACTAAGAACATGAGGAGAGCCAGAAACAAGATATGGGGAGACAAGATGATTTTGTCTAAAGGAAACCTGAGTGGAGTAAGGGAGATGTATTCTGTTTACAAGATAAAACAAATACAATGTTTTAGAATACCTTTATTAAATTATCATTGTGGTAATTTAAATGAAAACTGTCTCCCATAGGCTGATGTATATAAATACTTGGTCCCCAATTGGTGATGTTTTGGGGAGAGTCTATGGAATCATTAGGAAGTACAACCTTCCTCAAATGGGGGACAAGTTTAAAGGGTTTATAGCCTCATCCCACTTCCTATTCACTCTTTCTTCCTGTGTATAGATGAAATGTGAACAGCCACCTTTCTTACCCTGCCACCTGTTCCCATATTAGCCTGCCATAATGGACTCTATCCCTTTGGAACCCTGAGCTGAGATGAACCATTTCTTCCTTAAGCTCCTTTTGGTCATGCATGGTATTTATCACAGCAACAGAAAAGTAACTAATAACATCCCTTCATGCTTAAAGTCATAGAGGGAATTGGACTGGAGGGATAATTCCTCAATGTAATCAAAGCCATATACAAGAAATCCACAGCCAACATCATCCTAAATGGAAAAAGAATTGGAAGAATTCCCCTTAAAGGCAGGAACATGGCAAGGCTGTCCACTATCGCCACTCCTCTTCAATATAGTGCTTGAAATGCTTGCTAGGGCAATAAGGCAAGAAAGCAAAATTAAAGGAGTACTAATTGGAAAAGAGGAAGTTGAACTATCCCTTTTTGCAGATGATATAATAGCTTACCTAAGGGATGCTAAAAACTCCACCAGAAAACTCTTAGAAACAATCAAAAGTTTCAGTAAAGTGGTGGGATACAAAATAAACCTAGAAAAAAAATGGAAAAAAAGAAAGAAATAAATAAAATAAAAAAAATTAATAAACCTAGAAAAATCAATAGCCTTTCTTTACACCAACAATAAGCAACTGGAGAAGGAATATAAGGAGACCTTCCCAATCACAATAGCCTCAAAAAAAAAAAAAAACCTAGGAATAAACCTAACCAAAGACACCAAAGACCTCTACAACAAAAACTTTAAAACCCTGAAGAAGGAGATTGAAAATGACAACAGGGCTAGAGAGATAGCCTAGCGATTAAGAGCACCACTGCTCTTGCAGAGGACCCGGGTTCGATCCCCAGCACCCACATGGCAGCTAAGAACAGTCTGTAACTCCAATTCCAGGAGAATTCCAGTTCCAGGGGAATCTGACACCCTCTTCTGACCTCCGCGGCATTGCACGACATAGGTGCACAAACCTACATGCAGACAGTACATTCATACACATACAAAAATAATAATAAATAAATTTATAAAAATAAATAAATTAATTAAATTAAAAAAAAAAAGGAAGTAAGAAAACAAATGACCTACTCAAAAGATGGAGTAAAGAGCTGAACAGAGACTTCACCAGTCAGGAAGTAAAGATGGCTGAGAAACATCTTAAAAATTGTTCAACATCATTAATAATCAAGGGAATGCAAATTAAAACCACACTAAGGTATCATCTCACTCCAGTAAGACTAGCCAAAATCAAGAAAACAAAAGACACCAAATGCTGGAGAGATTGTGGGGAAAGGGGAACATTCATCTACTACTGGTGGGAATGTAAACTGGTACAATCACTGTGGAAAGCAGTGTGGAGAACCCTTAAAAAACTCAAAATGAGCCTACCACCTGACCCAGCCATACCACTCCTGGTTATATACCCACAAGACACATCCTACCACAAAGATACATGCACAGCTATGTTTAATGCAGCTCTCTTCACAATAGCAAAGACCTGGAACCAACCCAAATGCCCCTCAACTGATGACTGGATAACAAAAATGTGCTACATCTAAACAATGGAGTTCTATGCACCAGTAAAGAAAGATGACATCATGAGCTTTGCTGGTAAATGGAAGGAACTCGAAACAATTATACTAAGTGAAGTAACACAGTCTTAGAAAAAAAAAAAGGTGAATGGTTTCCTTCATTTGTGGATGCTAACACCAAATTCCCAGTTGGCAGGCAAACTGAGCAACTTTATTATTCTGTTTCATTGTATCTGAAAGCAACTGTGCTATTACAATGTGAATCTATAAATGGGCTCTAGAACTGTCCTACCACTTATACTCAAACATTGTAATTACCATATATAGATGGAGGATATGTAGTCATATTCTAAAAAAAAAGAATGTAAAGTTACACGACTTTATACCTGCATGCAAATTTACTGTTAAAATGTGAATCTCTAAATGTGTTTAGGAATCAACCTATAATTTATTTTCAGAATTTTTAATTTTGACTTATGTGTGGAGTGTGTGTGTGTATATATACATATATACATGCATATTTTGGAATAACATAAAATTTAAAAAAAAAGAAAAAAAAAGGTTGGTATCATTCCAAATTCACATTTACAATTCGGGCCACTCAGGGATGATTTCCCAAGCAATTCCTTCACAGGGTCCTATTTGGAATTCCTACTGGGCAGGAATGACCTCACCATTTATCCCTGTAATTTTCACTCCAGATTTAAGCAGGCCCGACCTGAGCTTCATTCCTGCCTGTAGGTTTTGTCTGCTCCCACTGAAACCACTGAAACATTGACATTGGGGCCCAGGAAAGCCATTGGAAGGCCAACCAAAAGGGTGCCCATCTGTTCCCATGAGAGTTTATCCCTGTCCCATTCTGAAGTAGGGGTGCTGGTTGCTCACCATGCCCTTCATCCGTTTACAGGTGTGCGGTAAATCGATCTCTGCATGCTTTTGGTTATACTTGAAAACATGGAACATCAGCTTGTTGAGAGTCTTTGTGAAAGGGGTTGTATAACATGGTAGCAGGGATGAGATCTTGTCACTGTTGGAGCTTTCAGACTGTAAAGTACTAGAGCCATCTGCACAGCGATCTAGGCTCACAGTCCAGAGGGAGGTCTTGCAACACAGTCCTTCCCCAGCACCATCAATCCAGACACACATGGCTTTCTCATCCTGAGGCAGCGACATGTACATTTGCTTGATGCCTTTGTTCCAGTGGGAACTTGCTGAAGAGGCCATGGTGGAAGGTGTTCGGGGCGGCAAGCAGTTGGGTGGACAGGCCATGCTAGCAAAGGAAGAGTGGAGAGATCTTTGTGCAGTTCAGACACTTGGCTCTTCTCCCATTCTCAGCTCCCTGTTTCCTGTTTTTATGAGATCAAAAGAAAGTGACCATGGCTATCTCTCTCTCTCTCTCTCTCTCTCTCTCTCTCTCTCTCTCTCTCTGATTTTTGGGTAAGGGCAAGGAGAAAAGAAAGATCTATTTGTACAAAATGTGAGGTTACTGAACACCTGAATATATAAATGCACTATATATAAATTTCTGTTCCCTAAAGTCCTACTATAAGATTTCTATATGTAACCTATAATTATTACTATCTGCATTTAAATTTCTTCTGCTGGTCACTTCATGCTAAATATTGATTAAAGATGTTGGGTGGTATTGTCAGGAATCTCTTTCAACTATTTATTAGTCATCTGTGAGATCACTGTAATAATTGGCTAGAAAATAAATGAGAGTTGAAAATGTGTAAGTAAACATAATAGAGTTAATTATATTTAAATCACAAGATACAATTTTATATAAAATTTATAAGAGAGGGCTGGAGAGATGGCCTAGCGGTTAAGAGCGCCTACTGCTCTTACAGAGGACCCGGGTTCGATCCCCAGCACCCACATGGCGGCTGAGAACCGTCTGTAACTCCAATTCCAGGAGAACTCCAGTTCCAGGGGAATCCGACACCCTCTTCTGACCTCCGCGGCATTGCACGACACGGGTGCACAAACCTGCATGCAGACAATACATTCATACACATACAGAAATAAATAAAATTAAATTTAAAATTTTTTTTAAAATTATAAGAGAGTAAATATCTTTTATAGGCTCACACATTTGTTCTGCATATTATAATTTGTAGGAAATATAAAGAAATCAGTATTCAGTCTCTGCTTCTAATTTAGCATAATTTTAATTAGGAAAATTTGATGGCAGTATATGAATCTTAAGAGCCACATCTCTGGATATATTTAAATATAATACTAATCGAAGTACCGTTTTAAGACATTGGGTCAATGAAGTGTTTGCTATAAAGTGCTTTCTGTACGAGCATGAGGACTTGAGTTCTATCCCAGGCAACCCATGGAAAAATTTACCATGGAGGGGTTGGGTTACAGCAGTTAAGAGCGCTTGCTGTTCTTGCATACGACCCAAGTTCAGTTACTAGCACCTACATGGCAACTAGCAACCAGCTGTAACTCCAATGCAGATCAATCACACTCTTCTGACCTCCACAGACACTACACGTGTGATACACATGGAGGCAAAATAATTATATAAATAAATAAATAAATAAATAAATAAATAAATAAATTTAAAGCTAACATGATGGCATATACCACATACATGTATTCCCAGCACCAGAGAGACAGTGACATGTGGCTCTCTAAGGCTTACTGGCCCAGAAGCCTGGCCTCAAAAAACCAAGATGGGTAGTTCCTGAGGAATGACACTTGAAGTTGTACAGGCTCACAAATACACACATGCACATGCACATGCACACACAAACACACACACATATATATATACACACATATACACATATATATACACAGACTCTCTTACACACATATATACACACAAACAGAATTATTTCAAGACGGAGCTGTCACATACCCAAAGCAACTAATTTAGAAACCCAATTCATTCCCACTAGTTATTAGAAATATTACAGAACTTGTAATCCCCCAAAGAAAACATCTTCATAAATTTGTCTGAATAACATGAAAAAAGTATCTTGTTAGATGAAAAGAGAGGATTAATCTAAACACTGTGTTTTCACAACACAATCAGAAGAGTGGAGAGAGACTAGTGATCCCCTGTTGATATATGATAGGACGCACAGGTGCGAAGTGCCTTTCAAGACACTGACACTGTGAACTGAATTCATTGAAGAATATTATTCTCCTGTGCTCAGTCTATGAATGTACTATGTAAACAATAATGATGGAGATCAACATTTTCAATCTTCCTGACAGTGCCCAGGGATTGTGTGGTAAGACTGTGCTGGCAGCTTCATCTTAAGGTTCAGCTTTCAATTGTTATAAATTTTCACACAGAGAAAATACTTCAGAGGTAATATTTTTCAACTGGTCTCCTGGCGATATTGTAAGAAATATTGAGCAAAATTTATTCAATTCTTTTGTGTATTTTATCTGGTAAATATTTATTATTTTCTGATATTATCCCATAAACATGTCACCTTATAATTCTCTGTACTGATGAAAATATATTTCCTGGGATTTTAGGATTAGATACATTCTATAAGCACAATAAATAGTAAATTAAGGTTGTAACATAATAGAAAATGAAAAACAGGAGAGGGAAGAAATGCAATAATGTATACTAAGTTATTTGACCCAAGTCACAGTGTTACATAAAGCATATTTGTCTTATAATTGTCTTTTCACCCCAATTTAACAATGTCACATATAAAGACCCTTAAGCTTACTTAAGAAATAAGTTTGCTTGGGTGATTTTAAATGTGTCCCACCACCTTCCACAACTGACATTTTATTGAATGTCTAAAATTTCATAATTGAACATTTCTATTTGGATTGAAACATTTAAACTAATTTTTTAAGAAAATGGTACATTAAGCCTTCCTAGACTTTCCTATTTAATACAGAGTATTTGTTTTAACCTTTTTCTGAGTGTGGAATTCAGTGTAGCAAGAATGTGACCACAGGAGCCAAAAATTATCTTTTTCTTTTCTCCCAAAGTTCCCAAGTTCACTCTAACTAATCTGTAGGTCACATAGAAAAGGGAGAAGGTTTTTAGTATTGGGCTTCCTGAGAGGTAGAGTAGCTTATGGTAAACCATAAAAGGATTTAACTGGTCCATGAAATTATTTAAGAAAAGTTAAAGGTGTGGGCTGGAGAGATGGTTCCGCTGTTAAGAGCACTAACTGCTTTTGCACAGGACCCAGTTTCAATTCCCAGCACCCACATGGCAACTAACAACCATCTGTAACTCCAGTTCCAGGGATGCAATGCCCTCTCCTGATCTCTGTGGGTTCTGTACGACAGAGGTGCACCTACCTGCATGCAAGCAATACACTTGTACACATAAAATAAAAATAATAAAATATTTTTTAAAGTCAAAGGCAAAGATTAGATCAAGACAGAGTGTGAATAAATTTCGATCAAGAAAGCCTGAATAAAATAAGCTATAATCCTTGTCAGAGTCCCCTAAAGAAATATAATGTATGCAGCTGTGTGTATATATACATATATGACATTTATATCATATATATATTGTTATGCACTACCCAACAATGAAATACAATACATAGACAGCAGTAGTCCCATAAGATCAATCAGAAAGTCTCATCACTTAGTGACAACATACAGGCCACACTGATATATGTTATTCACATCACCGAAGTGATGCTGTATAAATAAACCTATTTATGGCACATATAATTATGCATTATACATATACTTAACGCTGATAACAAATAACTATTGATTATTTATGGTTTTCCTTTACTACTTACTGTTATTTTAGAGTATACTCTTCTTATTAATACTTATAAAAAATGTTTGATATAAAACATGCCTATAATATTATAGTTACTACATAAACTATGCCTGTAATACTAGTAGCAGACTAATCATGTTTAGGTCTCTTAATTATATCGTTTTCTCTTTTTTTAAGCCCATGTTTTATTGAAGCTCTGTGTATTTCATACAAAATTACATTTCAAATCAAATCTAGACCCATGCCCCCTTCCCTGCCCCCCACCCCACCAGAGCTCATGCATTCTGCCAAACATGTTTTTCATATTTTTCTCAGTGTCTCTCAAAATTCTCAATGCAGAATTTTACTATTTCCAGCAGTTCACCATTTCTGTCAGTTCTTTGATGCAGTCTTTTCTGTTGCTGTTGTTGTTGTTGTTGTTATACTTTCTAATATGCATCACTCCAAAATATGCATGTATGCATGCCACATATATCATAGGTTTTAGCATCTTCAGCTTGTGATTTTTTTTATTAGGTTGAAGGATGTCATGTTTGAAGTCTCCTCCTTGGCAAGCCTAAACTACCATCAGTTCTGCCCTTGTGTTCCACACTGGGGTTTTCCCTTCCCATGGTCACCAAATGAGGTCCAGTAAGCACCGCATCGTGTCTTGATCTTCTTGTACTGTCTCGATGATACAGCCTGGGTAGTCCAACAATGGCAGTCTATACTCTGAAGAAGTGGAAACCCCAGTAGTAGCTCAGTCCACAAGTTGGATGTCTCAGCAGTCCCCATCTCGCATTGAAATTTTGGAGGATTCTTGGAGAGACATGAGTCTTCAGTCCATATTGGAATGTCGAAAAGCTGTGTCTTCTCATGTCTTTGAAGGATGGCAAAAGCGGTGGCAGCCACAGGGTAGCTGCACTTGCCAGTAAGACAGGCAAACAACTGTGCTCTTTTGTCTTTACTAAGATCTCAAGTTTTATACCTGAAGTACTATTTCTCAGGACTTACTATTTATTTATTTATTTATTTATTTATTTATTTATTTATTTATGGTTATACTTTCCTTTTAGATGTATAAGGCCACACAGTTAACCCAGATTAACCAAGGTTTTTGTTTTCACAATGTCAGTTGAGGATCTGGTCCTCAAGTGTCACTCAGGTTTTTTGGGGGGAGAGGGAGCTCCTGGCTCCTTTTGGCTTTTCAGTCACCAGTTAGTTCCATCCACTCAGGGACAAAGTCAGGTCTTGCTAGACCAGGTTTCCCTTTTTGAAGCATGAGCAGACTTTCCTCTTTATAGACTGGACACTGGCTGAAGTCCCATTAGTGGATCTCGAAGACCTCCCTGCACAGGAAGACTGGTGACTTACATTTGCAGGACATTTCAAGAGATGACCTCATGCATAGTCCCCTGGTACTTAGGTGACCAATAAGGGCAAGGAACAAAGTTATCCCTTAAGACCCTTGGCCAAATTGGTCTGGGCATTAAGTATATTCTCAAGCATCCAGAAAGGCTAGATACACGAGCCTGATACTTTTAACTAATTTATAATATTTTAGAAAATGCTTGGACAAAAGTTCAAGCAGCCTTGTATAAGAAATACTAAGAAGTACTCTCACAAAACAATGTTTTCTCTTAAGCTTGATATTATCTCAACCTGTCTCTATGCCCAATAGGCTATACTGTACATTCTTGACCTCATAATTTGTTGTGTGTATACATACATACATATATGAATGTATATGTGTATGTACACACCACACAGCCTAGGTGTGTAGTAAGCTATACCATTTAGATTCATGTAACTACACATTACAATGCACTCACGATGACAATATAATGTATGTAATGATCCATCTCTGAGAATGTTTCCCATCATTAAGTAATACAAGGTGATGAGTACATGTGTATAGATAGAACCCCCAGAGCTAGACAGTAGTGTTGATATGGTGTGAAAGTTTTTAAAAATCCCAACACTCAAAGCTGACAACCAATATATTTAGTGCAGAACTCAGACTTCAGCATTTTTTATTTCTACAGAGGTGAATCCAATATGAAGTTAAGGTTGTAAAACATTGTTCTAAAAGTTTAAGAACCTGGGGGATGGAGAGATGGCCTAGCAGTTGAGAGCACCGACTGCTCTTGCAGAGGACCCAGGTTCAATTCCCAGAACCCACATGATGGCTGAGAACCATCTTTAACTCCAGTTCCAGGGGAATCTGACACCCTCTTCTGACCTCTGCAGCATTGCACGACACAGGTGCACAGACCTACATGCAGACAGTACACTCATACACATAAAAAAAAATAATGTTTAAAAAAAAAAGAACCTAAAGAAATTCAAAGCATCTACCCAGGTTATATAAATTTGTGAAAATATAATAAAGAAAATAAGACAAGTAACAAATATAAATCTGTCTGAAGAATAGAGTCCTGTAAGAAGATCCAGAGTTGATGCAGGAAAGAGAATAGCAATGTTCTTGCTTCTAGCCAATTGCCTCACTTAGTGGATGGTGACCATAAGTTCAAGACCAGCAAGGCCCACACTGGCTTAATGACTAGGTGTTACACCAAATATAATCACAGGAAAAGATTTTAAAAGTTATAAAAGTTATCTTGTGCAATATAGTAAAAAAGAATAGATACCAAACAAAAGGGGCTAATGCAATAATGCAATGCTATGTATTCACCGAAATAGAAGAATGTAAGACTGTTTGAGCCCTCAGGCTCTGTTTTGAGAGTCAGCCCTACCCGTAGAGCTATTTTCAAGGCTGTGTAGCCTTTAGGTGGTGGAGCCTGACTAACAGATGTAGGTCACTAGGGGTAGGCATTGAAGGTTTTACCCACCTCTCATCCCAACCTCAAGGTCTGTGCTTCCTGCTTCATGTCATATGAAGAGCCACTTCTCATATATTCCTGTCACTATGCAAGGAGGGGCTCCTCAATGTCTTTTCTAGCATGATGGATTTTAATTCTCTGGAACCATGAGCCATTAAGTAAACCATTCCTCCTTTAAACTGCTCTTGTCAGGTCTTTTCTCACAGCTTTGAGAAACACAACTAACACAGAAGGTCAGGGCCAGAGAACAATTCATCTTAACCAAGTAGTTCTTAGACCTAGCTTACAAGGGGAATGTAGAAGACTTTAGATATATGAAATAGAGACACTCTAGGATGTTGTAAGCAGAGCTTGGTGGAGGATTCAGGCAAGAGTTCAGAATACCAGAATGCCATTAAAAACGCAGATAATAAAATCTGTGCTCATGAGCTATCAGATGGGAACATGGGTTCTATCAAGCCATTCATGTTACATTGTAACAAAGAATTTGGCTGTGTTCTCCCCATGACATGAAATTTTGAGTGAAACTGAATTCCCAAAATAATGGACTAATTAACATGGTGGAAGAAATCTCAAGACAGCATAACATTCAGGGTTTTACATTCATATTACTGCTGTTGCTTTTAGCCAAATTTAGAGTAAAAGTGAACAAAAAGCTGAGAAGAAGGTAGGAAAAGCATAAAGTTTAGTGAGGAAATAACAGTGGCACATTTAAAGTTGTAGACACATGGGGCTGGAGAGATGGCCTAGTGGTTGAGAGCAAGGATTGCTCTTCCAGAGGACCTGGGTTCGATCCCCAGCACCCACATGGCAGCTGAGAACTGTCTGTAACTCCAATTCCAGGAGAACTCCAGTTCCAGGGGAATCTGACACCCTCTTCTGACCTCCGCGGCATTGCACGACACGGGTGCACAAACCTACATGCAGACAATACATTCAAATAAATAAATAAATAAAAATTTTAAAATAAATAAAAATAAAGTTGTAGACACAGCAGGGGAAGGTCCACCCACCATCAACTTCCACCCAGCACTCCAGCCAGAGCCACTCTGCCATGCCTTCTGTGCCCTTGCAGACTGTAAGCCTCTAGACCCTGACACAAATTAAACCTTTTCTCCCTTAGCTTCTGACAAATATTTTGTCTTAGAGACAAGAGAAGTTTTTAAAAGGTTATTTGTATATTCTATATATTAACCCTCTGTCAGATATGTAGCTGGCAAATATTTTCTTCCATTCAGTAGTCTGTCTCTTCATTTAATTGACTGTTTCTTTTATTGTACAGAAACTTCTTAATTTCATGAAGTCCATTTGTTGATAGCCTTATTTCCTGAGTGATTGGAGGACTATTCAGAATTCCTTACCTATGCCTGTATCTTGAAATATACATCCTACTTTTTCTTCTAGAAATTTTAGAGGCTTAGGTCTTCTATTGGAACCTGTCAACCACATGGAGCTGAACTTTGTGCAGGATGAGAAATAAGCTTCTAGTTTCAATCTTCTACATGATGATGACCAGTTTTCCCAGCAACATTTCTTAAAGATGCTGTCTTTTTTCAATATGTGCTTTTGGCCTCTTTGAACAAAAAAAAAATCATTTGTGTGTAAATGCGAAAGTCAATTGTGTCTGGGTCCTTTTGCGTTGACCTATATGTCTGTTTTGTACTGCTATCCTGCTGCTTTTATTATTATAGAGCTGGAATATAACTTGAGATCCAGTACAGTAATCCCTTCAACAATATTCTTTCTGGTCAGAATTGCTTTGGTTATCCAGGGTCCTTTGAGTATACATATGAATGCTAAGACTGTTTTTATTCTATTGCTGTGAAGAATGTCACTTTAATTTTTATTGGAATTGCATTGACAGCCACTTGCTGGGTATCTCTGACCAGAGTTTGCTGCATAAATGTCCTAAAGTCCCATGGGTGGAGAGGAACTTTCCTAGAGTATGTGACCTGGCATTCCAAACACACGTATGGAAAACCTTCACCATGTGTGCAGGGAGATTGCTTTGATGGAATGGCCATTTTTGCAATATTGATTCTTCCAGTCCATGAGCAGGGGAGCATTTTACGTCTTCTAGCATCTTCCTCAATGACTTTTTTCAGTGTTTTAGAGTTTTCATTATAAAGGTCATTCACATCTTTAGACGTGTTTATTTCAAGGTTTTTTTTGAGGGTGTTGTGAATTACTATTCATATTTCTACAATTTCTTTCTCTGTGTGTTTCTTATTAAAATATGAGAAGGCTATAAATTTTATATTCTGCCACTTTGGTGGAAGTGTTCATTATTTCTAAAAGCCTTATGGTGTGGAATATTTTGGGTTTTTGTGTATAGAATTATATGACCTTGTGCTAGATAGCTTTAGTGTCAACTTGACACACCTGGGTTGAGGGAGCCTCAGTTGGGGAATTGGCTCCATTGGATTGGCCTGTGGCCATGTCTGTGGAATATTGTCTTGATTGTCAGGCAATGTGGGAGGGCCCAGCCCACAATGAGTGGTGCCACCCTGGGCAGGTTGTTGTGTACTATATAAGAAGGCAGGCTGGGCATGAGCCAGGGGAGCAAGCCAGTGAACAGCATTCCTCCATGGCCTGTGCTTTAGCTCCTGCCTCCAGGTTTCTGCCCTGAGTTCCTGCCTTGGGCTCCCTAAGTGATGAACTGTGACCCAGGAGATGTAAGCTGAATAAACCCTTTCTTCCCCAAGTTGGTGTCGGTCAGAGTGTTTTGTCACAGCAATGGAAGACAAACTAGAAGAGACCTGAAAATATACACAGTTTGATTTCTTTACTTCATATTCATGGCCTGTTTATTTTCTCCTCTTTTCTTATTGCTCTAGCTAAGTCTCCAGCACTATACTGAATGAGAGTGGGGAAAGAGTCACCCTTATGTTGTTCCTGGTTTTCTTGGAATTTTTTAGTCTTTTCCCATTTAATATAATGTTAGCTGTAAGTATGTCATGAAGTCGTTATTACGTTGAGATCCAGTCCTTCTATTCAGTGTCTTCAGTAATTTTTTTCTTTTTAAAAATTGAAACATAGAGCTGGAGAGATGGCCTAGCGGTTAAGAGCACCGAACACTCTTACAGAGGACCCGGGTTCGATCCCCAGCACCCACATGGCGGTCGAGAGCTGTCTGAAACTCCAGTTCCAGGAGAACTCCAGTTCCAGGGGAATCCGATACCCTCTTCTGACCTCCGCAGCATTGCACGACACGGGTGCACACACCTGCATGCAGACAGTACATTCATACACAAACCGAAATAAATAAAATTAAAAAAAAATTGAAACATAATAGTTTTATTAATTATTAGATTTTTATACACTGTATTTTGATTATATTCACCTCTCCTCCTCTAACTCTTCCCAGATCCTCCCCCATTCTCACCCCTCCAAATTTCATGTCCCTTTTTACAAAAAATAGTCCACTGAGTCCAATCTTTACCGCTCATGTATTGCTCATCCAGGAGATACACACATACGCATAAAATAAAAATAATAAATAATTTTTAAAAGAAATGTATATGGGTCCAAACAAAGCCAGACAATAAATACTGCCTCATGCTCATGCTAGAGACCCCTGAGCTGGGTTTCCTCCAGCTCTACCCTCATTCTAAAGACAAGAAATCTGTGGGTTAATGGGATATGTCCATGGGCAGGCTTTGCTTACTTCTTCTCCCAGCCACTTGCTGGGTATCTCTGACCAGAGTTTCTGCATAAATGTCCTAAAGTCCCATGGGTGGAGAGGAACTTTCCTAGAGTATGTGACCTGGCATTCCAAACACACATATGGAAAACCTTCACCATGTGTGCAGGGAGACAAAAAAGAAGCATTAAAACTTGAGGAGTGAGAATCAAAGCAATCACTAGATCCCTCTTCATCACCACTTTCATGTATAAAGCACTATAGTTTGAGAAATCTAAATTCAAATTTGTCCTTCTATGTCATTATGAATTATGTTTCTCAAAGCAAGACAGTATAACACATTCTACTCAACAACACATTAGCAAACATAACAAATCTGGAATCTATTCCACAACATATTAGCAAACATCACAAACTCTAGAATCTACTGGTGTGTCTACATATGATACTAACAGTGAAATAGACTTATGTCTCCTATATTCCCTAGCCACCATCATATTAATCTGGAGCACTAATCTGGCTCTGACCCCTCCTCAAAAGGCTGGTAACTCATATATATATTTTTTATTTATTCTCTCTATTTTTTGTTTATGAGTGTATTGCCTACATGTGTGTAAGTGCACTCATGTTCTGTAATGCCTGCAGAGTCAGAAGAAGGGGTCAGATTCCCTGGAACTGGAGTTGTGGACAGTCGTTAGCTGCCATGTGAGTACTGGGAATTGAACCAGGGTCCTCCACAAGAGCAGCTGGTGCTCCTAACTGCTGAGCCATCTCTCCAGCCTAGGAGAATTCTAGGATCTGGGAATTCTAAGAACTCTGTGGTCCTTTTACCTTTCTTTTTTATTTTTATTTTATTTTTTATGATACTTTTATTGATGTTTTGTGTATTTCAGACATCATTTTTCAGTTCAATTTAGACATATTCCCTTTTCCCTGCCCCCCACCCCACTTCATGCACTATGCCATTCATGTCCTGCATCTTTCTCTCAGTCTCTCCAAAGTTTTTCTCTGCAAAGGTTTACTGTCCTAGGCAGAATTCAACCCCAGCACTCAGCTCCTTGACCCAGTCCTCATGCTGCTGTGGTTCCCTCCCAACTGTACCACTCCAAAGTATGCCCATGATCCTAGTACTTGGGAGGCAGAGACAGGCAGATCTTTGTGAGTTCAAGGCCAGCCTGGTCTACAAAGTGAGTTCCAGGACAGCTGGGGCTACAGGGAGACCCTGTCTCAAAAAGATAAAAAAAAAAAAAAAAAGTATGCCCATGAACACATCATATATGTACCAGAATTATGTCCTCCAAGAATAAACTGTATGCTAATTCCAATATATGTCCAGGAGTTCATTTTTTCCTTTTAATTTTATATTACTCTAAAATATGTATATGTACCTTCTGCCCCTATACATTAATTACCATGTCTGAGTGGTAATTAATGTGGTAAGTGGTAAGTGGTAAGCTAACTCTGGAGCTCATTATGAGATTCACATTATAACATCACAGTCACTTTCAGATAGAAAGAAATATAACAATAATGTTGCTCAGCTTGCCTTTCAGTTGGGGGATTTGGTACTAGCATTCACAAATGAAGGAAACCATTCCCCCATTTGTTTTTTGGATCTGTGTTACTTCAGTCAGCATAATGGCTTCGAGTTTCATCCATTTACCTGTAAAGTTCATGATGTTATCTTTCTTTAGCACTGCATAGAACTCTATTGTGTAGATATATCCCAAAAATTAAATTTGTATTGATTCTTTAAGAATTCCATATGATGTATTTTGATTATATTCAGACTTCCTCCCTTATCTCATCTCAGACTCACCCCTACCTCCCTACAGCACCACCCCCTATGCCACCACCCCCTACACCACCACATCCCTACCCCCTTCATGTCCTCTGTTATCTTTTTAGGCCTATTTGTGTCTAATTTATGCTCCCCAAGTGCTCTTAGTGTGGGTCCATCCCTTGGAGCATGGTCGACCTTCCAGCATTACTCCTCTAAGCAAAACTGACTCTACCTCTCCCAGCAACTATCATTTTCCTCAGCTTCTTGCCTACCTCCTCCCAGTCCATGCCTAGATTTTGCCTGGCTTGGGCTTGCACATGTCTTTTGCATGCTGTCTCCACCACTGTGCATTCATATGTGCAACTGCCCTGTTGCGTCTGAAAACACTGAGTTTCCTTGTATTCATCTGCCACTTCTGGCTCTCACAGTTTTTCTGTCCCCTCTTCTACAGTGATTCCTTAGCCTTTGGAGCAGAGGACGTGATACAAGTGTTTAATTTAGGGACAAGCACTCTGCAGTCTTCAGTCTTCTGCCTATTGACCAATTGTGGGTCTCTCTGTTAATCTCCATCTGCTGGAAGAAGAAATATGAAAGATGCATTAATCTATATGCTCTAGTTTGCCTTCAATTGCTCTGACAAAACACTCTGGCTAATACCATCTTGGGGAGGAAAGGGTTTTGTTTGGCTCACATCTTCCAGGTCAAAATTCATCACTGAGCAAGCCTAAGGTAGGAACTCAGGGCCAGAACCTGGAGGCAGGAGCTGAAGAACTGGCCATGGAGGAATTCTGCTTACTAGCTTGCTCCCCTGACCCATGCTTAGCCTGCTTTTTTTATACAGTACAGGACAAACTGCCCAGGGGAGCATTGCCCACACTGGGCTAGGTACTCCCGCATCACTCAACAATCAAGAAAATGTCTCATAGGCATGGCCACAGGCCAGTCCAATGGAGGCAATTCCCCAAATGAGGCTTCCTTAACTTAGGTATGTCAAGTTGACAAATGAAACTATCCAGCACACCATCAGTATAAAAACAATTTATTTTTAAAAATTCATTAAAGTCTATCTAATACCGTGTCCATTTACCAGAATAATAGAGTTTCCCCTATTGCCTGTGACCTCTCTAGCCAAAGGTTCTTGGCCCTTATAATGGTGCCAGATATGAACTCTATCCTTTAAATCATGCTGTAAGACCAATCAAAATGATTAGTCATTATAACTTCCATGCCATTATTGCACCAGCGGGCATATCTTGTCAGGGGGTGGGAATGAAACTTTGTGTGTGGCTTGAGGCAAGAACTTGTAAGAACTGTCCCGAAAGATCTCCGGTTATCTGATATCTCCATGGGCATTCAGTTGCCTCTGTGAGCTATCTGTAGCTCCCCAGAAGGTTCAGAATGTTACAATGTTTCTTGCTTCGCCCTATCTCTGCAAAGTTCCAGGACTGGATGGCCCCTTCCCTGAGGCATTGAGCAAAATGTCACACCTCTAGTTACCTGTTGCACAAACAGGAGCTCTGCAGCCCCCCGATTAGAGGCCAAGGTGGCTTGCCCTTCCCTTCTGCCTGCCCCCCACTTCCTTGCCCAGAGCACAGTAGCCTTCGATATATAGACCTCACTGACAGAAAATAAACGGAGTTACTATCCTCCTGGCTCTCTGAGTGCGAGTCCGTTCATTTCCACAGGTGATATCCTGTGGTTTTCTTTCCCCTCTTCTTGCAAGAGCGAAGTCTAGAGACTGTTATCCTGCAGGCAGGAGACAGTCCTGGAGCCAGGCCAAGAAGGGAAGAACAGCGTGTGGAATGCAGTCATACGTGACTCAAAGACATTGAACAACGACATCAGGGCAGTCATATTTGTGCCTTTCAAGGTTCACAATTGGGTAATGTTGATGATCACTTTTCCTTTAGCATACATAGCACCTCCCAGCACTATGAAAGCTAGCCAGTAGAGATGAAGTTTCAAGGTCAGTACCAGCTTGATATCTCTATGTTCTACAACCCACAAATGTAGTGTCTTCGGCAATAGGGTCTTATCAAGTTCTGGTGAGTAACCAAGAGCAAATGGCAATAGGCAATATTTTTGAAGGCCTGTGGTCACTCCTTGGTCAGTAACTCCAAAAGAGGGGGCCCTTTACTGGCACTGGGCTTTTTATTTGCTAGCCTGTGGTATCTGGTATATTCATTGTCTCCCAGTTAGAGGGTAACTTTATTTAACCTCTATGTATACAGGTTCCCTGTGTATATATTTAAGGAGCTTCTACAATAGTAAGTTTCCATATGATTATTTCAAAAGGCCTTTAGTATTAGTTGTCTCTCCCCATACTCTATCCTCTACCCTGTCCCCCCATTTAATCCTTCTTATTCCATTATTTCCCTTTTCTCCCTTTCTATTACTTCATTCTATCTCTCCTCTCAGGAAGCCTGCCCATATATGATAACTAGTTCCCTGATATCTATGGATTTTCTAGTTGAAACACACAGACATAAAGCTTCAAAGTTAACATGGATGTATGAGAGAGAACATGTGACATTTCTCTTTCTGGGTCTGAGTTACGTCACTCAGAATGATTGTTTCCAGTTCCATACATTTACCTGAGAATTTTGTGATTTAATTTTTCTTTTTAGAAACATTTTATTGATTCCTTGAGAAGTTCATAGAATGTATTTTGAGTATATTCAGATCTCTTTTGACCCCCACCTTGCTATACCCATCATAGCTTCATGTCCTCTATTACTATTTTTTATATATTTCATTTATTATTTTATGTGTATGAATGCACTGCCTGCATGTATGTAAGTGCACTCATGTATGAAGGCATTGCCTGCATGTATGTAAGTGCACTCATGTATGAAGGCATTGCCTGCATGTATGTAAGTGCACTCATGCTGTGCAATGCCTGTGGAGGTCAGAAGAAGGTGTTGAATTCCCTGGAACTATATGTATGGATGGGTGGTTGTTAGCTTCCATGTGGGTGATGGGAACTAAACCCAGGTCCTCTGCAAAAGCAGCCAGTGCTCTTAACTGCTGAACCATCTCTTCAGCCCCATTACTATTTCTAAGGCCTATAGAGTCTACTTTGTGTCTCCAAATGGTCTTCAGTGTGTTCATCCTCTGGAGCCTGGTCAACACATCCCACAATGCACACAAAAGGAAAACGGATTGTCCCTTTTCCAGTAGCTATCAGTTTCCAATAGCTCCTTAGCTAGAGTTGGGCCTTCTGGTCCACTTTCTTCCCCTCCATGTTGGGGTTTTGTCTGGCTTGAACTTGTGTAGGTCTTATGCATGCTGTCACAATTGCTGTGAACTCATGTGCATAATTGTTTCCTTCCTCCTGGTTCTTTCTGCTCCCTCTTCCATAATTAGTCTTGAGCTTTTGGAGGAATAGATAAAAAAAGTATACGATATATATATAGATAGTCTACTATATATAAGATATAGCCATTTAGGGCTAAGCGCGTCTGCAGTCTTTTATTCTCTGCTTCTTAACATGATAGCGTTTCAATGTCCTCCTATTTACATAGAAAGAACCTCTCTGATGGAGGGTGGGAGAGCTTATGTAGTTAAATAAATGCCATTGCACCTTAGTTTTATTATCCATTCATCAGTTGATGGACACCTAAACTGTTTCCATTCATTCCTAGATCATGAAACAGATGCACACCAGGAACAGATCAAACAGGTATCTCGTGCGCTAGGTATGATGCCTGAGGATGTTACACCTAAATCATATAGACTTATCGCCTGCTTTTGAGGCATCTCCACACGACTTTCTTTTTTTTTTTTTTTTTTTTTTTTTGTTTTTTGTGTGGGTCTTTTTCGAGCAAGGGTACTCCCTGTAATCCCCAGCTGTTCCTGGAACATCACATTGTAGACCAGGCTGCCTTGAACTCAACAAGATCTGCCTTGCCTCTGCCCCCAGTGCTAGGATTAAAGGCGTGCGCCACCACGCCCAGCCACACTGACTTCTATAGTGGTTATTATCAATCTTCACTCACATCCCTGCATATTCACCAGAATTTATCATTATTTGTGTTTTGTATCTTAGCCATTCTGACTGACAAAAATGAAATCTCAATGTGGTTTTAGTTTATATTTCTCTGATAGCTAAAGATGTTGAACATTTTTTTCACCATTTCTCAGCCATCTTTTGAGAACTTTCTGTATAGTTTCTTATTTTTAAATATTGTTTTTGTATTTAGAGTAAATTTTTTATAGTTTTTGTATATTCTAGAAACTAACTCTCTGTCAGATATATAGCTGGTAAAGAATTTTTCCATTTGGGAGGCAGGCTCTTCACCAAGATGATGGTGCCCTTTCCTGAACAGAAGCTTTTTAGTTTCATGGCATCAATTCTTAGTCTTAATGCCGGTGCTATCAGAGTCCTGTACAGAAAGTCCTCTCCTGTGTATATAAATTCCAGTGTATTTCCTACTTTCTCCTTTATCAGATTCAGTGTATCAGATCTTATGTTGAGGTCCTTGACCCACTTAGAATGAGCTTTTATGCAATGTGAGAAATAGATACCTCAATTCAGTCAATTCGGGGATTTGGAATCAGCATCCCGCACACACCTAAGACAACCATTCCCTATTTGGTTTGAGGGGAGGTGTTACTTCCTTAGCATAATGCCTTGAGTTTATCCATCCAGCATGACCTCAAAGTTCATGGTGTTAACTTCTTTACAACTGTATAGAACCTATGGTGTAGATATCCCACGTTTTGTTATCCCCACCCCAGCGGAGGGTTTTGGGTTGTTCCAGCTCTTGGCTATTGTGAAGAGAGCTGCCAATAACTAGATGTGCATGTATCTTTCGAGTAGGATGATCTTATGGGTATACATACCCAGGATGGGTCTGGCTGGGTCAAGGTGGTGGCTCATTTTGATCTTAAGGGTACTCCACCTACGCTGCTTCTCCACAGGGGCTGTACAATGTACATTCCCCCCAGCAGTGGAGGAGTGTTCCCCTTTTTCCACAGCCTCTCCAGCAGTTTGGTGGCTTTTGTTTTCTTGAACTATCCAGTTCTACGGAATGGAAATGATACTTAGAGTGGTTTAATTGCATTTCCTTATTATTAAGATGTTGGAACACTTTTAAGATGTTTCTCAGCCATCTTTACTTCCTCATTGGTGAAGTCCTGTTCAGCCTTACCCATTTTTGAAAGTCATTTGTTTTTCTTCTTTGTTTTTTGAAGTTTATATTCTAGGATGTATAGCTCGGTCCAGATCACTGGTGGGTTTCCTCCAACTCTGTGGGTTTTCTCTTCACTCTTGACGTTTCTTCACTGTACAGCAGCTTTTGAATGTGCATTCCCCTTAACGGCTGGAACCAGGCAAGGCTACCCCCTATCGCCATTCTTCAATATAGTGCTTGAAATGCTCCCTAGGGCAATAAAGAAATACTAATTGGAAAAGAGTAATTCAAAACTGTCCCTGTTTGCAGATGATATGATAATTTACCTGAGGGATGCTAAAAACTTCACCAGAAAATGCCTAGAAACAATTAAGAGTTTCAATAAAGTGGCAGGATACAAAATTAACCTACAAAAATCAGTAGCCTTTCTTTACACCAACAACAAGCAACTGGAGATGGAATATAAGGAGATCTTCCCAATCACAATAGCCTCAAAAAAGAAACTGGGAACAAACCTAAGCAAAGACACCAAAGATGTCTACAATAAAAGATCTCTACAATAAAAATTTTAAACCCCTCAAGACAGAGATTGAAAATGACATCAAAAATGGAAAGATCTCCCATGTTCATGGATTGGAAAAATTAATATAGTAAAAATGTCCATTTTACCCATATTGATATACATACTCAATGCAATCCCAATCAAAATCCACATGAGTTTCTTCACAGACTTAGAAAAAAAATCCTTAAATTCATATGGAAAAACAAAATATCCTGAGTAGCTAAAGCAAACCTGAGTGAAAAGTGCAATACAGGGGGGATTGCTTTGCCATACTTCAAGCTATATTACAGGGCTATAGTCATAAAGACAGCCTGGTACTGGCACAAAAACAGACCCATTGCCCAATGGAACAAAACTGAGGACACAAACTTGAGCTCCTACAATTTCAGCCACCTCAAACTTGATAAAAGGGACAAAAAAGTTCATTGGAGGAAAGACAGCATCTTCAGCAAATGGTGCTGGAAAAACTGGATCACCATATGTAGAAGAGCAAAATTAAACCCCTACCTCTCACCCTGTACAAAAATCAACTCCAAAGGGATCAAAGACCTCAATGTGAAACCTGAAACTCTGAAGGTGATAGAAGAAAAAGGTGGTAGCAATCTATAAGACATAGAGTCAGAAGAGACTTTCTTTTTTATATTTTTTTATTTTTTTATGTGTATGAATGTACTGTCTGCATGTAGGTTGGTGCACTTGTGTCATGCAATGCTGTGGAGGCCAGAAGAGGTTGTCATATTCTAAATCAAATAGCAGCAGCACAGGAAATAAGGTCAAGAGCTGACAAGTGGGACCTCTTCAAACTTAATGTCTCCCTTTATAACTCTAATTTTATTAACTTGGGTCTTCTCTTTTGGTTAGTTTGTCTAATGATTGGTCAATATGTTTATCATTGTTTCATTGAATCTTTATATTATTGTTTGTTTTCTTCCATTTCATTAATTTCTGCCCTTATCATAATGGTTTTCCATCTATTGATTTAGGTTGTGTCTTGTTCTTTTCCGGGACCCTAAGGCATACCATCAGGCTATTTATTTGAAATCTCTCTGCTTTCTTAATGCAAGGACTCTGAGTTATGTGCTTCCCTCTTCAGACTGCTTTCATTGTATCCCCTAGGTGTGTATTTTCTTCTGGAAAGAAGAAAATCCATAGTAAAGGAAGTCAATTTAGTTGAGACAAATCATGCCTTGTTTTAAAATACATTTTTATGTCAGTGTTTCAGAGAGTTAAAACCATTTCTTTGCTGGTAATGTCGAGATTTCTTAAGATTTTCCTAGCTGTTCTTATGATGATGTCAAAACTGTTCTCTTAGTTTCAACAAATATCACTATTTAGTCCATGAAATGTTTTTCCTTTGTTTTTTAATGCTGAAAAATCCTGAACATTGAAAGCAAGAAAATTAAAGCCAAGTACTTGCACAAGCATTGAGCTCAGAAAAAAGCAATCATATTGTTCATCAATTAATTGCTACTCTTGTCTAATTTGTTGAGGAAATTAATGCCTATCCACAAGCATTGGCTGATGAAAGGGAATTATGATAAGTACTAGAAGTAATTGTGTAACCCATGAGATGCTTATTAATTATCTGATGAAAATTTTGTACCAACATATATTAGAGTACTTGTGTTTAGGGAAAAAAGTAGAGATAATAAAACCAGCTGCCAGCCAGGAAAACAATCATGTATTATACATATTTGTAACTGTCAATCCAGCAATCTGTTCAAATTATAAGAAATATAAAAATAATAGACAACATTGGTAATATTCAAAATACTTAACATGCAATAAGCACTATAAATATCACTTATTGATGAAAATGACAATGTTTTTTGATACTTGTTATATATATAGACTAAAATTGGGACAGAAATAGCATAAAGTTGGAAAAACAGAAATACTGTGTTATAAAAGTTTTACTGAGTATTTGCAGTAATATAAATATCTGAAGATAGCCTTTAAAAGATGGAAGATATCTATTAGAATCCCAGAGCAATTAGGATACTGTCAACAAACAGGAGAGCAAAAATTAGATCCCTATATGAGAAATAATTGTACCTTAACTCTGACTTCATATCTATGTAAACATTTGCTCAAATGGATCACAGACCTAAGGCAGGAGATACAACTATAAAGCTTTTATTTACAAAACCAAAGGAAACTTTTGAGGTTTTGTGGTAAGCAAACATTTTATATATAACACAGCATAAATGAATCATGAAAACTGAACTTGCGTTTCATCAAAATGAAAACCATTAGTCTTATTTATTTAATTTATTATCAGTGTGTGTGTGAATATCCATACATATGTTTGCCTGAGTGTGAATGTGCGCATACTATGGTATATGTGTGTAAGTCAGAAGAGAACTTACAAGAGTTGATTCTTTCATTCCACCATGGAATCAAGGGATCAAATGTAGGTTATCAGACTTGCACAGCAAGTATCTTTACCCAAAGAGTCATTTCTCTGTCCCCAGACAATTGTTCTTCAAAAAGAAATATTAAGAAAGACCCAGACCAGAAAGATATATTTGTAAAACATAAATCTGATAAGAAATGTGTAACACAAAAATCTTACACTAGGGGGATTCTGGAGTGTCACCCTTTCTGCTGCATAGTAGGCCCTTACTGCTCATGCTCTAGCCAGTTGGACCTTGGTGCTTTGAAGTGCTCAAAGGCAAAGAAGCCTACAGGTGTTGTAGTTTTCACCAGTAAACTATGCAAGGTTCCTGCAGAAATCCATTGATGATGAATGTAATAGAAAAGTCCCACACTGATGACTCTTTTCAACAGGGACTTGATTTTATTAGAAAGCAGAAAGCCAGAGGATTACATCCAAGCATTTCCTCTAGAAAGATGACAGACGACTCTATGTACCAAAAATGGAACTCTGTCAGCCTTAAACCTCCCATGCTAGAGCCACAACTGTCCTTCAGGAGGTTCCCCAGGCCCAGCTTCCTAGGAAAGCCAGGTACCTCTTCATTACTACCGACAAAGATCTGTAAACCACTATCAACCACTATCAGAAAGATCCGTATCATTTCTTCAAACACCCACGGCATTCAAGCCATGGCCTCTCCTGGAGGGCTCACAGCAGTTTCCACCAGCCACACCATCCAAACAGAAACCAAAGGAGGAGGACGTGAGAGGAGGGATCAGTAGCCACCAGCACCAGCCAGGAACCTGTGGAGCAACTGAGGAAGCACCACGGGGAGCAAGGTTCCCTCGGCCAAAGGACAACCTCAGCAGAGCCAGGGCACAGGGAAGTCCCAGCACAGAGAGAAGAGTGACCACCATGGAAGTGACCCCACAAGAGGAGGAAGTGGGTCCCACACGAAGAAGGAACCAGAGAGGGATTTGTGGAGTGAAGCCATCCTCGGTGGTTACTGATGTTTAAGCATTTGGGATTCCAAAAGTAATTGACTCTGTTGGTGAGGGTGATCTCGAAGCCAATAAATACCAGTCATAAGTGGAAAAGCAGACAACACACATCAGGAAATGCAATCAAAGAAATGGAAAATCTCAGGAAGAACTGAAAGGAAATGTGAACAGCCTTTCAGGAGGTACTTCCATGTATCAGACAGAAAAGTCAGTGTCGTGGAGGATGTCAACAGAAACTTCACAGACTAAAGTACAAAGTTAACAAGGACCATCAAAAAAACAACAAAAAAAAACAACAAAAAAACAAGATTTATCCAAGAATTGTTGGAGAGTCTTAAAAGGTGTAAATACACATAATTGGTTGGTTACAGGAGAAGGAAGAGAGGATAGAGCAAAACAAAATTTGCAGTAATAATGATGAGGATGTTTCAAAGTAAATTGCAAACACCAAACCATCACAAACCCAGCGAAGACCATGGAGCATAAATGTAAAGGTATCTACACCTAGACACATCATGTTCATACTGGGGAAAAAAACAGATGGAAAACTGTTAAAAGAAGACAAAGAAAAACAACAGGTTACAAATTATATTAGACTTCCAAAATCGTGCAAGCAGATATACGGCACGGGAAAATATTTAAAATGTTGAAAGAAAAAGAATCAAATCTAGAAGTATATGCTCAGTGAAATTATCCTTCAAACATTAAAAAGTCAGATGTGGTGGCTCAAGACTGCAATCCCAGCTACTTGCAAGGCTGAGGCAAAAGGGTCTCAAGTTGAAAGCCTGTTTGGGCTACATGGTGATCCAAGGCCAGCCTCGGAAATTTAGGAAGACCTTGTCTCCAAGTGATAATGAAAAAAGCTGGAGATGTAGGTCAGTGGTAAAGTGTTTGCCTGACATACAAAGCCCTGGTTTCAGCCTTTAGAATCAAAACATGGAAAGAAGGAAAGACGGAAGGAAGGAAGGAAGGAAGGAAGGAAGGAAGGAAGGGAGGAAGGAAGGAAGGGAGAGAGGGGGGAGGGAGGGGGAGGGAGGGAGGGGGGAGGGAGGGGAGGGAGGGAGGGAGGGAGAAATAGGAAGGCCAAAACAAACTGGAAATGAATATGTGCCAAGACCTAACTTTTGCCAAGGAAATGTTTTTAAATTCTCAAAAAAGAAGGTAAAATACACAAGACAGAATAACATAAAATAAGAGATATCAAGCAAGCCTATAATCCCAGAATTCCCAAGTCAGAGGATAGACAATCTTAAATTAGATCAGCCTGGGCTACATAGCAAGATCCTGTCAAAAAAAAGGAAAAAGATATAAGGAAAGAAAATGAAAAAATAAAATTATATTTTTCTTATCTTTATTACATAATATAAAATTAGTTTTAGTATGTCCAAAATACTAAGTGATATGAGTGATGGTAATGTTATAAAGATAAGGGGGGAAAGCTAGGCATTCTCTGTTGCAAGATGTCTGAGATTCCTGTGAGGTAGCATAGTTATTTGAATGTCAGTTTGTTATTAATATATATTCCAAACTCTAGGACAAACCCTAAAGACATTTTAAAAGAAGATTAACAGGGGCTGGAGAGATGGCCTAGCGGTTAAGAGCGCCGACCGCTCTTACAGAGGACCCGGGTTCGATCCCCAGCACCCACATGGTGGCTGAGAACCGTCTGAAACTCCAATTCCAGGAGAACTCCAGTTCCAGGGGAATCTGAGACCCTCTTCTGACCTCCGCGGCATTGCACGACACGGGCGCACAAACTTGCATGCAGACAGTACATTCATACACATACAGAAATAAATAAATAAATAAATATTTAAAAAGAAAAGAAAAGAAAAGAAAAGAATATTAACAGATATTCTAAGAAGAGAGAAAATAGAATCATAAAGAGTTCCTAGTAAGGAAGCAGATAGGAGAGGGATCTAAATATGATCAAAATGTATTGGATAAAATGCACAGAATTCCAATAAAAAATTTTAAAAGTATATACAAAATTACAATAAAGTAAACCAATCCAGAATTTCAAAGCAAAAAAGAATTCTTGACATATCAGTTATCATTCATATAATTATATTTATTCATTATGGCATGGTAATTCAATGCACTGTATGATGATCAAATCAGGATATTACTTCCATTTCCTCAAACATTTATCATTTCTTTGTGTTGGAAATGTGTGCATCCTTCTAGCTCCTCTATAAAACATGTTTCTATAAAACTTTATAAATACAATCATCTGAAGATGCTGTAACACACTAGACCCTGCTCCTCTGTCGCATTTTATGCTGGTCCCCATCATCAAGCCCTTCTCTGTCCACCCTTCCTACCTTCCCAACCTCTAGTGACTAGTGCTCAACTTTCTTCTGTGAGGTCAACCTTTATACCTTCCACAGATGAGTGAGATCATACAGGATTTGTATCTCTGGATCTGACTATTTAACCTCACAGAAACAGCAGCCACTCGAGTTTTCAGAATTTATTTACAGTCTAAGTTCATTTACATCAGTCTAAGTTCAGTTACAAATAGTGCCACGTGGCCTCACATAGGGTGAGGGTATCAGAAACAGAGTATCACCAGTTCCCTACTCCTGCCTCAATGCAATCACTGGCCTTCATTTACACATATCTCACAGCTACCCAACACACCATGTCTATTATCACTCTAAACTGTCATCTTTTAGATCAATGAAGTATATGAAAAATTAACTGTTGTAAAACAGTTCCTGTATTCCTTCCTTATTGATCTCCTTTTCTTTATATTTCTGAAATTTCAACCTATACTATTTCCTTCTCCTGGAGAAATTCTTTGTTTTTGGTTTTGTTTTTTGTCTTTTTGAGACAGGGTCTCCCTGCAGCCCCAGCTGTCCTGGAACTCACTTTGTAGACCAAGCTGGCCTTGAACTCACAGAGATAGGCCCGCCTCTGTCTCCTCAGTGCTAGCATTAAAGGCGTGCGACACCACACCCCATCTGAGAAATTCCTTTTAAAATATTTTGAAAATTCATTCTGTGAAAAATAAAAAATACAGGACTTGAGAGATGACTCAATGGTGAAGAGCACTGGCTGCTCTTGCAGAGGACCAGGTTCAGTTTCCAGCACCCATGTGGCAGCTAACAACCATCTGAAATAATAAAATATTTTAAAATAAATAAATAAAAACTACATGAGTTTTTTTTTATTTTTAAAGAAAATTTTCATTTCTCTTTTACAGTCTTCAGATACAGAATTCTAGGTTTGTGCTGGGGTCTTTTTATTCCAGTCCTTCAAACTCCTTCACTTCTTGTCATGTGGTTTCTCGTAGGAGATCTATTACAGGTTTTAGCCCTGTACCTCTGTAAGCTGTTCTTCCTTGGTCTTCATTCAAATTTTCCTGCAGGCTGAATATGATATTCTGAGATGCCGTGCTTTAATTTTTATCCTTCTTGGTGTCCTATGACTTTTCTATAAATCCAAGCCATACCATCATAAAGTCTTTTATATAAGTTAACATTGATGCTTTCCTTTTGTGTGTGTGTATATGTATGTATGTATGTGGTGCTCATGCATATGTGCATGTGTGTTCACATGTGTATATATGCATTCACATGTGTTCACATGTGTTCACATGTCTGTGTATTAATGTATGTGGGAGCACATGTGTCTGTGTACATGTGGAGGCACAGGCTGACATCTGAAATCCTCACTTGTGCTTCACTTTATTCACTGAGACAGTCATTCACTGGAACCCAGAGTTCACTGATTTGGCCAGTCAAGCTAGCTAGCTTACTCTGGAGAGTCCCCATCTCTCCCTCTCCAACTCTCGGATCACAAGCAGGCCACCATACCTGCCTGGTATTTATGTGGTGCTGGAGATCCACACTCTGACCCTCATGCTTGGGCAGCAAATGCTTTACCTGCTGAACCCTCTCCCCAGCCTGATCCTCTAGATTTTTGTGCTTTTCCATTTGTTTGTTTATTTATTTATATTTTATGTGTATGAGTGTTTTGCCTACAGGTAGGTAAGTTCACCTGTATCATGCAATGTCCACAGAGGCCAGAAGAGAGGTGTTGAATTCACTGGAACCTGAGTTATAGATGGTTGTTAGCCTCCACGTAGGTGCTGGAACCAAACCCAGGTTGCCTGGAAGAGCAGCTAGTGCTCTTAACCAGTGAGCCATCTCTCCAGCCCCCTGATATTCTCGTTTTTAAGCCAAATAATTATTACCTTCCCAACTTCATGGTTCAAAGCAAAATTAACATTTTGAAGAATGCATCTTCTCTCCTAAGGTCAAGAACTAGGATTCAGTGCTGAGTGGAAAGAGCCAGATGGAAGGAACTAAGATTTAAAAGTGAATACTGGCCAGGCGTGTTGGAGCATGTCTTTAATCCCAGCACTTGGGAGGCAGAGGCAGGCTGATCTCTGTGAGTTCAAGGCCAGCCTGGTCTACAGAATGATTTCCAGGCCAGCTGGAACTACAGGGAGACCTTGTCACACACACACACACACACACACACACACACACATGCACAGAGTGAATATTGGCATCAAGTGCCAGATAGTACCATGGACAGCACAGGGCTGCTGAAAACCCTGCCTCATAGAAGTTTTTCAGACTCTGGTTTACTGCTCTCAATCCCAAGACAAGAGTTAATATTGGTATATAAGGAGGAAAATCGGCACACAAAAGAATGACACTGTNCACTCCAGCCAGAGCCACTCTGCCATGCCTTCTGTGCCCTTGCAGACTGTAAGCCTCTAGACCCTGACACAAATTAAACCTTTTCTCCCTTAGCTTCTGACAAATATTTTGTCTTAGAGACAAGAGAAGTTTTTAAAAGGTTATTTGTATATTCTATATATTAACCCTCTGTCAGATATGTAGCTGGCAAATATTTTCTTCCATTCAGTAGTCTGTCTCTTCATTTAATTGACTGTTTCTTTTATTGTACAGAAACTTCTTAATTTCATGAAGTCCATTTGTTGATAGCCTTATTTCCTGAGTGATTGGAGGACTATTCAGAATTCCTTACCTATGCCTGTATCTTGAAATATACATCCTACTTTTTCTTCTAGAAATTTTAGAGGCTTAGGTCTTCTATTGGAACCTGTCAACCACATGGAGCTGAACTTTGTGCAGGATGAGAAATAAGCTTCTAGTTTCAATCTTCTACATGATGATGACCAGTTTTCCCAGCAACATTTCTTAAAGATGCTGTCTTTTTTCAATATGTGCTTTTGGCCTCTTTGAACAAAAAAAAAATCATTTGTGTGTAAATGCGAAAGTCAATTGTGTCTGGGTCCTTTTGCGTTGACCTATATGTCTGTTTTGTACTGCTATCCTGCTGCTTTTATTATTATAGAGCTGGAATATAACTTGAGATCCAGTACAGTAATCCCTTCAACAATATTCTTTCTGGTCAGAATTGCTTTGGTTATCCAGGGTCCTTTGAGTATACATATGAATGCTAAGACTGTTTTTATTCTATTGCTGTGAAGAATGTCACTTTAATTTTTATTGGAATTGCATTGACAGCCACTTGCTGGGTATCTCTGACCAGAGTTTGCTGCATAAATGTCCTAAAGTCCCATGGGTGGAGAGGAACTTTCCTAGAGTATGTGACCTGGCATTCCAAACACACGTATGGAAAACCTTCACCATGTGTGCAGGGAGATTGCTTTGATGGAATGGCCATTTTTGCAATATTGATTCTTCCAGTCCATGAGCAGGGGAGCATTTTACGTCTTCTAGCATCTTCCTCAATGACTTTTTTCAGTGTTTTAGAGTTTTCATTATAAAGGTCATTCACATCTTTAGACGTGTTTATTTCAAGGTTTTTTTTGAGGGTGTTGTGAATTACTATTCATATTTCTACAATTTCTTTCTCTGTGTGTTTCTTATTAAAATATGAGAAGGCTATAAATTTTATATTCTGCCACTTTGGTGGAAGTGTTCATTATTTCTAAAAGCCTTATAGTGTGGAATATTTTGGGTTTTTGTGTATAGAATTATATGACCTTGTGCTAGATAGCTTTAGTGTCAACTTGACACACCTGGGTTGAGGGAGCCTCAGTTGGGGAATTGGCTCCATTGGATTGGCCTGTGGCCATGTCTGTGGAATATTGTCTTGATTGTCAGGCAATGTGGGAGGGCCCAGCCGACAATGAGTGGTGCCACCCTGGGCAGGTTGTTGTGTACTATATAAGAGGGCAGGCTGGGCATGAGCCAGGGGAGCAAGCCAGTGAACAGCATTCCTCCATGGCCTGTGCTTTAGCTCCTGCCTCCAGGTTTCTGCCCTGAGTTCCTGCCTTGTGCTCCCTAAGTGATGAACTGTGACCCAGGAGATGTAAGCTGAATAAACCCTTTCTTCCCCAAGTTGGTGTCGGTCAGAGTGTTTTGTCACAGCAATGGAAGACAAACTAGAAGAGACCTGAAAATATACACAGTTTGATTTCTTTACTTCATATTCACGGCCTGTTTATTTTCTCCTCTTTTCTTATTGCTCTAGCTAAGTCTCCAGCACTATACTGAATGAGAGTGGGGAAAGAGTCGCCCTTATGTTGTTCCTGGTTTTCTTGGAATTTTTTAGTCTTTTCCCATTTAATATAATGTTAGCTGTAAGTATGTCATGAAGTCGTTATTACGTTGAGATCCAGTCCTTCTATTCAGTGTCTTCAGTAATTTTTTTCTTTTTAAAAATTGAAACATAGAGCTGGAGAGATGGCCTAGCGGTTAAGAGCACCGAACACTCTTACAGAGGACCCGGGTTCGATCCCCAGCACCCACATGGCGGTCGAGAGCTGTCTGAAACTCCAGTTCCAGGAGAACTCCAGTTCCAGGGGAATCCGATACCCTCTTCTGACCTCCGCAGCATTGCACGACACGGGTGCACACACCTGCATGCAGACAGTACATTCATACACAAACCGAAATAAATAAAATTAAAAAAAAATTGAAACATAATAGTTTTATTAATTATTAGATTTTTATACACTGTATTTTGATTATATTCACCTCTCCTCCTCTAACTCTTCCCAGATCCTCCCCCATTCTCACCCCTCCAAATTTCATGTCCCTTTTTACAAAAAATAGTCCACTGAGTCCAATCTTTACCGCTCATGTATTGCTCATCCAGGAGATACACACATACGCATAAAATAAAAATAATAAATAATTTTTAAAAGAAATGTATATGGGTCCAAACAAAGCCAGACAATAAATACTGCCTCATGCTCATGCTAGAGACCCCTGAGCTGGGTTTCCTCCAGCTCTACCCTCATTCTAAAGACAAGAAATCTGTGGGTTAATGGGATATGTCCATGGGCAGGCTTTGCTTACTTCTTCTCCCAGCCACTTGCTGGGTATCTCTGACCAGAGTTTGCTGCATAAATGTCCTAAAGTCCCATGGGTGGAGAGGAACTTTCCTAGAGTATGTGACCTGGCATTCCAAACACACGTATGGAAAACCTTCACCATGTGTGCAGGGAGACAAAAAAGAAGCATTAAAACTTGAGGAGTGAGAATCAAAGCAATCACTAGATCCCTCTTCATCACCACTTTCATGTATAAAGCACTATAGTTTGAGAAATCTAAATTCAAATTTGTCCTTCTATGTCATTATGAATTATGTTTCTCAAAGCAAGACAGTATAACACATTCTACTCAACAACACATTAGCAAACATAACAAATCTGGAATCTATTCCACAACATATTAGCAAACATCACAAACTCTAGAATCTACTGGTGTGTCTACATATGATACTAACAGTGAAATAGACTTATGTCTCCTATATTCCCTAGCCACCATCATATTAATCTGGAGCACTAATCTGGCTCTGACCCCTCCTCAAAAGGCTGGTAACTCATATATATATTTTTTATTTATTCTCTCTATTTTTTGTTTATGAGTGTATTGCCTACATGTGTGTAAGTGCACTCATGTTCTGTAATGCCTGCAGAGTCAGAAGAAGGGGTCAGATTCCCTGGAACTGGAGTTGTGGACAGTCGTTAGCTGCCATGTGAGTACTGGGAATTGAACCAGGGTCCTCCACAAGAGCAGCTGGTGCTCCTAACTGCTGAGCCATCTCTCCAGCCTAGGAGAATTCTAGGATCTGGGAATTCTAAGAACTCTGTGGTCCTTTTACCTTTCTTTTTTATTTTTATTTTATTTTTTATGATACTTTTATTGATGTTTTGTGTATTTCAGACATCATTTTTCAGTTCAATTTAGACATATTCCCTTTTCCCTGCCCCCCACCCCACTTCATGCACTATGCCATTCATGTCCTGCATCTTTCTCTCAGTCTCTCCAAAGTTTTTCTCTGCAAAGGTTTACTGTCCTAGGCAGAATTCAACCCCAGCACTCAGCTCCTTGACCCAGTCCTCATGCTGCTGTGGTTCCCTCCCAACTGTACCACTCCAAAGTATGCCCATGATCCTAGTACTTGGGAGGCAGAGACAGGCAGATCTTTGTGAGTTCAAGGCCAGCCTGGTCTACAAAGTGAGTTCCAGGACAGCTGGGGCTACAGGGAGACCCTGTCTCAAAAAGATAAAAAAAAAAAAAAAAGTATGCCCATGAACACATCATATATGTACCAGAATTATGTCCTCCAAGAATAAACTGTATGCTAATTCCAATATATGTCCAGGAGTTCATTTTTTCCTTTTAATTTTATATTACTCTAAAATATGTATATGTACCTTCTGCCCCTATACATTAATTACCATGTCTGAGTGGTAATTAATGTGGTAAGTGGTAAGTGGTAAGCTAACTCTGGAGCTCATTATGAGATTCACATTATAACATCACAGTCACTTTCAGATAGAAAGAAATATAACAATAATGTTGCTCAGCTTGCCTTTCAGTTGGGGGATTTGGTACTAGCATTCACAAATGAAGGAAACCATTCCCCCATTTGTTTTTTGGATCTGTGTTACTTCAGTCAGCATAATGGCTTCGAGTTTCATCCATTTACCTGTAAAGTTCATGATGTTATCTTTCTTTAGCACTGCATAGAACTCTATTGTGTAGATATATCCCAAAAATTAAATTTGTATTGATTCTTTAAGAATTCCATATGATGTATTTTGATTATATTCAGACTTCCTCCCTTATCTCATCTCAGACTCACCCCTACCTCCCTACAGCACCACCCCCTATGCCACCACCCCCTACACCACCACATCCCTACCCCCTTCATGTCCTCTGTTATCTTTTTAGGCCTATTTGTGTCTAATTTATGCTCCCCAAGTGCTCTTAGTGTGGGTCCATCCCTTGGAGCATGGTCGACCTTCCAGCATTACTCCTCTAAGCAAAACTGACTCTACCTCTCCCAGCAACTATCATTTTCCTCAGCTTCTTGCCTACCTCCTCCCAGTCCATGCCTAGATTTTGCCTGGCTTGGGCTTGCACATGTCTTTTGCATGCTGTCTCCACCACTGTGCATTCATATGTGCAACTGACCTGTTGCGTCTGAAAACACTGAGTTTCCTTGTATTCATCTGCCACTTCTGGCTCTCACAGTTTTTCTGTCCCCTCTTCTACAGTGATTTCTTAGCCTTTGGAGCAGAGGACGTGATACAAGTGTTTAATTTAGGGACAAGCACTCTGCAGTCTTGAGTCTTCTGCCTATTGACCAATTGTGGGTCTCTCTGTTAATCTCCATCTGCTGGAAGAAGAAATATGAAAGATGCATTAATCTATATGCTCTAGTTTGCCTTCAATTGATCTGACAAAACACTCTGGCTAATACCATCTTGGGGAGGAAAGGGTTTTGTTTGGCTCACATCTTCCAGGTCAAAATTCATCACTGAGCAAGCCTAAGGTAGGAACTCAGGGCCAGAACCTGGAGGCAGGAGCTGAAGAACTGGCCATGGAGGAATTCTGCTTACTAGCTTGCTCCCCTGACCCATGCTTAGCCTGCTTTTTTTATACAGTACAGGACAAACTGCCCAGGGGAGCATTGCCCACACTGGGCTAGGTACTCCCGCATCACTCAACAATCAAGAAAATGTCTCATAGGCATGGCCACAGGCCAGTCCAATGGAGGCAATTCCCCAAATGAGGCTTCCTTAACTTAGGTATGTCAAGTTGACAAATGAAACTATCCAGCACACCATCAGTATAAAAACAATTTATTTTTAAAAATTCATTAAAGTCTATCTAATACCGTGTCCATTTACCAGAATAATAGAGTTTCCCCTATTGCCTGTGACCTCTCTAGCCAAAGGTTCTTGGCCCTTATAATGGTGCCAGATAT